>CM076608.1:26261261-26854151 GCA_038502775.1 Hippodamia convergens | reverse complement strand
TGTTATAGATTTGCAGTTTAAGCCCACAAGATCGTCATCAAAAACAGTGTCATTTTTTGAAAGAAGATGCAGTACTTACATTAAATCTTTCTTTTCGAAAATAATCATTGAGTAACAAAAATAAAATCATGTTGACAGAAGCCTCGATAGAAGCATACGTTACAAATTGGTTCATAACAAATTCTTTGGTTTCTAGGTGAATAATTAGAAAATTAGGGGATTGAATCATTAAGAAATTGTAACAATATTCATTTGTAGTGATTACTTAAATGCTGATGATTGATTAAGTCCAGAATTCATCATCACGAATACCTATCTATGAAATTGAGGTGTTTTCACATCATCCCCACAAATCAAGGAAGTTGGGTACGAATGCTCAGATAGGAAAGGTTAGGTAATGCAAATTCCAGATTTATAGAATATGCTGTTTTCAGAAGGATACGCAAAAAAAATCTTTCATGATGTCACATCAGATTCATTGTTAAATAGATCAACGGTGAAACTGTACTGATCTAATCTGAAACTAAAATGCAGGCTTTTCTATTAGCAATGGTGTCAGAGCTGGGCGAAGAAAATTGAGCACTTCATAGGGAATTGACTATTAACTTTTCGAATACATATTTCGTTTATATGACGATATCATTAGCAGGTGAAATAAATTGAATGTAGTTCACAAAATATCTTCTGAATCATTGAATGGGAGTGGGTCAGAAAGGCAAAACCTCAAGCTTGCTACAAAACAAAACTTTTTTACATTCAAACTCTAGGGTAATTTTGGAGATGTGGAGTCCTAGGAAAATTCGATGATAATAACTGGATGCAGTGTGCTGTTTTTTTTCTAAATTGTAAGAGAAATTTTGTCACATTTTCTCTTAAAATTAGGAAACGATTTGTTGATTTTAGGTCAATGACTGATGGTTTGATTACTGTAATGCAAGAGTGCCTGAAAAAGATGCAAGGAATAGAATTAGCATATGGATTATGCTTCTTCGAAATGATATTTTAGAGAAAAAGGCAGAAAGGAAGAACAATTTAAGCACTTCGAATGAACGGAAAAAAGGATCTACCTACTAAGTTTTCAAAAAGGCATTCTACTGAAAAATGATTGTTGATTCAATTGTTCTTTTGAACTCGAGATTTCAAATGACAACAGCTATTATTGGATAGAATTGAAAAATAAGAACTACAATCCAAGAAGACAACATGTTTTTAACTTTGAAGAGAACAAAGGACAAACTTATTTTCTAAATGAAACATTATTTTATTTTCATTCAACATTTTATATTAAATATTGATATTGTTGCTTACAAATTGTGGAATTTTTCAATTTTGTGCATTTTGAAAGGAAGAATTAATATAATAATATTTGTATAGTTGTTATTCTGAACTTGGAAACAATAGTTTTAGGAAATTCTTTTCTGTTGGTATTATTCGTTTGATAATTTTTAATTTTTTTTTCCATTTTTTAATTGAAATGTTTTACTACATTTTTTCTTACAATGCAGTTCAAGAGTTAGGCGTTGGGAGCCTGTAGTCTGAAACATTTTTTAATTGTGTCAATCTTCTTACAGCATTATAGAAAAATATCAAAATATATTTGTTCTTTCTTCTGTTCCTTTGTCTTTAACTACAATAATCTGAATTACTTATTGTAGGTAATAAAAATAGAAAATTCTTGAAAGCCTTTTATGATACGTCTTTATTTGACAAAGTCAACAGGCAATCGACCAAGGTCCTTCAGCCTGTCTCATTATTTTCATGCTATTTTCAAACAATTAATTATCTTAAAGACTGATTTGGTCAGGGCAATATGATGTCTCAGAAAAACAAAGTTTGTCAAAAATAAGCCGGATTTAACCAATTCAATTGTATTAGAGACCGATATTTTGATGACAATATCAAATTCAATTACAATAATGGCTGAGAATTTATTACATTCATTTATCAGTGGCTAAATGAATATTAACATTGAGTTGAGAATTATACATCATAAATTCAGAGAAGTATTCTTCAAATAAAAAAATTTGTCGTTCGAAATCAGACAAATGTGTCACAAAATATGAATAAATACTTGCTATATTCCTAGCTAAATCAATTAAATTCTACAAAAATACGAACCTGCTTATAGCCAGGTATCACCATAGTAGCCATCCCATCAGGGTCGCACCAGTGCTCAACTATACTAACTATATCTGGTGATTTTTCAGAGAATAATATTGAAAGCATATTCATTTTATTGGGCATTGACTGCACGTTGAGTTGAATAATCTTGAATTTTACTTCGGTATTGAGAACCGGCAAAGTTCAATACCATTCGACGACTGTACATCTGAACCTAGGCGAGAGTTGTGTCCAGACGACGTTTCACAAAAAAACGCTTCACGGCAGCACCTTCAGGCCAGAATGATGGATTCATAGCCTGATCCAATGACTCATATGGTATAACGATCTTAAAGGAGGAATAGATGTCAGGTCTCCTAGAAGTCAACTTCTCGCAAGACACACCGAGTATACTAGAACCAACATAGCTCTCTAGATCCTCAGTTTTTGTCGTTGGACTTAATCTGGATACATGAATGAACGCTTTTTGGAGACCGCAGTCAGAGATCTTGTTTTTAATGTACCCACAACGGGCACTTCGGCCTTCCCAGAATCTATCTGTAGTTTTTGAGATTTTCCGTCTTTTGTAGTTGCATTCTTTACAGAAGATTTGTTATTGGATTTCACACCTCTCTTCGATTTGACTAGCGTCCAATCAGATGGATTTTTTGTTTCAATAGACTTAGCATCATCTACAGATTCAATGTCTTTTTCAATTAAGATCAAATCATTCATAACTTTTTGTTCGTTAAGTTCGCAGTGCAAGGATCACCCGATAATACTTCCCCTGTAGAACTCGAATGCGGGGACGTCGATAGGACATCAGAATTAATCGACGGTTGACCGTGCGGTTTTTCATTGCCAGATGGATTATTTGTTTTGTAAACATTTTTCCGTCGTTTCAACTCGTTCTTTTCAGTCAACAAATCTCGAACTAGTTTTTCTTGAGCAACCAACATCTCTTTCAATGAAACAATTTCTGCTGTAAATGATTTAGAGAGATCCTCAACAATTTCTTGTTTGAATTTCATTAAATCAGTTTTATTCAAACAACCATTAATGCAGCACTGGTAAGATAGATCAGGCACTGGGTTAGAATTTTCCAGACTCATTGCATCCTCAGTATCATCCAAATTGCACTGAGTTGAGACATCAGTTTCACCCGAAGTAGAACGTTGATTGCAGGTTTCACAAATCCATTGGTTTAACTTATTTTCATCACGTACTCAAAAAAATTTCCACCGATGGGAAAACACACTTACTATGAAAATAATTTTTGCAATTTAAACATTTAATTGATTCATCGTATCTATCAACTTTCAAATTACAACTAGAGCATTGAATACCACGTCCGCGATTCATGACTGCTCGATAATACTCGATAATACCAAAAGATTTCGTTGAAAATAGATTTTTCTTGAAATATCAATCTGGAAAATGCTTCAGAGCTGTGATGGGAATACATAGTATAGAAAGTGTTACAAGAAAAGTTGCCACTTTTTATCCTTGGCGAAGAAATGGAACTTTTCGATGATCCTGTCAATCAAGAAATGACGTTATTATTGTACGTTTGGAAATAAAACTCATTATTAATGTGTAAATATTATTGTGATTATCATCTAAGAAAGAAACAACTCACTGCTTTTGATCAATTCATGAACAAGCTTTTCAAACACATCCACGTAGTCTGTAATCAGTAAAATCTGCTGACTTCTGATGACTTACTAAAGACCTCAGTAGTTACTGGGGTCTTCAGTAATTTCATCCGAATGAGTAAGAACCAAAAGAACTTTTCCTACATATGTGGGCCTTATGCAGGATTTTTTGTTCAAGAATCCGTTGGCGTTCATTCATATCAGGATGCAAAAATGTATATTCTGATACTGAGGTAATTTTTGTTGGTGAATCGATAGAACCCATGAGAATTCTCGGCTATGATGGTCTTATACGATATGAAAAGTTCAACTTTAAAATATCAAATGTAAACCTTCCATTTTCATTTCAATTAAATTGGTTGAAACCAAATTCTTTCATCCCATCTAATGGTTCTATGCGTCTTCTTTTCGTTGAAGAATCAAAATGAGACTTCATATCTGGCATAATTTTCAATAGAGATAAAAATTTTTCGGGCAAAATTACTTAGAAGCAGTATTGGAAAATGAATGTTTTCATCAAGATCTGAAAGAACGCAGCAGCGGATTTTTGAACAAAAAATGCTGCATGGGGCCCAAATATAGTCGAAAAAATTAGTTTCAATCAATCCGGATTAAGATTTCCCTCTTAATCAGAACCTCTGGTATAGATACCAGATAGTGATTAAAATTAACATTCGGCAGTGAATTCAATGTATCGAAATGGATATTTGATGACTTACCTTCGTCAAGTTTAATCCCTTCATCAAACTGCTTGAAGAGAGAATATCTTCTCAACCAATATTTTCGTAATTTAGAATTTGCTTTTATTTTACTGGAATGGCATATCTCCTGCTTCTTCTCCTCCTGTGAGGTGTTATGTAGAGCATTGATTGCTCATTTGTTGGGAAATTTTTCTCAGCAGAATTCAGATTATTTTCATAATTATTTGAAACATCCTTGAGACGATGCTCCTGAAAAAAAAATATTTGATATAAAAGTGTCTGAACGAATTCAAATTTTCACAAATATTATCGACTTTGAATATTTATTTTATTGCTTACCCAAATTCTTTTCTCGACTGACAACATCACTATCTAGATTTGAACACTTCTACAGAATGCTACTGACTGTTGCTATACTCTGTTCAAATTTAAGAAGGAAAACAACAAAAAGAATCGCCTGGTTTGCGCACAATGAAGCTCGCTCGTATTGGTCAAACGGTCATAACTCTCCCTTCGACCGCCCTAAGAGATTGCCAGGATCGTACTCAGAACTTTGCTCGAGATTGCGGCAAGATAATTCCAGGAAAAACCAGAGTTTTAGAAATTTGGGTTGGAATCTTGCAAGAGTACGACAATGTAATTCCGAGAAACACCAATTATAGTTGCAACATTGGAAATTAACTATTAAAAACTGTCTTTAAACTTTTTCTTTGCACAAATTGTTCTTCTGTATCTACAATTCTACATTTAAAGCATTATTTCTTTACTGGGAAACATCAGAACTTGAAATTTCTCTCAATTGAATTTATTGTAAAAAATGGATAATAGATGAAAATTTTAGATCGTCCTCTCAAAAATTAAAGTAACTTATATTAAAATTTTATTTTGATTTGAAATATATAATCAATTTTTCAGTATCATCACATCATATACGACTTCTGAACGAATTCAAATTATTACAAATATTAACTTTGAGTATTTTTTTCCTTACGCAAATTCTTTTCTCTACTGAAAATGTGTTTACGATCACGATGCACGCACTTCTACTGAATAATTATTTTTTACAACCTGTTGCTACATCAGTAATTTTTCAAGCATTCTTTGTTTACTGAGAAAGATCAAAAATTTGAATTTCTTCTCAATACATTTTTCCTTTAGAATTGCTGTCCCTCTTATAGGATTCTCTTGTGTTGGTTTTTTTTCCTGGTTAGGCAACAATTTCTGAAAAGATCTGACAAATTAGAGCACAACTTCATGCAGGGGCCTTTCTTATATTATTTGAAAATGTTTCTTATTGGTTTTTGATTCAGAGCTGACACAAGAATTTTTCACAAAACTGCAAAGACTTCTCATAAATTATTTCAATAGATATTGAAAAAGTATTATTTAAGTACTTGTTGCAATCACATTTCGAAGAGTACAAAACTTAAGACTACCTGCGCTTTCCTCTGAGCACAATGTAAACAAATCCATTAAGGAAAGTATAGTTCCAAGAAGTTATCTGAATTTATTTCATATCCTTCACTGAGAAAGTCTAACCAAGGGTCTTCGTGATAATCCCTATTGCTAATGAATATTTTATTATCAGGTATTCCCGAGTTTTCCTTTTGGCAATGAGTAATTGAGTATATATTTGGAATGTCATAGATAGACTTTTTTTGAGAAAATCTATTCAAATTTTCATAAAATATGTGTACTGTGTACAATTGTTTACAAATCACATACAGTTTTCCTTGAAATTATCTCTCCCTGTTGTAGGATTCTCTTGAGTTGTTTGTTTTTTCATGGTCAGATCTGACAAATTAGAGCACAAGTTTATGCAGGGGCCTCTTCTATATTATTTGAAAATTTTTCTTATTTGTTTTGGTTTCTGAGCGGACAGAGAAAACCCCAAGAAGGGTTCACAAAAATGCAAAGACCTTCCATAAAATATTTCAATAGATATTGAAATATTTTCTGTTGCTAAAATTCTGCCTCGTAAGTCCAGATAATTTTCTATAAGAAATAGCATCTTCTTGGAGACTCATAAATCCTTCACGAATGACAATTCTGTGGCTATAATCTCCTGGTCGTAATTTCTGTAGTCTAATGAATTTTAAACGATGTAATTTGTGACTACCAAGAATTCTCTGTACCTATAGAACCCTTTTTATGATCATACTATCGGAGATAATATCGGGAAATGTAACGTAAATTAATTTTTTTCAAATTAAAGAAACCTGTTTATAGCTATGAATTTTGGCTGAAACACGCATACAATCATTCAGAGCCAACAATATTTTATTTTTGCAATTTCATAGAGATTGGTTTCTTATAGCAATAATTTTGAAGCGATTTTTGTGGCTGCAGATTCCTCAGAAATTTCTGAATTCTTCGGTTCAGAAATATCTAATGGCCATCTCAGATCCTTGGAAATGACACTGCTTTTTTACCCCAGAAGTCTCCCAGATTTATTCTTGCCTGGAATGTATCTTTCAAGTTGCTGTTGTTCTTCTCTTTCTTCCTGTGATGGCATTTTCAGGCTTAACTATGGCTTAGTGGCCCATTATACATCCACATGCGTGATAAGAGACAAAAATGTCGACAAGGAGCAAGCAGTGGATCTCAACATAGGAATATTTGATATGGAGTTTCACACGTGTGTTGTTCTCATCTTATCGAGTTTGCTGCAGATGAACAGGATACTTTCAACAGTTTCATTTGTGTTCTTTCCCAAGCGGCACAGATTCTCGAACAATGTAGCTCCACCTCTAACTGATACACAATTCTGGTGCGATTTGGTATCCAAGATGTTGGGATCTCTTTGAAAATGTTAACTTTCATGGACGATTATTTTCGTTTGAAAATGTTTTCAAAATATCTCCACTTCTGAACTAACCACCGCTGGGGTAGAGGAAAGAAATGAAGAACATATTTATTTCAAACAAAATACAGCGTGACAAAAAAAAAAAGTCACCCGTAGTCCGAAGTATTTTAATTTCAAAAGGAATTTAGACAATTTTCGAAGTTTGATAAATACATGCAGTTTTAAAGAAGGGGGTTCATAACTTCACTCTTAATTTTTTTTGTGGGAAAAATATTACTTGTTATATAAAGGTACAATGAATTCATATGATGACCAATTCAGTTATGCGAATGAAAATGTTACCTTAAGAGTCTCGCGATAATCAATGTGTAGAATACATCAGTCATTTTCCCAAATGCCAAATTTATAATATGAGTATTGAAAGTTATATCATGAGATTACAATATTTGCGTTCTGCAGGAGAAATGAATCAATGTCAATGATTTCGACACAACGATTGATATGATATTTAAAAAATTTTTCTGAAAATATAATTTTTCAACTAACCACAGAAAAATTATCACATTTTTGTCTCAAAATTCCTGACAGAATCGAAATCTACATATTTTCAATGGTCATATGGTTTTATTATTAAAGATTCGATATTTTATTTTAAACTGACCTCTTGAATGATGAGCTCCAATGAAATAGCTCTATCCCTATCATCAATAATTTTGTTACATCTTCTGACGACGTGGAAAGGCCAGTGGTTATGGAGCGAAAACTGATTTTCAATGAGAAGTTGGTTGCTGTTGAGCTTGAAAAACTGAAAGTATATTTGAATAAGCCAATCTTCGTGGGGATGAGTATAAACGATTTAGATAAAACCAATATTTATAATCTCATTTATGACTTCATGAAGAATGTTTTCAGTAACTGCATCGTGCTGTATACTTATACAGCCTCTCTCATTTACGAGGTGCTTGAAGATCCATATGCAAACAGATTGTCATAAATATTTTGATACATCTGACTATCCCAAGGACGATCTTTATGTTATTCCACGAGTTAATAAGAAGGTACTGGGATAGGAATAATGAAAGACGAACACAATGGTATTCCGATGACAGATTATGAGGGTCTCAGATCTGAATTATATACGCTGAAGAACTACTGATGATGATATGAAGAGTCGACAATGGGAAAATGAAGAATATACAACTGGCGAAATTATTATGGTGCGTTAACAAAAATGTTAAAGGCGTCAAAAAGTCTATCGTGAAGAATATATATTTAGAATCATGGTAACAAAATTATCACACAAAATTTGATTCAAGAAAATACATCGAGTGTATTCATTGACACAGGAGGAAATAGCTTTGAGTTCGGGAAAAGATAAAAAATATTTTGTCCATGGAAGTTTTCAAATTATTCGCTCGTTGATAAACGGAAAATTGAAGATTTTAAAAACCAGAAAAAATGATTTCAATCCTAGAAAAAACATATGATAAATTAATAAACCTTTTCTATTGTTATACAGGTTGTTTCAAGAATGATTGTACAGGCTTTCAGGGCAGATGCAGGCCATTTTGGCGAGTCTCATGTCTCAATCAGTGTTAGAAATATGTCCTAACAATATTCGTTTAAGAGATACAGGATGTTTTATGAACGCCTGCATGGATCTTCATGTAAATTTCAGGGAATGTGTATGGGCCAATGGCAAATATTCACACATAATGGCTTCCTGATAGCGCAGCCCCGGACTGAGAAAATGATTTTCTTTATTCCACATCTTATAAAACACCCTGTACATCAAATTTTTGAAAAGCAAAATTATCCTCAGATTCTACAATAAATACTCTTTCAAACAAGCCTATCAGGATCAATGGCACACTTCGCATAATCATATTATGAGCCATTAATTATTTGGAATTTTCAATTTATAGTAAACACGGACCTGTAGATCTCCGAATAATGAATTGATTCATAATTAAATCGATTGAAAGCCTTAGTAACATTACTTAGGTATTGTACTGCATCTTATTCCATCCAATACATGGATTTGGGGGACATACTCATCTTCGAATTATTATACTTTGAAAATTCTTTCTTCGAATAAGTGAAACACGGATGCATGGCAGCAACATCAAATATTTCTAAAAAAACCTAAATTTAATCGAAAACTTGATTTAACATTGAACATTTAATTGTGCTATTATAAAATGTACTTAAGAAAAAAATGTGAAATGTATCTTATGAACATGTTGTGTTGAACTGAAAAAAATGGACAATAAATAAGAAAAAAATTATAACTTGTTTTCAAAAATAGCCCCTCTCTCTTCTAAACATTTTCTAGCTCGTGTTATCAAATGAGCTACAGCTTTTTTCAGAATTTCTGGTCTGTTTCGTATAGCTTCACATGCAGCTTGAATACGATTAATCAAATGTTCCCTGTCTATGATTACTTCGGAGTAAACTTCATTTTTCAAGTGTCCCCGAAGAAAATAATCCATGCATGTAAAATCAGGGGATCTTACAGACCACTCATGAGGTCCCCCTCTACCAAACCAATGTCCCGGATAAACTGCATTCAAATGCGCTACAATTTCACAGGTGAAATGTGCTGGAGCTCCATCATGTTGGAAGTACATTCCTCTTGGAACATTGTTTCCATCATTCAAGAGCCTTGGCAAAGACTCTACTAAAAATTGTAAATATATCGATCTATTCAGCCGGTGTGGAAGAATATATGGTCCAATTAAGCGATTATTGTAAATTCCACACCAAATATTTACTGAAAAACGATGTTGAGAATTGCGTTTCCTAGTCCTTCTAGGATTTTCTCTGGACCGAATATGTGAATTGCGGAAATTCAAAATGCCATCTTTTGTATATGTCGCTTCATCAGTAAAAAGCGTTCTGAAGATAGCTCGTTGGTTCCGCAAAATCCATCTGCAAAATCGCATCCTCGGTAGTTCATCGCCTGGCTCCAAGGTTTGGACGGATTGTATATGAAATGGATGCCACTTTTCACGGTGCAGAACTCGCCAGACCTGACAATGTGGCAAACCTAAAACTAAACAAAGACGCCTAGTGCTGGTTGAGGGATTTTCTCGGACAGCTGCTATTATCTCTTCATGGTTTACCATCGAATTGGCTCTTTCTCGTTTACTTACTGACGGAAAGTGTCCAGTTTCACGAAGTGACCGATAACATGTTCGAATGTTTGGTGGTTAGGAATTCGACGATCCGGATATAGCCTTCGATATTCCCTAGCAACTTCACGACCATTGCACTTACAAAATCCATAAACTATCAACATATTAGTATATTCGGCCAGTGGCGTAGCGAGGGGGGGGGGCAAGAGGGGGCATCATGCCCCGGGCGGTACTCATACAGGGGCGCCAAGTGGTTAACAAAACAATAAAATTGCTGGATTGAGTGGGATTTGCTGCAGCTAAACAAGACTCAATCGTTGTGACATACTTTGGAATAATTGAAAACATATGTTTGTTTTCGTCACGATGGAAAAATAAAAAATTGCCGTGAAAAAAACTGTCAAACGTGAATCTGAAACACAATGGGGCGCCAGAATATAAGCGGATAGGGATATTGTTGATGAGCTAGGGAAGATAAGAGAACTATTAGAAAAACTGGCACACCAATACAAGTGACAACAGAAGTGAAGTTACAATTCCATCATAAAATAGACTTACTTTTAATTTCATAATTTTAGTTCATTTCTGATTTGAAATCTTGAGGAGAATTGATCGTATACAGTTCAGATTACAAGGTCCTGGGGTCCAGGATCTGGATTGAATTTTAGATGAGCGTTTCATGATCTTGAATCATTAGCGACTAAACTAGCCGAAATTCGGGACAAGCTCTGTAAAAAGGTCAATCTGCGAAAAATGGGATATTGATACAATTTGTGATAAGACACAGAAAATATCCAGTAAATTAGTTAGCGATGTTGGTTTTTCCCCCCGAAAGTGAAATTTCTCGCGTTATGAGGGGCATTCTTGATCATCTCCACTAAGAAATATGTTCACGATTAAGTGACCATGATATCAAATTTTGATTTTCACTAGATATTGAAAATTTATAATAAGGAGAATGTTGACAACAATCTTGAAGAAAATTGTAAAAATTTGGGTGAATTTTATATAATACTGTTTCAACGGAATAGAATTCTTCAACGAATTAGGTGATGGCAAAATGTAACTCCGCACTTGAAAAAAAATTAAATCTTGAGCTCTCAGCTTCAATTGCTAGCAGCAACGATCAATTAAAATTACTTCTGACATATCTACTATCAACGATGGGATAGCCTGAGAACTTTGCATTTTTAAGTGTGGAAAGAGAAATTTTCGAAAAGATGAACTTTAATGACATTATTGATAAATTTGATTCATCAAAAATAAGGAAAATTCATACATAGTAATAAGTTATATTAATAAGTTCTACTCGTATATTCTTATTATTATTAAATTTTTATCTCCTTGAAGATAATGAATATTAACTTTTTTTATCAATATTTCTTCATAAGTATATAAAACGAATAAATGAAAGACGTATATATTGAAGTAATTCTAAATGATCGTATATATATTTCAAAATCTATTCTTGTTTTCTTTTCTTCTTTTTTTGTGAAAAACTTAAGGCCTTGCTTGAGACTATGACTTTATTTATCTTACTTCATTCATTCTGTAATTTGCGAGTGTATTTCACATATAATATTATATGTCATTATGAATTTAGAAGGAGGGCGCTAAAAAGGTTTTGTGCCCCGGGCGCGAATTCAGCTCGCTACGCCACTGTATTCGGCATTCGTGAATGATGGCATTTTGATGAATCTCGTATTGAAAATTTATGAAAACACAACAATCTACCACTTTTCTATTTCAACAATTACCTGACAATGGTCTGAAACGTCAAAATTTTTATCAGGAGCCCCTTAGATTTTGAAATGGTTTGAATTCAGAATGAACGAATTTCTTCTGTGATCTTCCACATAGCATCGAGAATAAATGATATCTGAAGCTATAGATCGATTCAAGCTGCATGTGACCTCTCACATGGTAAAATAATAAGAAAGGCTAATGAAAGCTGTCAAAAAGAAATAGGAACTTTTCGAGAACAAATCACGTACGAAAATTGATAGAGGAAGGGGTGTGAAAGAATTTCTTTCCGAGAGTGTAAATAAGATGTCTAAATTTATTTCGTTTTATGTGTGTGTTTGTGTCTGATTTCGGTCAGTCATTAATTTTTTCAAATAATATTTATTTTTTCCCTTTGGTATGTTCGCGCCCCCTAGGGGGGTGCTCCTCACAGGTTGAGGAACGCTGCCTTAAGTCATGATACTGGAAAATTAAATTCATTCGATATGAATCAACACATTATTCGGAGATTTATTGTAGAATCTGAGGATAATTTTGCTTTTCAAAAATTTGATGTACAGGTTGTTTCATTTGATATGGAATAAAGAAAATCATTTTCTCAGTCCGGGCCTGCGCTATCAGAAAGCCATTATGTGTGAACATTTGCCAATGGCCCTTACACATTCCCTGAAATTTTCATGAAGATCCACGCAGGCGTTCAAGAGTTATGCCAATTGAAATTTCTGTGAAAATACATAAAACATCCTGTATCTTTTAAACGAATATTGTTAGGACATATTTCTAACACTGATTCAGAATCACCAGAATGTCCTGCATCTACCCTGAAAGCCTGTACAATCATTCGTGAAACACCCTGTATAATTGTAAATTGATTATTAAAATGAATTAAATAAATTATTTCCGCTTATAATAATGTGGTGACATCACCAAAATAGTCTATATTCTCAAATGACCATACTCTCCACCCTCCAACTCCTAACCATGCCACCTCAACGATTCACCGAACACCGGATTGACCTTGAATGGGACTCAAAAAAATTCTGAAAAAGAAACGTTTTCCCCTAATTTGGACCTTAAAATTTCTTATGGAGATTTACATGAGAAATGGTCGAATGTGTTTTGAAAATCTTGTTGCATATCTACTGTAATGCTTTTAGGAATCCAACCATCACCTATTTCATCAGAAATTGGCTCCTTTTCAGAATATTTGAGATGATCTAGCCCATGAAAAGTTTCTCATTCAGAAGCACATTTGAAAAAGTTGTTTTGTTAATTAGCCGCCCAATCCCTCAAATAGTGCTTAGCTGATAGAGTAGATACGCTTTTTTCATCAGATTTTGAGCTTTTCTTTTGAAAAAGTTTTGAAAAATATTTTATACAATTCATTGTATCACAGTTACGACAAAAACTTATATCGCACTGCTTCCAGGAAACGTGACTAGAAAAGTAGCACTATAATTGGCCAAACGTCAAATTTCTGCTTTTGCACCTAAGGAGCTGACACAAATGTCTGTATTTGTATCTGAATCTGAGTTTGTATTACGAATAAAGGCTTTCAGAAGTCTACTTATGAACCTGAAGGTAAGAGAATCATATTGCTTGCAACTTTTTCAACTCATACTAAACTTAATTTTTGCAGGGAATAGGAATATAACAATTTTAATAAAAAAACTTTATACATATGTACATATTGTTTATTACGGTGGCATTCTGACACAAGATTGTTATAATAAACAGTTGTACCTATCAAAATGTCATTCATGAAATTTTGTTCAATTTCTACGATACCATCATCTCCTGCATGTTTCGTTACCTGAAAAAAAACAAACATTACTCTGGGTAAATTACATTCTGGAAATTTTCATGAGTTTCTTTTTTTCGCAATTCATTCACAGAGTAAAATATTTTTGGGACCAGAAACATGAAACATCAGATTCAGTATGCATTAAAAGTGGAGGGCCACATGAATTAAAATCAAGAAAAAAGCTAGTTGCCTCTGTGATCTTTTGCGCCTTGAAAACAGCAATGAATTGTTCGATTTAGTCCCTTTCAACACTGCAAATGACGGAAATCTGAAAATTAAGGAGATATTTCGCTATTTGTGTCTGATTTTAGTTTTTCTATGTTCTGTTTTTCATTTTTCTCGTCCAAATAGCTGTTCACTTGAACCAAATTCCCGAGTGCTGTGCAAAAATCAGAAAAAAATCTGACTACCCCTCATTTTTTGAAATACCCATCAGAAAAAAATTGGCTTGACTCAACGCTATTGCCCGCATCAACAGCGTACAGTGCTATACATAGTACACTATTTTATAAGGAGGAAAAGTGTCACTTTTCATGGCGAGCTTGGGTTGAAAGCGAGCCATGAAAAGTCACTTCTACTCCGAATGAAATATGTTATTTTATTTTCAAACGTTTTCATTATTGATAAAAATCTGAATATCCACTTTTGGATTGATTTACATTGAATTATGAGACATATGCCTAGTTATGGTTCCCAGCGTTGATTCTGACGGATAAAAAGTAATATAATTATTGATAGTTGTCATTTACAAGCTGGTGAGAAGTGGTGAAAATGTTTTCAGATATTGAAGTTTTGGATAATGGAGCAGCATATGAGCACTTCGTGAATTGGTGTAATTCGAAAAATTTTACAGTTTACCAAGAAAATGTTCTTTCGGCATATTTCAACTCAATGGCTAGTGAAAAAAAAATGTAAATCCCCTACTTTGTGGGCCCGATATTAAATGATTAAGTAGCAACTAGCGATCAAACATGACATAGATATTCGTAAATATCTGAAATTGCGCTCATTCTTGAAAAAATCTAATGAAAGGTATCTCGCGAAAATATCGAGAGTTTTTTCAAAGGAATAATTCGAGCGTTTCCTCTTAGAAGCACCAGATGATTCTTATTTAGGATTAAAGGTAACTATCATGTTTCAAGTAATTTTAATTTTGTACTATTGATCTCGTAGTTGTTCCAGATTGTTTTATTATTCGGAAAAGCTGGTGCCTGTAGATGCGATGAGATGGTTAAAATGAAAACAACAGATACCCAGGACAAGAAAAATATTATTAAAGTCAATATTCCAGATAGTAAAACGAGAAAAGTTCGAACATTCACAGTTATCGGAGAAAATAATCTAAACATTTATCTTAGATACACTGCGTTGAGACCAAAAGATTTCGTTGAAAATAGATTTTTCTTGAAATATCAATCTGGAAAATGCTTCAGAGCTGTGATGGGAATACATAGTATAGAAAGTGTTCCAAGAAAAGTTGCCACTTTTCATCCTTGGCGAAGAAATGGAACTTCTCGATGATCCTGTCAATCAAGAAATGACGTTATTATTGTACGTTTGGAAATAAAACTCATTATTAATGTGTAAATATTATTGTGATTATCATCTAAGAAAGAAACAACTCACTGCTTTTGATCAATTCATGAACAAGCTTTTCAAACACATCCACGTAGTCTGTAATCAGTACAATCTGCTTTTGTCTACAAAAACCTCACTCTAGCGACGCTTGCCTTCGCACTACACAGGACTAATCTTCGATATAATTCCTTTTTTGTTTTCGCTAATATCATATATCTAACTATTAAGGTACGATTCCACCAAAATCGTGTGCGGCACAATTGTTCACGAACATTTTGTGCAGTACTTCAGCTGTACGCGTACAAGCTGTTAACATATTTAGCGACCGTTTCCACCGACAGAGCTGTGCGTAACTTTTGTACGCGCACAGTGCAGCACACAGTGTGCACGAACAGGATCTCACTGTTCTCTCTCAGTGTTTCGCTTTCCTTCAACGTTGAATATGGAGGATCAAGAAAACGTGGTGCTTTGTGCTGCAGCGTGTAGCGTGTGCAGGGGTATACACTTTGCTTGAAAAAAAAACTAGAAAGAAACATAGATGCTTCCTGTTTGCAACATCGTAATGAAGAGATGAATCGATTTGTGGAATGATGATGAAAATAGAGCCATTGAATAGATTTTAAAATTTCACTCGAATATCGTGCGAACAGTTTGAGTCCTGATTAATGCTGTTAGTCCTTTGATTGCTAAACGAGATACAAACTACTTTCTCTCTATTATGGGCCAAAATTATCTTCTACTTCCGCAAAATCTCGGTCGAGTCACAATTGAATTCTTTCGTCAACTCCTCAGTTGCGTCGTATTTTTTATTTCTGTTGTAATCTCCGTGATTACAACCCACAGAACGGTATAAAGTTCAATTTCTTCGATAAATTTGATTATTTTCCAGTTATTTCACTCCATGTTAGCGCGAACAAATAGATGTTTTCGCTAGCGTAGCGGAAGCAAGAATGAGTTCGCTGAAACATGTTTGTGTGCGTCGACCCGAGTCCACCGGTAGAAACTGTGCGCGCACAAAAGTATGCAACTGTACTCGCGAACTTTTCAACAGAGTTCGCGCACTTTTGTTGCTGTTCTCTTGGACGAGTACACCGCAACGAACATTTGTGCTGCACACTGTACGCAACAGTGCCGCACAGTGCAGCACTCCGGTGGAATCGCTCCTTTATAACCAAGCAGTGAACAAATAAAACAATCAAACCATATATTTATGATGTTGGTTGTGGTTAATTTCGATCAACAGTAGGAAACTAACTGAATATAAAATTTCTTTGTTGATAAATGTAGGTACTCACATCATAAGTATTGCTATTTTTCGGTAAAAATAATGCAATATTATTCGTAATTCTCCTAGCTGCATCCATCAATTCTGAAAATGGTACTGGTTGAAGCATACTTTCAAGATCGTACACTCTCTGATCTACATAAGATGGACCACCCCATGGAGGACTCAGGAAAACAATATCTGCTTCGAGTTTCGGAGCCAATTTCATGAAGTCTCCAACAATGAATTGTATTCTGTCCAAAACACCATAAACTGCTGCATTGTTTTTAGCTAGTTCAATTTTTTTGGATCGATATCAATTGCTATAACTGAAAAAAAGTATAAATTATTTTATTTAAATTTTAGCTTTAAGATGTAGAGGTAATGAAAAATCGGATACTAAATATTACATTTGATTAAGTTTAAGTTACGAAATATTGAAATATATTCATCAAGAATAACATGAGGCCGAAAAAATACCTACTAAAATACTACTAATATTATATATGCAAAACTTTGTGAAAATGTAATCGATATTAATTCAGTTCAATTTTTCGTTAAAAAAAAATTATTACCTTTTTTACATGTTAAGGCAAACTGAATAGCATTGCCTCCAGCTCCACAAAAACCATCTATCACAACATCAGCTTTACATCTCTGTGCAGTATTCTTCGCTACCAGTTCAGGAGTCACAGAGTACCAACTTTCTGTAAAAAAAATATTAAATCTTTGAAAAGTGTTAGCTGTTAGCATAAAAATATTTTGTGTTACAAGTATAGTAGATCCTCTATGGGGAAATCGGAATTCTGATGACTTACTAAAGACCTCAGTAGTTACTGGGGTCTTCAGTAATTTCATCCGAATGAGTAAGAACCAAAAGAACTTTTCCTACATATGTCGGCCTTATGCAGGATTTTTTGTTCAAGAATCCGTTGGCGTTCATTCATATCAGGATGCAAAAATTTATAATCTGATACTGAGGTAATTTTTGTTGGTGAATCGATAGAACCCATGAGAATTCTCGGCCATGATGGTCTTATACGATATGAAAGGTCCCACTTTAAAATATCAAATGTAAACCTTCCATTTTAATTTCAATTAAAATGGAAGATTTGTATTCAGCGCGAGCTTTCATATACTAATTGCTTGAAACCAAATTTTTTCATCCCATCTAATGGTTCTATGCGTCTTCTTTTCGTTGAAGAATCAAAATGAGACTTCATATCTGGCATCATTTTCAATAGAGATAAAAATTTTTCGGGCAAAATTACTTAGAAGCAGTATTGGAAAATGAATTTTTTCATCCAGATCTGAAAGAACGCAGCGGATTTTTGTACAAAAAATGCTGCATGGGGCCCAAATGTAGACGAAAAAATTAGTTTCAATCAATCCGGATTAAGAATTTCCCTCTTAATCAGAACCTCTGGTATAGATACCAGATAGTGATTAAAATTAACATTCGGCAGTGAATTCAATGTATCGAAATGGATAATTGATGACTTACCTTCGTCAAGTTTAATCCCTTCATCAAACCGCTTGAAGAGAGAATATCTTCTCAACCAATATTTTCGTAATTTAGAATTCGCTTTTATTTCTTCTGGAATGGCATATCTCCTGCTTCTTCTCTCCTGTCCTCCTGTGAGGTGTTATGTAGAGCATTGATTGCTCATTTGTTGGGAAATCTTTCTCAGCAGAATTCAGATTATTTTCTGAATTATTTGAAACATCCTTGAGACGATGCTCCTGAAAAAAATATTTAATATAAAAGTGTCTGAACGAATTCAAATTTTCACAAGTATTATCGACTTTGAATATTTATTTTATTGCTTACCCAAATTCTTTTCTCGACTGACAACATCACTATCTAGATTTGAACACTTCTACAGAATGCTACTGACTGTTGCTATACTCTGTTCAAATTTAAGAAGGAAAACAACAAACAGAATCGCCTGGTTTGCGCACAATGAAGCTCGCTCGTATTGGTCAAACGGTCATAACAACTCTCTCTTCGACCGCCCTAAGAGATTGCCAGGTTCGTACTCAGAACTTTGCTCGAGATTGCGGCCAGATAATTCCAGGAAAAACCAGAGTTTTAGAAATTTGGGTTAGAATCTTGCAAGAGTACGACAATGTAATTCCGAGAAACATTAACTATTGAAAACTGTCTTTAAACTTTTTCTTTGCACAAATTGTTTCCCTTGTGTCTCGATTCTCCTCTTGCGGGAAGTTGTAAACACATATATTGTTTACCTTTTCATTTCGCTGAAATCTGTCCATTTTCTCTTCAAGAATCCTTATCGAATCGGTATGTTTATCGACAGTTTTTTGGATGGTCGCCAGTTTTTCCTCGACCTTGGCTAGAACCTTATTAATGAATTCTTCATCGCAGAGCAGTTCACGAAGCGAATCTTTAACAGCACTTCTTACATCACCTTCTCTTCTTGGAGCCATTCCGTTCCTTGTACGAATTCAGAAAATCTCGAAAGTACACTTATATATTATGATTGAAACAAATATTTATTTGTTTGTAAATTTTCAGTTTATACGGAGCGACACGAAGCAATACCTTATACGTTGCGCATCTGGTGAAAACATATTTATTTCAAACAAAATACAGCGTGACAAAAAAAAGTCAATGATTCTTCTACAAAGAATTTTTGAGGGAAAACTTGGCACCCGTAGTCCGAAGTATTTTAATTTCAAAAGGAATTTAGACAATTTTCGAAGTTTGATAAATACATGCAGTTTTAAAGAAGGGGGTTCATAACTTCACTCCTAATTTTTTTTGTAGGAAAAATATTACTTGTTATATAAAGGTAAATCAATTCATATGATGACAAATTCAGTTATGCAAATGATAATGTTTCCTTAAGAGTCTTGCGATAATCAATGTGTAGAATACATCAGTCATTTTCCCAAATGCCAAATTTATAATATGAGTATTGAAAGTTATATCATGAGATTACTATATTTGCGTTCTGCAGGAGAAATGAATCAATGTCAATGATTTCGACACAACGATTGATATGATATTTAAAAAATTTTCTGAAAATATAATTTTTCAACTAACCACAGAAAAGATATCACAATTTTGTCTCAAAATTCCTGACAGAATAATCGAAATCTACATATTTTCAGTGGTCATATGGTTTTATTATTAAAGATTCGATATTTTATTTTAAACTGACCTCTTGAATGATGAGCTCCAATGAAATAGCTCTATCCCTATCATCAATAATTTTGTTACATCTTCTGACGACGTGTAAAGGCCAGTGGTTATGGAGCGAAAACTGATTTTCAATGAGAAGTTGGTTGCTGTTGAGCTTAACAAACTGAAAGTATATTTGAATAAGCCAATCTTCGTGGGGATGAGTATAAACGATTTAGCTAAAACCAATATTTATAATTTCATTTATGACTACATGAAGAATGTTTTCAGTAACTGCATCGTGCTGTATACTGATACAGCTTCTCTCATTTACGAGGTGCTTGAAGATCCATATGAAAACAGATTGTCATAAATATTTTGATACATCTGACTATCCCAAGGACGATCTTCATGTTATTCCACGAGTTAATAAGAAGGTACTAGGATAGGAATAATGAAAGACGAACACAATGGTATTCCGATGACAGATTATGAGGGTCTCAGATCTGAATTATATACGCTGAAGAACTACTGATGATGATATGAAGAGTCGACAATGGGAAAATGAAGAATATACAACTGGCGAAATTATTATGGTGCGTTAACAAAAATGTTAAAGGCGTCAAAAAGTCTATCGTGAAGAATATATATTTAGAATCATGAAAACAAAATTATCACACAAAATTTGATTCAAGAAAATACATCGAGTGTATTCATTGACACAGGAGGAAATAGCTTTGAGTTCGGGAGAAGATAAAAAATATTTGGTCCATGGAAGTTTTCAAATTATTCGCTCCGTTGATAAACGGAAAATTGAAGATTTTAAAAACCAGAAAAAATTATTTCAATCCTAGAAAAAATATATGATAAATTAATAAACCTTTTCTATTGTTATATAGGGTGTTTCAAGAATGATTGTACAGGCTTTCAGGGCAGATGCAAGCCATTTTGGCGAGTCTCAATCAGTGTTAGAAATATGTCCTAACAATATTCGTTTAAGAGATACAGGATGTTTTATGAATTTTCACAGAAATTTTTTATGGGCATAACTCTTGAACGCCTGCATGGATCTTCATGTAAATTTCAGGGAATGTGTATGGGCCAATGGCAAATATTCACACATAATGGCTTCCTGATAGCGCAGCCCCGGACTGAGAAAATGATTTTCTTTATTCCACATTTTATAAAACACCCTGTACATCAAATTTTTGAAAAGCAAAATTATCCTCAGATTCTACAATAAATACTCTTTCAAACAAGCCTATCAGGATCAATGGCACACTCCGCATAATCATATTATGAGCCATTGATTATTTGGAATTTTCAATTTATAGTAAACACGGACCCGTAAATCTCCGAATAATGAATTGATTCATAATCGATTGAAAGCCTTAGTAACATTACTTGGGTATTGTACTGCATCTTATTCCATCCAATACATGGATTTGAGGGACATACTCATCTTCGAATTATTATACTTTGAAAATTCTTTCTTCGAATAAGTGAAACACGGATGCATGGCAGCAACATCAAATATTTCTAAAAAAACCTAAATTTAATCGAAAACTTGATTTAACATTGAACATTTAATTGTACTATTATAAAATGTACTTAAGAAAAAAATGTGAAATGTATCTCATGAACATGTTGTGTCGAACTGAAAAAAATGGACAATAAATAAGAAAAAAATTATAACTTGTTTTCGAAAATAGCCCCTCTCTCTTCTAAACATTTTCTAGCTCGTGTTATCAAATGAGCTACAGCTTTTTTCAGAATTTCTGGTCTGTTTCGTATAGCTTCACATGCAGCTTGAATACGATTAATCAAATGTTCCCTGTCTATGATTACTTCGGAGTAAACTTCATTTTTCAAGTGTCCCCAAAGAAGATAATCCATGCATGTAAAATCAGTCATGAGGTCCCCCTCTACCAAACCAATGTCCCGGATAAACTGCATTCAAATGCGCTACAATTTCACAGGTGAAATGTGCTGGAGCTCCATCATGTTGGAAGTACATTCCTCTTGGAACATTGCTTTCATCATTCAAGAGCCCTGGCAAAGACTCTACTAAAAATTGTAAATATATCGATCCATTCAGCCGGTGTGGAAGAATATATGGTCCAATTAAGCGATTATTGTAAATTCCACACCAAATATTTACTGAAAAACGATGTTGAGAATTGCGTTTCCTAGTCCTTCTAGGATTTTCTCTGGACCGAATATGTGAATTGCGGAAATTCAAAATGCCATCTTTTGTATATGTCGCTTCATCAGTAAAATGCGTTCTGAAGGTAGTTCGTTGGTTCCGCAAAATCCATCTGCAAAATCGCATCCTCGGTAGTTCATCGCCTGGCTCCAAGGTTTCGACGGATTGTATATGAAATGGATGCCACTTTTCACGGTGCAGAACTCGCCAGACCTGACAATGTGGCAAACCTAAAACTTAACCAAGACGCCTAGTGCTGGTTGAGGGATTTTATCGGACAGCTCTATTATCTCTTCAAGGTTTACCATCGAATTGGCTCTTTCTCGTTTACTTACTGACGGAAAGTGTCCAGTTTCACGAAGTGACCGATAACATGTTCGAATGTTTGGTGGTTAGGAATTCGACGATCCGGATATAGCCTTCGATATTCCCTAGCAACTTCACGACCATTGCACTTACAAAATCCATAAACTATCAACATATCAGTATATTCGGCAATCGTGAATGATGGCATTTTGATGAATCTCGTATTGAAAATTTATGAAAACACAACAATCTACCACTTTTCTATTTCAACAATTACCTGACAATGGTCTGAAACGTCAAAATTTTTATCAGGAGCCCCTTAGATTTTGAAATGGTTTGAATTCAGAATGAACGAATTTCTTCTGTGATCTTCCACATAGCATCGAGAATAAATGATATCTGAAGCTATAGATCGATTCAAGCTGCATGTGACCTCTCACATGGTAAAATAATAATGGTACCAGAAAGAAAGGCTAATGAAAGCTGTCAAAAAGAAATAGGAACTTTTCGAGAACAAATCACGTACGAAAATTGATAGAAGAAGGGGTGTGAAAGAATTTCTTTCCGAGAGTGTAAATAAGATGTCTAAATTTATTTCGTTTTGTGTGTGTTTGTGTCTGATTTCGGTCAGTCATTAATTTTTTCAAATAATATTTATTTTTTCCCTTTGGTATGTTCGCGCCCCCTAGGGGGGTGCACCTCACAGGTTGAGGAACGCTGCCTTTAGTCATGATACTGGAAAATTAAATTCATTCGATATGAATCAACACATTATTCGGAGATTTACTGGTCCGTGTTTACTATAAATTGAAAATTCCGAATATTCAATGGCTCATAATATGATGATGCAAAGTGTGCCATTGATCATGATAGGCTTGTTTGAAAGAGTATTTATTGTAGAATCTGAGGATAATTTTGCTTTTCAAAAATTTGATGTACAGGGTGTTTCATTTGATATGGAATAATGAAAATCATTTTCTCAGTCCAAGCCTGCGCTATCAGGAAGCCATTATGTGTGAACATTTGCCAATGGCCTTTACACATTCCCTGAAATTTTCATGAAGATCCACGCAGGCGTTCAAGAGTTATGCCAATTGAAAATTTCTGTGAAAATACATAAAACATCCTGTATCTCTAAAACGAATATTGCTAGGACATATTTCTAACACGGATTCAGAATCACCAAAACGTCCTGCATCTACCCTGAAAGCCTGTACAATCATTCGTGAAACACCCTGTATAATTGTAAATTGATTATTAAAATAAATTAAATAAATTATTTCCGCTTATAATAATGAGGTGACATCACCAAAATAGTCTATATTCTCAAATGGCCATACTCTCCACCCTCCAATTCCTAACCATGCCACCTCAACGATTCACCGAACACCGGATTGACCTTGAATGGGACTCAAAAAAATTCGGAAAAAAAAACGTTTTCCCTAATTTGGACCTTAAAATTTCTTATGGAGATTTACATGAGAAATGGTCGAATGTGTTTTGAAAATCTTGTTGCATATCTACTGTAATGCTTTTAGGAATCGAACCATCACCTATTTCATCAGAAATTCGCTCCTTTTCAGAATATTTGAGATGATCTAGCCCATGAAAAGTTTCTCATTCAGAAGCACATTTGAAAAAGTTGTTTTGTTAATTAGCCGCCCAATCTCTCAAATAGTGCTTAGCTGATAGAGTAGATACGCTTTTTTTTTATCAGATTTTGAGCTTCCAGGAAACGTGACTAGTAAAGTAGCACTATAATTGGCCAAACGTCAAATTTCTGCTTCTGCACCTAAGGAGCTGACACAAATGTCTGTGTTTGTATCTGAATCTGGGTTTGTATTACGAATAAAGGCTTTCAGACGTCTACTTATGAACCTGAAGGTAAGAGAATCATATTGCTTGCAACTTTTTCAACCTATACTAAACTTAATTTTTGGAGTGAATAGGAATATAACAATTTTAATAAAAATACTTTATACATATGTACATATTTTTTATTACGGTGGCATTCTGACACAAGATTGTTATAATAAACAGTTATACCTATCAAAATGTCATGAAATTTTGTTCAATTTTTAAGATACCATCATCTCCTGCATGTTTCGTTACCTGAAAAAAAACAAACATTACTCTGGGTAAATTACATTCTGGTAATTTTCATGAGTTTCTTTCTTTCGCAATTCATTCACGGAGTAAAATATTTTTGGGACCAGAAACATGAAACATCAGATTCAGTATGCATTCAAAGTGGAGGGCCACATGAATTAAAATCAAGAAAAAAGCTAGTTGCCTCTGTGATCTTTTGCGCCTTGAAAACAGCAATGAATTGTTCGATTTAGTCCCTTTCAACACTGCAAATGACGGAAATCTGAAAATTAAGGAGATATTTCGCTATTTGTGTCTGATTTTAGTTTTTCTATGTTCTGTTTTTCATTTTTCTCGTCCAAATAGCTGTTCACTTGAACCAAATTCCCTAGTGCTGTGCAAAAATCAGAAAAAAATCTGACTACCCCTCATTTTTTGAAATACCCATCAGAAAAAAATTGGCTTGACTCAACGCTATTGCCCGCATCAACGGCGTACAGTGCTATACATAGTACACTATTTTATTAGGAGGAAAAGTGTCACTTTTCATGGCGAGCTTGGGTTGAAAGCGAGCCATGAAAAGTCACTTCTACACCGAATGAAATATGTTATTTTATTTTCAAACGTTTTCATTATTGATAAAAATCTGAATATCCACTTTTGGATTGATTTACATTTACGCACATGATTCTTTCAACTTACGATCATTATTATAATTGAATAAATTATGAGACATATGCTTAGTTATGGTTCCCAGCGTTGATTCTGACGGATAAAAAGTAATATAATTATTGATAGTTGTCATTTACAAGCTGGTGAAAAGTGGTGAAAATGTTTTCAGATATTGAAGTTTTGGATAATGGAGCAGCATATGAGCACTTCGTGAATTGGTGTAATTCGAAAAATTTTACAGTTTACCAAGAAAATGTTTTTTCGGCATATTTCAACTCAATGGCTAGTGAAAAAAAATGTAAATCCCCTACTTTGTGGGCCCGATATTAAATGATTAAGTAGCAACTAGCGATCATGAACATAGATATTCGTAAATATCTGAAATTGCGCTCATTCTTGAAAAAATCTAATGAAAGGTATCTCGCGAAAATATCGAGAGTTTTTTCAAAGGAATAATTCGAGCGTTTCCTCTTAGAAGCACCAGATGATTCTTATTTAGGATTAAAGGTAACTATCATGTTTCAAGTAATTTTAATTTTGTACTATTGATCTCGTAGTTGTTCCAGATTGTTTTATTATTCGGAAAAGCTGGTGCCTGTAGATGCGATGAGATGGTTAAAATGAAAACAACAGATACCCAGGACAAGAAAAATATTATTAAAGTCAATATTCCAGATAGTAAAACGAGAAAAGTTCGAACATTCACAGTTATCGGAGAAAATAATCTGAACATTTATCTTAGATACACTGCGTTGAGACCAAAAGATTTCGTTGAAAATAGATTTTTCTTGAAATATCAATCTGGAAAATGCTTCAGAGCTGTGATGGGAATACATAGTATAGAAAGTGTTCCAAGAAAAGTTGCCACTTTTCATCCTTGGCGAAGAAATGGAACTTCTCGATGATCCTGTCAATCAAGAAATGACGTTATTATTGTACGTTTGGAAATAAAACTCATTATTAATGTGTAAATATTATTGTGATTATCATCTAAGAAAGAAACAACTCACTGCTTTTGATCAATTCATGAACAAGCTTTTCAAACACATCCACGTAGTCTGTAATCAGTACAATCTGCTTTTGTCTACAAAAACCTCACTCTAGCGACGCTTGCCTTCGCACTACACAGGACTAATCTTCGATATAATTCCTTTTTTGTTTTCGCTAATATCATATATCTAACTATTATAACCAAGCAGTGAACAAATAAAACAATCAAACCATATATTTATGATGTTGGTTGTGGTTAATTTCGATCAACAGTAGGAAACTAACTGAATATAAAATTTCTTTGTTGATAAATGTAGGTACTCACATCATAAGTATTGCTATTTTTCGGTAAAAATAATGCAATATTATTCGTAATTCTCCTAGCTGCATCCATCAATTCTGAAAATGGTACTGGTTGAAGCATACTTTCAAGATCGTACACTCTCTGATCTACATAAGATGGACCACCCCATGGAGGACTCAGGAAAACAATATCTGCTTCGAGTTTCGGAGCCAATTTCATGAAGTCTCCAACAATGAATTGTATTCTGTCCAAAACACCATAAACTGCTGCATTGTTTTTAGCTAGTTCAATTTTTTTTGGATCGATATTAATTGCTATAACTGAAAAAAAGTATAAATTATTTTATTTAAATTTCAGCTTTAAGATGTAGAGGTAATGAAAACTCGGATACTAAATATTACATTTGATTAAGTTTAAGCTACGAAATATTGAAATATATTCATCAAGAATAACATGAGGCCGAAAAAATACCTACTAAAATACTACTTATATTATATATGCAAAACTGTGAAAATGTAATCGATATTAATTCAGTTCAATTTTTCGTTAAAAAAAATTATTACCTTTTTTACATGTTAAGGCAAACTGAATAGCATTGCCTCCAGCTCCACAAAAACCATCTATCACAACATCAGCTTTACATCTCTCTGCAGTATTCTTCGCTACCAGTTCAGGAGTCACAGAGTACCAACTTTCTGTAAAAAAAATATTAAATCTTTGAAAAGTGTTAGCTGTTAGCATCAAAATATTTTGTGTTACAAGTATAGTAGATCCTCTATGGGGAAATCGGAATTCTGATGACTTACTAAAGACCTCAGTAGTTACTGGGGTCTTCAGTAATTTCATCCGAATGAGTAAGAACCAAAAGAACTTTTCCTACATATCGGCCTTATGCAGGATTTTTTGTTCAAGAATCCGTTGGCGTTCATTCATATCAGGATGCAAAAATTTATAATCTGATACTGAGGTAATTTTTGTTGGTGAATCGATAGAACCCATGAGAATTCTCGGCCATGATGGTCTTATACGATATGAAAGGTCCCACTTTAAAATATCAAATGTAAACCTTCCATTTTAATTTCAATTAAAATGGAAGATTTGTATTCAGCGCGAGCTTTCATATACTAATTGCTTGAAACCAATTTTTTCATCCCATCTAATGGTTCTATGCGTCTTCTTTTCGTTGAAGAATCAAAATGAGACTTCATATCTGGCATCATTTTCAATAGAGATAAAAATTTTTCGGGCAAAATTACTTAGAAGCAGTATTGGAAAATGAATGTTTTCATCCAGATCTGAAAGAACGCAGCGGATTTTTGTACAAAAAATGCTGCATGGGGCCCAAATGTAGACGAAAAAATTAGTTTCAATCAATCCGGATTAAGAATTTCCCTCTTAATCAGAACCTCTGGTATAGATACCAGATAGTGATTAAAATTAACATTCGGCAGTGAATTCAATGTATCGAAATGGATAATTGATGACTTACCTTCGTCAAGTTTAATCCCTTCATCAAACCGCTTGAAGAGAGAATATCTTCTCAACCAATATTTTCGTAATTTAGAATTCGCTTTTATTTCTTCTGAAATGGCATATCTCCTGCTTCTTCTCCTCCTGTGGGGTGTTATGTAGAGCATTGATTGCTCATTTGTTGGGAAATTTTTCTCAGCAGAATTCAGATTATTTTCAGAATTCACTGAATTCCATTCAGTGATATAACCTACAAAGACCATAGTTTGTCTTCGAAAATGACATCGTTCGTATTCTTTTAGCATTGACTGCAATATGCTTTGAATCCGGAGGACTTGTACATTCTAGAGTCAAGTTATTTAGTCAAAAGACGACGGAAACACAGAGGTCCTGCCGTTATTGCATGCACCCAATTTTCAGAACCAAAAATCCTTGGGAGAATTCAAACATCTCCAAAATCAATAATTAGAAAAATATCCTGAGCGATTTTTCAATTCCTATGGGAAGAAGCAAAGAATATTTCTGAATGTATTTGAGAAACGATAAAACTTCATTGGGAACTCTCAAGCTTTGTAACGTTTCGGAGTTTATATCAGACTCCCTTTTCAGACAATTTCTCAACATGAGCTTTACGTAATATTGAGAATTATTGATTTCCCAATTGACATTCACCAATCCATGATGATCCTAGATTAATATTAATAACTACATATGATGGTGAAATTATTGCTACTTCATTTCAAAATTCCCTGAAATCAGTTCCATTTTCAACAAATCATTCCAAATACGATCCACACCCACCGAACAATTTAACAGATTATCATTCTTTTATAACTATCAGGTTCCATCATTAGATTTTTCGTGTTATTCCAACCATGTGATCGCCTATTGGAAGTCACATGATCGCGATCTACCAATATCTCTACATTTTATGTTATTCTAATTTTCTAATTTCGAAAGGTGTTGATGTTTCTCGTGTAGGTATAGGTTTTTCCATAAATACAAGGAATATTATAAATACAATTTCTTATTTAAAGGTTTAGTTTTTGTAAGTTTAGATCTTAAATCATTTCGCGTTTTGAAAACGATTCTCATATTGAATTTAGAACCAATTCTTTGAATTTTTCCATGAACATGAGAAATCAAATTAAATGACATTGTTTATTCTTGACGGTTTCTTGTTAGTCCCTGATTATTATTATATTCTCTCAATTTGAATTAATTTTTCAGATGAAATACGTTGGATATTTAATATCCTCAAGAATACTTTTAATGAAATTAATTTAATTATTTCTTATTTCATTTGTAGATGAAATTAAATGAGCCCCACCGTTAAGTGTTTTTATAATACCACTCATTTGACTGATTTGAATATATATTTAGATATCGATTGTTGTGTGACTTTTTTCTGGAACCACTTGATTCTTCTTTGCCATGTTGTCAAATCACGAAAACATCATCGGCATACCGTCATCAAGTCTTTAGGCATTGCACCACAGACTTTTCATCACACAAAATTTGACATCAAGATTTCCTTGAATTTCATTCATATTAGAGACAAGTGTGTTCAGAAAAAAGACACGCCAATCGATATCAAATGAGTGTTAAAACAGCTTTTATGAAAACACTTTATGATTGGGTCATTTAATTCATCTACAACTGAAAAAAGAAAAAATGAAATTAATTTCATTAAAGATAGTTTTGAAGAGGATCCATGTCCAACGAATTCCATACGAATTTCTCTACGCGGAAAGGATTTTACTTCGTAAATAGAGCCAGCGCTTCTAGCGTTCGAGCGTAGACGCGCTACAGATCCCATTTCAGCCGGATCAAGCGGCGAAGCTCGTAGCCGCTCGTGTACGCCCGCTCGAAGTCGCCTGTACTGGACGCAACTGCATTGGAATACATTGCTTGGGATCTGTAGCAACTTGCCGCACGTATACGCTCGTTTCGCGAGAGCCATAAAACGCTCGAAAACGCTTGCAGTGGACGACCGGGCTAAATCGACGGTTGACCGTGCGGTTTTTCATTGGCAGATGGATTATTTGTTTTGTAAACATTTTTCCGTCGTTTCAACTCGTTCTTTTCAGTCAACAAATCTCGAACTAGTTTCTCTTGAGCAACCAACATCTCTTTCAATGAAACAATTTCTGCTGTAAATGATTTTAGAGAGATCCTCAACAATTTCTTGTTTGAATTTTATTAAATCAGTTTTATTCAAACAACCATTAATGCAGCACTGGTAAGATAGATCAGGCACTGGGTTAGAATTTTCCAGACTCATTGCATCCTCAGTATCATCCAAATTGTACTGAGTTGAGACATCAGTTTCACCGAAGTAGAACGTTGATTGCAGGTTTCACAAATCCATTGGTTTAACTTATTTTCATCACGTACTCAAAAAAATTTCCACCGATGGGAAAACACACTTACTATGAAAATAATTTTTGCAATTTAAACATTTAATTGATTTATCGTATCTATTAACTTTCAAATTACAACTAGAGCATTGAATACCACGTCCGCGATTCATGACTGCTCGATAATACCAAAAGATTTCGTTGAAAATAGATTTTTCCTGAAATATCAATCTGGAAATTGCTTCAGAGCTGTGATGGGAATACATAGTATAGAAAGTGTTCCAAGAAAAGTTGCCACTTTTCATCCTTGGCGAAGAAATGGAACTTCTCGATGATCCTGTCAATCAAGAAATGACGTTATTTTTCTACAAGCGTGCACTTTCATTCTCTTTCCCGCACGTATTTCAATTCGTAAAGAGTCACATTGCCAAACAGTGTGGGAAAAAACCCTGCTATTCCATTACCGCACGCAAATGCGTGTGGTAATGGATTAGCAAGGGTTTTTCTCGCACGCTTTTTCTAAAGAATAAACTGAATAATGATATATCTCTATGCCACCGACGACGTTACTATGGAAACGGCATGGGAATAAGAATTAATACGTTGTCATTATATTATGAAATTGTGTTTAAATATAAATAATATCAACTCGAATTCAATCAGTACGCTCCGGTAAAATGGATACTTCGGGATCTGATTATGGCCTGCCCGAAGAAATATTAGCAGCTTCTTATGAAGCGAGTTTAAATTTGTTACCGGCCAAGTCGAAGATAAAATATGAGAAGCAATATTCAGAATTCATTGATTGGTGTAATTCCAAAAAGGTTCAACCGAGGAAGGAGGAAGTGTTTTCGGCGTATTTTTTGGAAATGTCCAAAATTTGGAGACCAAACACATTATGGTCCCGATATTCAATGATAAAGAGTGTTTGTAAACTGAAACAGGATTTGAATATTGGAAAATTGCATAAATTAACTGCCTTCATTAAACGACAGAATATAGGATTTCGTCCAAAAAAGGCCAAAACTTTTAATGAAGAGGAAATAACAAAATTCATGAGTGAGGCATCTGATGAAATTTACTTGATGATGAAGTTGGTAACAATTTTTGGATTAGCTGGTGCCTGCAGACGAGAGGAACTTACAAAACTCACCATCGACGATATAGATGATAAAGGAGACTTGATCATAGTCAATATTAAGGACTCCAAAAATCATTCTCCAAGATCGTTTGTTATATCCCAAGACACCAATAATGGATATTTTCTGAACATATACAGAAAATATATGAATTTACGTCCAAAGGAAATACCTCATCGCCGAATTTTCATAAAGTATAATCGGGGAATATGTAAGATTCAACCTGTCGGAATCAATACAATAGGAAAAATACCGTCCGAAATTGCAGCTTACTTACGCCTACAAAATCCGGAATTATACACAGGACACAGTTTTAGGCGCTCCTCGGCTACTTTCCTAGCCAATTGTGGAGAAGGTATCACAAATATTAAACGTTTAGGAGGATGGAAGTCAACTGCTGTTGCTGAGGGATACTTGGAAGAATCTATTAACCAGAAAAAAAAATGTCCACTAAAATTCTTAATTTGAATGGTTCTTCCTCTTCAAACTGTAATACAGAATCATTACCTTCCAAAGAGCCTTCGAACAATATGATGGCAAATATTCAACGTTTTACTTCTTCCTCTTCAAACTGTAATACAGAATCATTATCTTTCAGGGAGCAGCTGACTTCGACCAATATGATGGCTTCTGCTATAAATTTGCATAACGCGACCAACTGCACGTTTACAATAAATATAAATAATAACTGAATATTTCTAATGAATATATTGATAATAATGGGAAGAAACAGAATGTACATAGATTCCTTATCAAAATTCATTTTTATGTGCTGTTAGTCTAGTTTTCTTTTCAATTAATAAAGAATTTATGAATATTACTACAGTTTAAATTTATTTCATAGGCTTGTAGTCTCTATGGACCGAACGTCAACGATGAGAGTACAATGGTAACGACTTGTCAGAGACTTTTGTCATTCATGTGTATTTAGAATGATCAATTCACATTTGATCTGTGTGTTGAAATCGATCTCGTATAAGCGCTTGTAGAAAAAATATTGTTCCTAACTCGCGCGGAAAGTATATTTCCCGCACTCAACTGCTTACCCGAATTCCGCTTCGCGTCGTTCGGGTAACGGCAGTTTCGTGCGGGAAAATATCACTTTCCGCACTTGTTAGGAAAATAACTATTTCAGTGGAGAAAAGAATTTGCGTAAGGAAAAAAATACTCAAAGTCAATATTTGTAATAATTCGAATTCGTTCAGAAGTCGTATAAGATGTGATGAAACTGAAAAATTGATTATATATTTCAAATCAAAATAAAATTTTAATATTAGTTACTTTAATTTTTGAGAGAACGATCTAAAATTTTCATCTATTATTCATTTTTTACAATGAATTCAATTGAGAGAAATTTCAAGTTCTGATGTGTCCCAGTAAAGAAATAATGCTTTAAATGTAGAATTGTAGATACAGAAGAACAATTTGTGCAAAGAAAAAGTTTAAAGACAGTTTTCAATAGTAAATGTTCATGAAGATCGTCCTTGGGATAGTCAGATGTATCAAAATATTTATGACAATCTGTTTTCATATGGATCTTCAGGCACCTCGTAAATGAGAGAAGCTGTATCAGTATACAACACGATGCAGTTACTGAAAACATTCTTCATGTAGTCATAAATGAAATTATAAATATTGGTTTTAGCTAAATCGTTTATACTCATCCCCACGAAGATTGGCTTATTCAAATATACTTTCAGTTTGTTAAGCTCAACAGCAACCAACTTCTCATTGAAAATCAGTTTTCGCTCCATAACCACTGGCCTTTACACGTCGTCAGAAGATGTAACAAAATTATTGATGATAGGGATAGAGCTATTTCATTGGAGCTCATCATTCAAGAGGTCAGTTTAAAATAAAATATCGAATCTTTAATAATTAAAACCATATGACCACTGAAAATATGTAGATTTCGATTATTCTGTCAGGAATTTTGAGACAAAATTGTGATATCTTTTCTGTGGTTAGTTGAAAAATTATATTTTCAGAAAATTTTTTAAATATCATATCAATCGTTGTGTCGAAATCATTGACATTGATTCATTTCTCCTGCAGAACGCAAATATAGTAATCTCATGATATAACTTTCAATACTCATATTATAAATTTGGCATTTGGGAAAATGACTGATGTATTCTACACATTGATTATCGCAAGACTCTTAAGGAAACATTATCATTTGCATAACTGAATTTGTCATCATATGAATTGATTGTACCTTTATATAACAAGTAATATTTTTCCTACAAAAAAAATTAGGAGTGAAGTTATGAACCCCCTTCTTTAAAACTGCATGTATTTATCAAACTTCGAAAATTGTCTAAATTTCTTTTGAAATTAAAATACTTCGGACTACGGGTGCCAAGTTTTCCCTCAAAAATTCTTTGTAGAAGAATCATTGACTTTTTTTTTGTCACGCTGTATTTTGTTTGAAATAAATATGTTTTCACCAGATGCGCAACGTATAAGGTATTGCTTCGTGTCGCTCCGTATAAACTGAAAATTTACAAACAAATAAATATTTGTTTCAATCATAATATATAAGTGTACTTTCGAGATTTTCTGAATTCGTACAAGGAACGGAATGGCTCCAAGAAGAGAAGGTGATGTAAGAAGTGCTGTTAAGATTCGCTTCGTGAACTGCTCTGCGATGAAGAATTCATTAATAAGGTTCTAGCCAAGGTCGAGGAAAAACTGGCGACCATCCAAAAAACTGTCGATAAACCAACCGATTCGATAAGGATTTTTGAAGAGAAAATGGACAGATTTCAGCAAAATGAAAAGGTAAACAATATATGTGTTTACAACTTCCCGCAAGAGGAGATTCGAGACACAAGGGAAACAATTTGTGCAAAGAAAAAGTTTAAAGACAGTTTTCAATAGTTAATGTTTCTCGGAATTACATTGTCGTACTCTTGCAAGATTCTAACCCAAATTTCTAAAACTCTGGTTTTTCCTGGAATTATCTGGCCGCAATCTCGAGCAAAGTTCTGAGTACGAACCTGGCAATCTCTTAGGGCGGTCGAAGGGAGAGTTGTTATGACCGTTTGACCAATACGAGCGAGCTTCATTGTTCGCAAACCAGGCGATTCTGTTTGTTGTTTTCCTTCTTAAATTTGAACGGAGTATAGCAACAGTCAGTAGCATTCTGTAGAAGTGTTCAAATCTAGATAGTGATGTTGTCAGTCGAGAAAAGAATTTGGGTAAGCAATAAAATAAATATTCAAAGTCGATAATATTTGTGAAAATTTGAATTCGTTCAGACAATTTTATATTAAATATTTTTTTCAGGAGCATCGTCTCAAGGATGTTTCAAATAATTCTGAAAATAATCTGAATTCTGCTGAGAAAAATTTCCCAACAAATGAGCAATCAATGCTCTACATAACACCCCACAGGAGGAGAAGAAGCAGGAGATATGCCATTTCAGAAGAAATAAAAGCGAATTCTAAATTACGAAAATATTGGTTGAGAAGATATTCTCTCTTCAAGCGGTTTGATGAAGGGATTAAACTTGACGAAGGTAAGTCATCAATTATCCATTTCGATACATTGAATTCACTGCCGAATGTTAATTTTAATCACTATCTGGTATCTATACCAGAGGTTCTGATTAAGAGGGAAATTCTTAATCCGGATTGATTGAAACTAATTTTTTCGTCTACATTTGGGCCCCATGCAGCATTTTTTGTACAAAAATCCGCTGCGTTCTTTCAGATCTGGATGAAAACATTCATTTTCCAATACTGCTTCTAAGTAATTTTGCCCGAAAAATTTTTATCTCTATTGAAAATGATGCCAGATATGAAGTCTCATTTGATTCTTCAACGAAAAGAAGACGCATAGAACCATTAGATGGGATGAAAAAATTTGGTTTCAAGCAATTAGTATATGAAAGCTCGCGCTGAATACAAATCTTCCATTTTAATTGAAATTAAAATGGAAGGTTTACATTTGATATTTTAAAGTGGGACCTTTCATATCGTATAAGACCATCATGGCCGAGAATTCTCATGGGTTCTATCGATTCACCAACAAAAATTACCTCAGTATCAGATTATAATTTTTGCATCCTGATATGAATGAACGCCAACGGATTCTTGAACAAAAAATCCTGCATAAGGCCGACATATGTAGGAAAAGTTCTTTTGGTTCTTACTCATTCGGATGAAATTACTGAAGACCCCAGTAACTACTGAGGTCTTTAGTAAGTCATCAGAATTCCGATTTCCCCATAGAGGATCTACTATACTTGTAACACAAAATATTTTGATGCTAACAGCTAACACTTTTCAAAGATTTAATATTTTTTTTACAGAAAGTTGGTACTCTGTGACTCCTGAACTGGTAGCGAAGAATACTGCAGAGAGATGTAAAGCTGATGTTGTGATAGATGGTTTTTGTGGAGCTGGAGGCAATGCTATTCAGTTTGCCTTAACATGTAAAAAAGGTAATAATTTTTTTTTAACGAAAAATTGAACTGAATTAATATCGATTACATTTTCACAGTTTTGCATATATAATATAAGTAGTATTTTAGTAGGTATTTTTTCGGCCTCATGTTATTCTTGATGAATATATTTCAATATTTCGTAGCTTAAACTTAATCAAATGTAATATTTAGTATCCGAGTTTTCATTACCTCTACATCTTAAAGCTGAAATTTAAATAAAATAATTTATACTTTTTTTCAGTTATAGCAATTAATATCGATCAAAAAAAATTGAACTAGCTAAAAACAATGCAGCAGTTTATGGTGTTTTGGGACAGAATACAATTCATTGTTGGAGACTTCATGAAATTGGCTCCGAAACTCGAAGCAGATATTGTTTTTCTGAGTCCTCCATGGGGTGGTCCATCTTATGTAGATCAGAGAGTGTACGATCTTGAAAGTATGCTTCAACCAGTACCATTTTCAGAATTGATGGATGCAGCTAGGAGAATTACGAATAATATTGCATTATTTTTACCGAAAAATAGCAATACTTATGATGTGAGTACCTACATTTATCAACAAAGAAATTTTATATTCAGTTAGTTTCCTACTGTTGATCGAAATTAACCACAACCAACATCATAAATATATGGTTTGATTGTTTTATTTGTTCACTGCTTGGTTATAATAGTTAGATATATGATATTAGCGAAAACAAAAAAGGAATTATATCGAAGATTAGTCCTGTGTAGTGCGAAGGCAAGCGTCGCTAGAGTGAGGTTTTTGTAGACAAAAGCAGATTGTACTGATTACAGACTACGTGGATGTGTTTGAAAAGCTTGTTCATGAATTGATCAAAAGCAGTGAGTTGTTTCTTTCTTAGATGATAATCACAATAATATTTACACATTAATAATGAGTTTTATATCCAAACGTACAATAATAACGCAAGATGGGTGAGAGTGAGGTCGTTGATCGGGTAAATCCGAGAAAAGTGCGAAAATTGATGAGAAAGTGAGTTTAATTTGCAAATTTTGTAGTAGAAAAGTGGTCGACTACTTAAAGTGCATCATATGCAAGGCTGTTTTCCATCCTTCATGCCTGAACAAAGAAATGAAGAGTTCGGCAGTTGTCAACACTTCGTTTTCAACGGAGATTATTCTGAACAAGAAAACTTCAATATCGGCGGAGTTAACAATGACTTGAATGCTTTGAAAATACAAGTAAGTCTTTTGCAAATAATTGTTGATGAAATGATTAGCAGAAATAAAGTGCTAGTCGAAAATAACGATCTTCTTCATGAAAAAATAAAAATATTGGAAGAAAGAGAAGTTAAAAAAATGAACATAAACACTAATGAGAAAGATAAGATACTCGAACATGTTTCGGGATCTGTCACGGACACGATAACATACCAGAATTCGTCAAAGAAAGAAGAAGAGAAAGAAAGTAGTTCCGGAGCGAATAGAACTAATTCATATGAGGTTATGTCAAATTCTCGAAAAACTTATTGAAAATCATCAACAAGCAATAGAAAAGACAAAAGATTTCATTCCTCAATATAATCGAGAGATGAAAAATAAGAATGATCACTACAATTCATCAAATAATGAAGAATACGATTCTTGGAAAACTGTACTGGCGAAACCTAGAGTAAAAAAGCCAAGAACTACGAATATTATATCTCATGGCTCGAAACAAACGCAACTAGATTCGAAAATTAAAGGTGCTGTACGTAGAAAATGGATTTATGTGGGAAGAATTTATGGCAGTGATGTGTCTGCAGAGGATATTAAAGAGTATTTGGTCGGTATGAACATTGGAGACAGACTAGAGGTGAAAAAGCTAAATACAAAAGGGGTTAATTCTTCATTTAGTGTAGGAGTCCCTGACGATCAGTATGACCAGATAATAAAGGGAGATTATTGGCCAGAAGGTACAATTATAAGAGAATTTAACTTCAAAAATTTTTTTCATCGAAAAACAAAAGATCTAGTGAAGTGATGTTGCAATTTCTGATTGAAGATCCATGCTACAGCTCAAAAGACACTTTTTCAGAGTCTGGCTTCAAACATGAAATAGACCAAAAACACATAAAAAGCAGGAAGGGCTGTAAAAATCAGTTATTCTTATTGAACTGCCAATGTTTAACTGAAATTAAATGTGATTACATTACTGTAGATTTATTGAACACTTATGATGACCTTCAATTTCTGTGTCTCTGTGAAACATGGTTAAATGAATACAAGATTGACTCTATGCAGTTCCCAAATTTTTACAGAGGAGCCAGTTTCTGTAGAACTGCTGCAAAGGGCGGTGGAGTGGCAATATGGTGTAGGAACAACATCCAGGCACAGGGTTTACATTTACAACGATTCTGTATCGAAAAGCAGTTTGAAATATGTGGTATCTCTGTGAAAATCTCTAATGTAAGAACTTTAATTTTGAATTGTTACCGCTCATGTGTAAATACTGACTTTAAGGTATTTTTTAATCAATTTAGCACACTAATGGAATTCCTTTTTGAACCAAATTTGAAATTCATAATTTGTGGAGATTTTAATATCGACCCCATAAGAGATAAAAATGAATTTGTATGTATTGCTAATATGTTTAACAGCTATAATATAGTAAATACTGTTGTAGAAAAAACAAGAAAGAATAACACTCTGGGACTATATTTTTACAAATGATTGTAACTATAAGACTGATATCATTGATATTCATTTTTCAGATCATGATGGGGTTCTTTTTACTTATGATGATAAGGTTGTACCAAGGGTAAATTATGAAATTAGGAGGGTTTTCAACGAGTCAAACTTCAAATTATTTTTAAAACAACTAGCTGATGAAGACTGGAATGGGGTTTATAGTGCAGTTGATGTGAATGAAGCTTTCAATAATTTTCATGTATCATTTTTGTTTTATTTCAACTTAAATTTTCCAGTAAAGAAAGTTTATAAAAAAACAGGGAAAGATATGGGTCAATGAAGAGGTTAGGGCGTCCAGTGTACACTTGAAAGATCTGTACTTATTAACCAAAACAAATCCTCAGTTGATGGACTGTTATCGTGAACATAGGTACATGCACTCTCTTTTGGTCAAGAACACAAAGCGAAGTTACTATCAATCTATGGTTAACCAATCAAACAATCAGGTAAAGACAGCATGGAAAGTTATTAATGAACTAACTAACAAAAAGTCAAATGTCGGAAATTGCATCAAAATCAGAAAGGGAGAACAACTTATTGAAAGTCCAGACAAAATTGCCTCTGAGTTCAATGACTTTTTCATTGAAACTCCTAAAAATATTCAGGCTCAAATAACTAAGACCAATTATGAAGACTGCATTAAAATCAATCATATGACCATGTTTTTATTTCCTTTTGTCGTAGACGAGTTCTTCAATTTGATAAATTACAGACTTAAACCAAAACATTCTGCTGGATTTGATGACGTAACGGGTTTTGTGATAAGAAGATGCCTGAGGGAAATATCAGAACCTTTGACTTTCCTTGTCAACAGAAGTTTTGAAAGTGGAGTTTTTCCTGGAATTTTGAAAGTAAACAAGGTAATTCCAGTATATAAGAAAGGGGAATTGGAATTGATGGATAATTATAGACCGATAGCACTGACACCTGTGCTATCAAAAATTTTTGAATATTGTTTCCTGGAAAGATTATTGCATTTCTTAGAGAAACATAAAATTTTCAGTGAGTATCAGTTTGGATTTAGGAGTTCCCTCAGTACCATTGATGCTGTATATGCATTTATGCAGACAGTCGTTGATGGCATAGAGAGCGGTAGATGTCCGGCAGGAATCTTTTGTGACTTGAGCAAAGCTTTCGATTGCGTAAGTCATGAATTGCTTCTGTTTAAGCTGGAAAAACTTGGTATTCGCGGAATTGCTTTACGTTGGATTGCAGATTATTTGCATGACAGAGAGCAATATGTACTTATCAGGCAGTACGTTGATGGGTATCCTAAATTTGGCAGATCAGATTTGAGACACACACAGATTGGTGTTCCTCAGGGCTCAATTCTGGGACCTGTTCTGTTTATTTTATATATAAACGATATATCCAGTTTTTTGAATACCAACATATTTTTGTATGCGGATGATGCTACAGTCGTAGTATCTACGGACGATAGCAACCTAGAAGCGGAGGTACAGACTCATATTGCTGATTTGTGTAGATGGTTCAGAATGAACCTATTACATGTCAATTTGTCCAAAACGAGTCAGATCATCTTTAGAAATTATAATAAAAATATTGACATCAATGTAAGCCTCAATAATGTTGCTCTAAATAGGGTCAAGACCATAAAGTTTCTCGGAATTCATTTAGATGAAAACTTGAATTGGAGAGTACATTGTGAAAGTGTATGCGCCAAAATGAGCTCGGTTTGTTACCTACTGAGAACTTTATAAAAGGTCCTTACAGCTGACCAATTGCTCTTCCTATACAATTCGCAAGTTTCTTCAAGACTGCGATATGGTATTGTTTTTTGGGGGGCATCTTCTGCTGCCACGGATGTGTTCTTGGCTCAGAAGAGAGTGATTAGGTGTCTGGCAGGTATTTCACAGAGAACATCCTGTAGGACTTACTTCGCATCTTATGGACTGTTGACTTTGCCGTCAATGTTCATTCTAGAGGTAGCAACTATTGTTTATGAGAATAGGGATGTGCTCATGAAATTTCAAGATGTGCATCATCATTACACTCGAAATCAAGGAAATTTTATATTACCCAAACTAAATTTTAGGATAGGAAGAAATTCTCCTATATTTTTAGGGATTCAAGTTTTTAATAAGTTACCTGAAGAAATAAAGATTTCCCCAAATGTAATAACATTCAAGCGTGCATTAAAAAAAGTTTTATTGGAAAAATGCTGTTATAGCCTGGAGGAATATCTCCAATAATATACGTAGGACTGATTGTGAAATTTATTTTTACTTTTCATGAAATGATGGTAGATTTCATTTTCTCTCATTTGTTTTCTTCTATCTATGTTTCTTGTTATTTTTGCCTGTGATTCTTTGACCTTTTCTATAATGGTGTAAATCATTCAGATGGAAATAAAGGAATTATTATTATTATTATTATTATTATTATTATTAACGTCATTTCTTGATTGACAGGATCATCGAGAAGTTCCATTTCTTCGCCAAGGATGAAAAGTGGCAACTTTTCTTGGAACACTTTCTATACTATGTATTCCCATCACAGCTCTGAAGCATTTTCCAGATTGATATTTCAAGAAAAATCTATTTTCAACGAAATCTTTTGGTCTCAACGCAGTGTATCTAAGATAAATGTTCAGATTATTTTCTCCGATAACTGTGAATGTTCGAACTTTTCTCGTTTTACTATCTGGAATATTGACTTTAATAATATTTTTCTTGTCCTGGGTATCTGTTGTTTTCATTTTAACCATCTCATCGCATCTACAGGCACCAGCTTTTCCGAATAATAAAACAATCTGGAACAACTACGAGATCAATAGTACAAAATTAAAATTACTTGAAACATGATAGTTACCTTTAATCCTAAATAAGAATCATCTGGTGCTTCTAAGAGGAAACGCTCGAATTATTCCTTTGAAAAAACTCTCGATATTTTCGCGAGATACCTTTCATTAGATTTTTTCAAGAATGAGCGCAATTTCAGATATTTACGAATATCTATGTTCATGATCGCTAGTTGCTACTTAATCATTTAATATCGGGCCCACAAAGTAGGGGATTTACATTTTTTTTTTCACTAGCCATTGAGTTGAAATATGCCGAAAAAACATTTTCTTGGTAAACTGTAAAATTTTTCGAATTACACCAATTCACGAAGTGCTCATATGCTGCTCCATTATCCAAAACTTCAATATCTGAAAACATTTTCACCACTTTTCACCAGCTTGTAAATGACAACTATCAATAATTATATTACTTTTTATCCGTCAGAATCAACGCTGGGAACCATAACTAAGCATATGTCTCATAATTTATTCAATTATAATAATGATCGTAAGTTGAAAGAATCATGTGCGTAAATGTAAATCAATCCAAAAGTGGATATTCAGATTTTTATCAATAATGAAAACGTTTGAAAATAAAATAACATATTTCATTCGGTGTAGAAGTGACTTTTCATGGCTCGCTTTCAACCCAAGCTCGCCATGAAAAGTGACACTTTTCCTCCTAATAAAATAGTGTACTATGTATAGCACTGTACGCCGTTGATGCGGGCAATAGCGTTGAGTCAAGCCAATTTTTTTCTGATGGGTATTTCAAAAAATGAGGGGTAGTCAGATTTTTTTCTGATTTTTGCACAGCACTAGGGAATTTGGTTCAAGTGAACAGCTATTTGGACGAGAAAAATGAAAAACAGAACATAGAAAAACTAAAATCAGACACAAATAGCGAAATATCTCCTTAATTTTCAGATTTCCGTCATTTGCAGTGTTGAAAGGGACTAAATCGAACAATTCATTGCTGTTTTCAAGGCGCAAAGATCACAGAGGCAACTAGCTTTTTTCTTGATTTTAATTCATGTGGCCCTCCACTTTGAATGCATACTGAATCTGATGTTTCATGTTTCTGGTCCCAAAAATATTTTACTCCGTGAATGAATTGCGAAAGAAAGAAACTCATGAAAATTACCAGAATGTAATTTACCCAGAGTAATGTTTGTTTTTTTTCAGGTAACGAAACATGCAGGAGATGATGGTATCTTAAAAATTGAACAAAATTTCATGACATTTTGATAGGTGGTATAACTGTTTATTATAACAATCTTGTGTCAGAATGCCACCGTAATAAAAAATATGTACATATGTATAAAGTATTTTTATTAAAATTGTTATATTCCTATTCACTCCAAAAATTAAGTTTAGTATAGGTTGAAAAAGTTGCAAGCAATATGATTCTCTTACCTTCAGGTTCATAAGTAGACGTCTGAAAGCCTTTATTCGTAATACAAACCCAGATTCAGATACAAACACAGACATTTGTGTCAGCTCCTTAGGTGCAGAAGCAGAAATTTGACGTTTGGCCAATTATAGTGCTACTTTACTAGTCACGTTTCCTGGAAGCTCAAAATCTGATAAAAAAAAAGCGTATCTACTCTATCAGCTAAGCACTATTTGAGAGATTGGGCGGCTAATTAACAAAACAACTTTTTCAAATGTGCTTCTGAATGAGAAACTTTTCATGGGCTAGATCATCTCAAATATTCTGAAAAGGAGCGAATTTCTGATGAAATAGGTGATGGTTCGATTCCTAAAAGCATTACAGTAGATATGCAACAAGATTTTCAAAACACATTCGACCATTTCTCATGTAAATCTCCATAAGAAATTTTAAGGTCCAAATTAGGGAAAACGTTTTTTTTTCCGAATTTTTTTGAGTCCCATTCAAGGTCAATCCGGTGTTCGGTGAATCGTTGAGGTGGCATGGTTAGGAATTGGAGGGTGGAGAGTATGGCCATTTGAGAATATAGACTATTTTGGTGATGTCACCTCATTATTATAAGCGGAAATAATTTATTTAATTTATTTTAATAATCAATTTACAATTATACAGGGTGTTTCACGAATGATTGTACAGGCTTTCAGGGTAGATGCAGGACGTTTTGGTGATTCTGAATCCGTGTTAGAAATATGTCCTAGCAATATTCGTTTTAGAGATACAGGATGTTTTATGTATTTTCACAGAAATTTTCAATTGGCATAACTCTTGAACGCCTGCGTGGATCTTCATGAAAATTTCAGGGAATGTGTAAAGGCCATTGGCAAATGTTCACACATAATGGCTTCCTGATAGCGCAGGCTTGGACTGAGAAAATGATTTTCATTATTCCATATCAAATGAAACACCCTGTACATCAAATTTTTGAAAAGCAAAATTATCCTCAGATTCTACAATAAATACTCTTTCAAACAAGCCTATCATGATCAATGGCACACTTTGCATCATCATATTATGAGCCATTGAATATTCGGAATTTTCAATTTATAGTAAACACGGACCAGTAAATCTCCGAATAATGTGTTGATTCATATCGAATGAATTTAATTTTCCAGTATCATGACTAAAGGCAGCGTTCCTCAACCTGTGAGGTGCACCCCCCTAGGGGGCGCGAACATACCAAAGGGAAAAAATAAATATTATTTGAAAAAATTAATGACTGACCGAAATCAGACACAAACACACACAAAACGAAATAAATTTAGACATCTTATTTACACTCTCGGAAAGAAATTCTTTCACACCCCTTCTTCTATCAATTTTCGTACGTGATTTGTTCTCGAAAAGTTCCTATTTCTTTTTGACAGCTTTCATTAGCCTTTCTTTCTGGTACCATTATTATTTTACCATGTGAGAGGTCACATGCAGCTTGAATCGATCTATAGCTTCAGATATCATTTATTCTCGATGCTATGTGGAAGATCACAGAAGAAATTCGTTCATTCTGAATTCAAACCATTTCAAAATCTAAGGGGCTCCTGATAAAAATTTTGACGTTTCAGACCATTGTCAGGTAATTGTTGAAATAGAAAAGTGGTAGATTGTTGTGTTTTCATAAATTTTCAATACGAGATTCATCAAAATGCCATCATTCACGATTGCCGAATATACTGATATGTTGATAGTTTATGGATTTTGTAAGTGCAATGGTCGTGAAGTTGCTAGGGAATATCGAAGGCTATATCCGGATCGTCGAATTCCTAACCACCAAACATTCGAACATGTTATCGGTCACTTCGTGAAACTGGACACTTTCCGTCAGTAAGTAAACGAGAAAGAGCCAATTCGATGGTAAACCTTGAAGAGATAATAGAGCTGTCCGATAAAATCCCTCAACCAGCACTAGGCGTCTTGGTTAAGTTTTAGGTTTGCCACATTGTCAGGTCTGGCGAGTTCTGCACCGTGAAAAGTGGCATCCATTTCATATACAATCCGTCGAAACCTTGGAGCCAGGCGATGAAACTACCGAGGATGCGATTTTGCAGATGGATTTTGCGGAACCAACGAACTACCTTCAGAACGCATTTTACTGATGAAGCGACATATACAAAAGATGGCATTTTGAATTTCCGCAATTCACATATTCGGTCCAGAGAAAATCCTAGAAGGACTAGGAAACGCAATTCTCAACATCGTTTTTCAGTAAATATTTGGTGTGGAATTTACAATAATCGCTTAATTGGACCATATATTCTTCCACACCGGCTGAATGGATCGATATATTTACAATTTTTAGTAGAGTCTTTGCCAGGGCTCTTGAATGATGAAAGCAATGTTCCAAGAGGAATGTACTTCCAACATGATGGAGCTCCAGCACATTTCACCTGTGAAATTGTAGCGCATTTGAATGCAGTTTATCCGGGACATTGGTTTGGTAGAGGGGGACCTCATGACTGATTTTACATGCATGGATTATCTTCTTTGGGGACACTTGAAAAATGAAGTTTACTCCGAAGTAATCATAGACAGGGAACATTTGATTAATCGTATTCAAGCTGCATGTGAAGCTATACGAAACAGACCAGAAATTCTGAAAAAAGCTGTAGCTCATTTGATAACACGAGCTAGAAAATGTTTAGAAGAGAGAGGGGCTATTTTCGAAAACAAGTTATAATTTTTTTCTTATTTATTGTCCATTTTTTTTCAGTTCGACACAACATGTTCATGAGATACATTTCACATTTTTTTCTTAAGTACATTTTATAATAGTACAATTAAATGTTCAATGTTAAATCAAGTTTTCGATTAAATTTAGGTTTTTTTTAGAAATATTTGATGTTGCTGCCATGCATCCGTGTTTCACTTATTCGAAGAAAGAATTTTCAAAGTATAATAATTCGAAGATGAGTATGTCCCTCAAATCCATGTATTGGATGGAATAAGATGCAGTACAATACCCAAGTAATGTTACTAAGGCTTTCAATCGATTATGAATCAATTCATTATTCGGAGATTTACGGGTCCGTGTTTACTATAAATTGAAAATTCCAAATAATCAATGGCTCATAATATGATTATGCGGAGTGTGCCATTGATCCTGATAGGCTTGTTTGAAAGAGTATTTATTGTAGAATCTGAGGATAATTTTGCTTTTCAAAAATTTGATGTACAGGGTGTTTTATAAAATGTGGAATAAAGAAAATCATTTTCTCAGTCCGGGGCTGCGCTATCAGGAAGCCATTATGTGTGAATATTTGCCATTGGCCCATACACATTCCCTGAAATTTACATGAAGATCCATGCAGGCGTTCAAGAGTTATGCCCATAAAAATTTCTGTGAAAATTCATAAAACATCCTGTATCTCTTAAACGAATATTGTTAGGACATATTTCTAACACTGATTGAGACTCGCCAAAATGGCTTGCATCTGCCCTGAAAGCCTGTACAATCATTCTTGAAACACCCTATATAACAATAGAAAAGGTTTATTAATTTATCATATATTTTTTCTAGGATTGAAATAATTTTTTCTGGTTTTTAAAATCTTCAATTTTCCGTTTATCAACGGAGCGAATAATTTGAAAACTTCCATGGACCAAATATTTTTTATCTTCTCCCGAACTCAAAGCTATTTCCTCCTGTGTCAATGAATACACTCGATGTATTTTCTTGAATCAAATTTTGTGTGATAATTTTGTTTTCATGATTCTAAATATATATTCTTCACGATAGACTTTTTGACGCCTTTAACATTTTTGTTAACGCACCATAATAATTTCGCCAGTTGTATATTCTTCATTTTCCATTGTCGACTCTTCATATCATCATCAGTAGTTCTTCAGCGTATATAATTCAGATCTGAGACCCTCATAATCTGTCATCGGAATACCATTGTGTTCGTCTTTCATTATTCCTATCCTAGTACCTTCTTATTAACTCGTGGAATAACATGAAGATCGTCCTTGGGATAGTCAGATGTATCAAAATATTTATGACAATCTGTTTTCATATGGATCTTCAAGCACCTCGTAAATGAGAGAAGCTGTATCAGTATACAGCACGATGCAGTTACTGAAAACATTCTTCATGTAGTCATAAATGAAATTATAAATATTGGTTTTAGCTAAATCGTTTATACTCATCCCCACGAAGATTGGCTTATTCAAATATACTTTCAGTTTGTTAAGCTCAACAGCAACCAACTTCTCATTGAAAATCAGTTTTCGCTCCATAACCACTGGCCTTTACACGTCGTCAGAAGATGTAACAAAATTATTGATGATAGGGATAGAGCTATTTCATTGGAGCTCATCATTCAAGAGGTCAGTTTAAAATAAAATATCGAATCTTTAATAATAAAACCATATGACCACTGAAAATATGTAGATTTCGATTATTCTGTCAGGAATTTTGAGACAAAATTGTGATATCTTTTCTGTGGTTAGTTGAAAAATTATATTTTCAGAAATTTTTTTAAATATCATATCAATCGTTGTGTCGAAATCATTGACATTGATTCATTTCTCCTGCAGAACGCAAATATAGTAATCTCATGATATAACTTTCAATACTCATATTATAAATTTGGCATTTGGGAAAATGACTGATGTATTCTACACATTGATTATCGCAAGACTCTTAAGGAAACATTATCATTTGCATAACTGAATTTGTCATCATATGAATTGATTGTACCTTTATATAACAAGTAATATTTTTCCTACAAAAAAAATTAGGAGTGAAGTTATGAACCCCCTTCTTTAAAACTGCATGTATTTATCAAACTTCGAAAATTGTCTAAATTCCTTTTGAAATTAAAATACTTCGGACTACGGGTGCCAAGTTTTCCCTCAAAAATTCTTTGTAGAAGAATCATTGACTTTTTTTTTGTCACGCTGTATTTTGTTTGAAATAAATATGTTTTCACCAGATGCGCAACGTATAAGGTATTGCTTCGTGTCGCTCCGTATAAACTGAAAATTTACAAACAAATAAATATTTGTTTCAATCATAATATATAAGTGTACTTTCGAGATTTTCTGAATTCGTACAAGGAACGGAATGGCTCCAAGAAGAGAAGGTGATGTAAGAAGTGCTGTTAAAGATTCGCTTCGTGAACTGCTCTGCGATGAAGAATTCATTAATAAGGTTCTAGCCAAGGTCGAGGAAAAACTGGCGACCATCCAAAAAACTGTCGATAAACATACCGATTCGATAAGGATTCTTGAAGAGAAAATGGACAGATTTCAGCGAAATGAAAAGGTAAACAATATATGTGTTTACAACTTCCCGCAAGAGGAGAATCGAGACACAAGGGAAACAATTTGTGCAAAGAAAAAGTTTAAAGACAGTTTTCAATAGTTAATGTTTCTCGGAATTACATTGTCGTACTCTTGCAAGATTCTAACCCAAATTTCTAAAACTCTGGTTTTTCCTGGAATTATCTGGCCGCAATCTCGAGCAAAGTTCTGAGTACGAACCTGGCAATCTCTTAGGGCGGTCGAAGAGAGAGTTGTTATGACCGTTTGACCAATACGAGCGAGCTTCATTGTGCGCAAACCAGGCGATTCTGTTTGTTGTTTTCCTTCTTAAATTTGAACAGAGTATAGCAACAGTCAGTAGCATTCTGTAGAAGTGTTCAAATCTAGATAGTGATGTTGTCAGTCGAGAAAAGAATTTGGGTAAGCAATAAAATAAATATTCAAAGTCGATAATACTTGTGAAAATTTGAATTCGTTCAGACACTTTTATATTAAATATTTTTTTCAGGAGCATCGTCTCAAGGATGTTTCAAATAATTCAGAAAATAATCTGAATTCTGCTGAGAAAGATTTCCCAACAAATGAGCAATCAATGCTCTACATAACACCTCACAGGAGGACAGGAGGAGAAGAAGCAGGAGATATGCCATTCCAGAAGAAATAAAAGCGAATTCTAAATTACGAAAATATTGGTTGAGAAGATATTCTCTCTTCAAGCGGTTTGATGAAGGGATTAAACTTGACGAAGGTAAGTCATCAATTATCCATTTCGATACATTGAATTCACTGCCGAATGTTAATTTTAATCACTATCTGGTATCTATACCAGAGGTTCTGATTAAGAGGGAAATTCTTAATCCGGATTGATTGAAACTAATTTTTTCGTCTACATTTGGGCCCCATGCAGCTTTTTTTTGTACAAAAATCCGCTGCGTTCTTTCAGATCTGGATGAAAAAATTCATTTTCCAATACTGCTTCTAAGTAATTTTGCCCGAAAAATTTTATCTCTATTGAAAATGATGCCAGATATGAAGTCTCATTTTGATTCTTCAACGAAAAGAAGACGCATAGAACCATTAGATGGGATGAAAAAATTTGGTTTCAACCAATTAGTATATGAAAGCTCGCGCTGAATACAAATCTTCCATTTTAATTGAAATTAAAATGGAAGGTTTACATTTGATATTTTAAAGTGGGACCTTTCATATCGTATAAGACCATCATGGCCGAGAATTCTCATGGGTTCTATCGATTCACCAACAAAAATTACCTCAGTATCAGATTATAAATTTTTGCATCCTGATATGAATGAACGCCAACGGATTCTTGAACAAAAAATCCTGCATAAGGCCGACATATGTAGGAAAAGTTCTTTTGGTTCTTACTCATTCGGATGAAATTACTGAAGACCCCAGTAACTACTGAGGTCTTTAGTAAGTCATCAGAATTCCGATTTCCCCATAGAGGATCTACTATACTTGTAACACAAAATATTTTGATGCTAACAGCTAACACTTTTCAAAGATTTAATATTTTTTTTACAGAAAGTTGGTACTCTGTGACTCCTGAACTGGTAGCGAAGAATACTGCAGAGAGATGTAAAGCTGATGTTGTGATAGATGGTTTTTGTGGAGCTGGAGGCAATGCTATTCAGTTTGCCTTAACATGTAAAAAAGGTTATAATTTTTTTTTAACGAAAAATTGAACTGAATTAATATCGATTACATTTTCACAAAGTTTTGCATATATAATATTAGTAGTATTTTAGTAGGTATTTTTTCGGCCTCATGTTATTCTTGATGAATATATTTCAATATTTCGTAACTTAAACTTAATCAAATGTAATATTTAGTATCCGATTTTTCATTACCTCTACATCTTAAAGCTAAAATTTAAATATAATAATTTATACTTTTTTTCAGTTATAGCAATTGATATCGATCCAAAAAAATTGAACTAGCTAAAAACAATGCAGCAGTTTATGGTGTTTTGGACAGAATACAATTCATTGTTGGAGACTTCATGAAATTGGCTCCGAAACTCGAAGCAGATATTGTTTTCCTGAGTCCTCCATGGGGTGGTCCATCTTATGTAGATCAGAGAGTGTACGATCTTGAAAGTATGCTTCAACCAGTACCATTTTCAGAATTGATGGATGCAGCTAGGAGAATTACGAATAATATTGCATTATTTTTACCGAAAAATAGCAATACTTATGATGTGAGTACCTACATTTATCAACAAAGAAATTTTATATTCAGTTAGTTTCCTACTGTTGATCGAAATTAACCACAACCAACATCATAAATATATGGTTTGATTGTTTTATTTGTTCACTGCTTGGTTATAATAGTTAGATATATGATATTAGCGAAAACAAAAAAGGAATTATATCGAAGATTAGTCCTGTGTAGTGCGAAGGCAAGCGTCGCTAGAGTGAGGTTTTTGTAGACAAAAGCAGATTGTACTGATTACAGACTACGTGGATGTGTTTGAAAAGCTTGTTCATGAATTGATCAAAAGCAGTGAGTTGTTTCTTTCTTAGATGATAATCACAATAATATTTACACATTAATAATGAGTTTTATTTCCAAACGTACAATAATAACGTCATTTCTTGATTGACAGGATCATCGAGAAGTTCCATTTCTTCGCCAAGGATGAAAAGTGGCAACTTTTCTTGGAACACTTTCTATACTATGTATTCCCATCACAGCTCTGAAGCATTTTCCAGATTGATATTTCAAGAAAAATCTATTTTCAACGAAATCTTTTGGTCTCAACGCAGTGTATCTAAGATAAATGTTTAGATTATTTTCTCCGATAACTGTGAATGTTCGAACTTTTCTCGTTTTACTATCTGGAATATTGACTTTAATAATATTTTTCTTGTCCTGGGTATCTGTTGTTTTCATTTTAACCATCTCATCGCATCTACAGGCACCAGCTTTTCCGAATAATAAAACAATCTGGAACAACTACGAGATCAATAGTACAAAATTAAAATTACTTGAAACATGATAGTTACCTTTAATCCTAAATAAGAATCATCTGGTGCTTCTAAGAGGAAACGCTCGAATTATTCCTTTGAAAAAACTCTCGATATTTTCGCGAGATACCTTTCATTAGATTTTTTCAAGAATGAGCGCAATTTCAGATATTTACGAATATCTATGTCATGTTTGATCGCTAGTTGCTACTTAATCATTTAATATCGGGCCCACAAAGTAGGGGATTTACATTTTTTTTTCACTAGCCATTGAGTTGAAATATGCCGAAAAAACATTTTCTTGGTAAACTGTAAAATTTTTCGAATTACACCAATTCACGAAGTGCTCATATGCTGCTCCATTATCCAAAACTTCAATATCTGAAAACATTTTCACCACTTCTCACCAGCTTGTAAATGACAACTATCAATAATTATATTACTTTTTATCCGTCAGAATCAACGCTGGGAACCATAACTAGGCATATGTCTCATAATTCAATGTAAATCAATCCAAAAGTGGATATTCAGATTTTTATCAATAATGAAAACGTTTGAAAATAAAATAACATATTTCATTCGGAGTAGAAGTGACTTTTCATGGCTCGCTTTCAACCCAAGCTCGCCATGAAAAGTGACACTTTTCCTCCTTATAAAATAGTGTACTATGTATAGCACTGTACGCTGTTGATGCGGGCAATAGCGTTGAGTCAAGCCAATTTTTTTCTGATGGGTATTTCAAAAAATGAGGGGTAGTCAGATTTTTTTCTGATTTTTGCACAGCACTCGGGAATTTGGTTCAAGTGAACAGCTATTTGACGAGAAAAATGAAAAACAGAACATAGAAAAACTAAAATCAGACACAAATAGCGAAATATCTCCTTAATTTTCAGATTTCCGTCATTTGCAGTGTTGAAAGGGACTAAATCGAACAATTCATTGCTGTTTTCAAGGCGCAAAAGATCACAGAGGCAACTAGCTTTTTTCTTGATTTCAATTCATGTGGCCCTCCACTTTTAATGCATACTGAATCTAATGTTTCATGTTTCTGGTCCCAAAAATATTTTACTCTGTGAATGAATTGCGAAAAAAAGAAACTCATGAAAATTTCCAGAATGTAATTTACCCAGAGTAATGTTTGTTTTTTTTTCAGGTAACGAAACATGCAGGAGATGATGGTATCGTAGAAATTGAACAAAATTTCATGAATGACATTTTGATAGGTACAACTGTTTATTATAACAATCTTGTGTCAGAATGCCACCGTAATAAACAATATGTACATATGTATAAAGTATTTTTATTAAAATTGTTATATTCCTATTCCCTGCAAAAATTAAGTTTAGTATGAGTTGAAAAAGTTGCAAGCAATATGATTCTCTTACCTTCAGGTTCATAAGTAGACTTCTGAAAGCCTTTATTCGTAATACAAACCCAGATTCAGATACAAATACAGACATTTGTGTCAGCTCCTTAGGTGCAAAAGCAGAAATTTGACGTTTGGCCAATTATAGTGCTACTTTTCTAGTCACGTTTCCTGGAAGCAGTGCGATATAAGTTTTTGTCGTAACTGTGATACAATGAATTGTATAAAATATTTTTCAAAACTTTTTCAAAAGAAAAGCTCAAAATCTGATGAAAAAAGCGTATCTACTCTATCAGCTAAGCACTATTTGAGGGATTGGGCGGCTAATTAACAAAACAACTTTTTCAAATGTGCTTCTGAATGAGAAACTTTTCATGGGCTAGATCATCTCAAATATTCTGAAAAGGAGCCAATTTCTGATGAAATAGGTGATGGTTGGATTCCTAAAAGCATTACAGTAGATATGCAACAAGATTTTCAAAACACATTCGACCATTTCTCATGTAAATCTCCATAAGAAATTTTAAGGTCCAAATTAGGGGAAAACGTTTCTTTTTCAGAATTTTTTTGAGTCCCATTCAAGGTCAATCCGGTGTTCGGTGAATCGTTGAGGTGGCATGGTTAGGAGTTGGAGGGTGGAGAGTATGGTCATTTGAGAATATAGACTATTTTGGTTATGTCACCACATTATTATAAGCGGAAATAATTTATTTAATTCATTTTAATAATCAATTTACAATTATACAGGGTGTTTCACGAATGATTGTACAGGCTTTCAGGGTAGATGCAGGACATTCTGGTGATTCTGAATCAGTGTTAGAAATATGTCCTAACAATATTCGTTTAAAAGATACAGGATGTTTTATGTATTTTCACAGAAATTTTCAATTGGCATAACTCTTGAACGCCTGCGTGGATCTTCATGAAAATTTCAGGGAATGTGTAAGGGCCATTGGCAAATGTTCACACATAATGGCTTTCTGATAGCGCAGGCCCGGACTGAGAAAATGATTTTCTTTATTCCATATCAAATGAAACAACCTGTACATCAAATTTTTGAAAAGCAAAATTATCCTCAGATTCTACAATAAATCTCCGAATAATGTGTTGATTCATATCGAATGAATTTAATTTTCCAGTATCATGACTTAAGGCAGCGTTCCTCAACCTGTGAGGAGCACCCCCTAGGGGGCGCGAACATACCAAAGGGAAAAAATAAATATTATTTGAAAAAATTAATGACTGACCGAAATCAGACACAAACACACACATAAAACGAAATAAATTTAGACATCTTATTTACACTCTCGGAAAGAAATTCTTTCACACCCCTTCCTCTATCAATTTTCGTACGTGATTTGTTCTCGAAAAGTTCCTATTTCTTTTTGACAGCTTTCATTAGCCTTTCTTATTATTTTACCATGTGAGAGGTCACATGCAGCTTGAATCGATCTATAGCTTCAGATATCATTTATTCTCGATGCTATGTGGAAGATCACAGAAGAAATTCGTTCATTCTGAATTCAAACCATTTCAAAATCTAAGGGGCTCCTGATAAAAATTTTGACGTTTCAGACCATTGTCAGGTAATTGTTGAAATAGAAAAGTGGTAGATTGTTGTGTTTTCATAAATTTTCAATACGAGATTCATCAAAATGCCATCATTCACGAATGCCGAATACAGTGGCGTAGCGAGCTGAATTCGCGCCCGGGGCACAAAACCTTTTTAGCGCCCTCCTTCTAAATTCATAATGACATATAATATTATATGTGAAATACACTCGCAAATTACAGAATGAATGAAGTAAGATAAATAAAGTCATAGTCTCAAGCAAGGCCTTAAGTTTTTCACAAAAAAAGAAGAAAAGAAAACAAGAATAGATTTTGAAATATATATACGATCATTTAGAATTACTTCAATATATACGTCTTTCATTTATTCGTTTTATATACTTATGAAGAAATATTGATATAAAAACGTAGTTTTAAAAAAGTTAATATTCATTATCTTCAAGGAGATAAAAATTTAATAATAATAAGAATATACGAGTAGAACTTATTAATATAACTTATTACTATGTATGAATTTTCCTTATTTTTGATGAATCAAATTTATCAATAATGTCATTAAGGTTCATCTTTTCGAAAATTTCTCTTTCCACACTTAAAAATGCAAAGTTCTCAGGCTATCCCATCGTTGATCGTAGATATGTCAGAAGTAATTTTAATTGATCGTTGCTGCTAGCAATTGAAGCTGAGAGCTCAAGATTTAATTTTTTTTCAAGTGCGGAGTTACATTTTGCCATCACCTAATTCGTTGAAGAATTCTATTCCGTTGAAACAGTATTATATAAAATTCACCCCAAATTTTTACAATTTTCTTCAAGATTGTTGTCAACATTCTCCTTATTATAAATTTTCAATATCTAGTGAAAATCAAAATTTGATATCATGGTCACTTAATCGTGAACATATTTCTTAGTGGAGATGATCAAGAATGCCCCTCATAACGCGAGAAATTTCACTTTCGGGGGGAAAAACCAACATCGCTAACTAATTTACTGGATATTTTCTGTGTCTTATCACAAATTGTATCAATATCCCATTTTTCGCAGATTGACCTTTTTACAGAGCTTGTCCCGAATTTCGGCTAGTTTAGTCGCTAATGATTCAAGATCATGAAACGCTCATCTAAAATTCAATCCAGATCCTGGACCCCAGGACCTTGTAATCTGAACTGTATACGATCAATTCTCCTCAAGATTTCAAATCAGAAATGAACTAAAATTATGAAATTAAAAGTAAGTCTATTTTATGATGGAATTGTAGCTTCACTTCTGTTGTCACTTGTATTGGTGTGCCAGTTTTTCTAATAGTTCTCTTATCTTCCCTAGCTCATCAACAATATCCCTATCCGCTTATATTCTGGCGCCCCATTGTGTTTCAGATTCACGTTTGACAGTTTTTTTCACGGCAATTTTTTATTTTTCCATCGTGACGAAAACAAACATATGTTTTCAATTATTCCAAAGTATGTCACAACGATTGAGTCTTGTTTAGCTGCAGCAAATCCCACTCAATCCAGCAATTTTCTTGTTTTGCTAACCATTTGGCGCCCCTGTATGAGTACCGCCCGGGGCATGATGCCCCCTCTTGCCCCCCCCCCCCTCGCTACGCCACTGGCCGAATATACTAATATGTTGATAGTTTATGGATTTTGTAAGTGCAATGGTCGTGAAGTTGCTAGGGAATATCGAAGGCTATATCCGGATCGTCGAATTCCTAACCACCAAACATTCGAACATGTTATCGGTCACTTCGTGAAACTGGACACTTTCCGTCAGTAAGTAAACGAGAAAGAGCCAATTCGATGGTAAACCATGAAGAGATAATAGAAGCTGTCCGAGAAAATCCCTCAACCAGCACTAGGCGTCTTTGTTTAGTTTTAGGTTTGCCACATTGTCAGGTCTGGCGAGTTCTGCACCGTGAAAAGTGGCATCCATTTCATATACAATCCGTCCAAACCTTGGAGCCAGGCGATGAACTACCGAGGATGCGATTTTGCAGATGGATTTTGCGGAACCAACGAGCTATCTTCAGAACGCTTTTTACTGATGAAGCGACATACAGGGTGTCCCGTAAAGACCACGTCAAACGAAAACGGAATGTAGTTCAGAATGTGCTCTATCTGATGTGAAAAAATCGTTCATATGAAAGTCTCACAGTTTTCGAGATATTTGATGTTTTATGAAAATGTTGAATTTTTACACTTACAATGCTTTCTCTCTTGCGGAAGCTACAATTGAATACTTTTTGAATCAGTTTTTTCCGTAAATATTGTCGAATGATTACTTCAATTTATGCAATGAAAAATAGCACAAAATATTATACAGGGATTCTGAAAAAAAAAATTTTAAATTCATGTTTTGAAGGAAGTGTTTTTGGTATTGAATTCTATCTGACTTTGTGTAAAAAAAAGACACTAGACCTTTTTTGCATATTACGTTAAAAAGTTGCCTATTTTGTGAGGATTCCGAAAAGGTATAATACAGGTGATAACCTTCTTCAGAAAGAAAGATATTCAAATGTTTATCGAAAATGGAGCATTTCTGTGAAAAACTGATTTTTTCACCTTTTCCATAAATACTTTCATTTTGCACTTCCTGCTGAAAATAATCAATTGGAGATATGAAACTTCAGTTTGACGCAATTGGATGTCACTCCTGTGTAATTTCTGCTCAGTACATCGCACCCGATTGCTTTAAATATCGAAGTTTTTATTAAGATTTTGTCTCTGAGATGTATGCGATACTGATGAGGCCAAACAAGGCCGAACCGGTATATCGCTCATCTCAGTGACAAAATCTAATATCATTTCTCCAACCTCAGGATAAAAGATCTTTGAGCCTGGGAATTGAAAATGGTATTCATTTCGATGATTACTATTTTGAATTAATCTATGTTTCAAAAATGTTTTCGGTGTTGGCCTCCGTAAAGGCAAAGAATTTTTTTTGTTTACCGTTTTATTCTTTTTCTTAAAAAACACTTGTTGATATGTTGTCAAAACTGAAATAAAAGTTATTTTTTTCATACAGGGTGTCCCGTAAAGACCACGTCAAACGAAAACGGAATGTAGTTCAGAATGTGCTCTATCTGATGTGAAAAAATCGTTCATATGAAAGTCTCACAGTTTTCGAGATATTTGATGTTTTATGAAAATGTTGAATTTTTACACTTACAATGCTTTCTCTCTTGCGGAAGCTACAATTGAATACTTTTTGAATCAGTTTTTTCCGTAAATATTGTCGAATGATTACTTCAATTTATGCAATGAAAAATAGCACAAAATATTATACAGGGATTCTGAAAAAAAAATTTTAAATTCATGTTTTGAAGGAAGTGTTTTTGGTATTGAATTCTATCTGACTTTGTGTAAAAAAAAGACACTAGACCTTTTTTGCATATTACGTTAAAAAGTTGCCTATTTTGTGAGGATTCCGAAAAGGTATAATACAGGTGATAACCTTCTTCAGAAAGAAAGATATTCAAATGTTTATCGAAAATGGAGCATTTCTGTGAAAAACTGATTTTTTCACCTTTTCCATAAATACTTTCATTTTGCACTTCCTGCTGAAAATAATCAATCAACAAATCAATAAAATGTTATTAAGATGCCAATTCACTGACTGAGTTTTATATTTCTTTTTCTTTGCCTAAAGAACTCTCGAACATCGATATGATGTGGTGCGATTCAATGATTCAAACTTAAGGTATTTATGGAAACGTTCATTTTCATCTAGTGGAAGATAATGCGTATCAGTTTACTGGGTAAAATGTCTACAGAAAATGTTTCGTATACTGCAAGAGAATACGCCGACATGCACCTTATTTATGGAGAAGTACGTCTTAATTCGAGAGCAGCATCGAGGCTTTATTCAGAGCGGTACCCCTATCGCCGACATCCCAATTACGAAGTTTTTATCAGGACCCATAATGCAATTGTCGAAGGAAGAGTTCCTGGGAGTCGTAAAAGTAGTGGCCGGCCTTCGATCGTGGAGGATGACCCCATTTCGAATGAAGTCGAAAATAATCCTTCAGTATCAACCAGAATGAAAGAGCTCATGACAGGCATATCAAAATCAAGTGCCCATAGAATCCTAAAGAAACACAAATATTACCACTACCATATTCAGAGAGTTCAACACCTACTACCAAGAATTTTGTCAACAAATGTTGCTGAAACAGACAGCAAATCCCGATTTTTTTCAATAATATCCTTTGGACTGATGAGTCTTCCTCTACTCAAAGCTGGTTTATCAATAATTGTCATAATCTTCATAGTTTGAACATCGAGAATCCGCACAATATAAGGCAAGATAGATCCGAATATCGATTTACGGTGAATTTATGTACTGGAATATACGATGGAAAAATATTCGGTCCGACAGAATTGCCGCAATCATTAAACGGCACTAATTATTTGAATTTTCTAAGGAACAGTGTACCCTTACTCTCAGAAGATATAAAACTGGAAATGCGACGTATTCTATGGTTTCAACACGACGGGTGCCCAGTACACTACAGTCGGAAGGGGCGGTGACATTTTGTGGCCTCCTCGTTCACCAGACTTAAATCCTTTGGATTTTTTCATTGGGGTTTTTTAAAAAACGAAAATTATTCGAATCCCATAAGAGATGAAGCACAACTAAGGGACCGCATTCGTATTTCAGCATCCAAAATAGCGGGGAGAAGTTTGTATGGTTTGAAAAGGTCATTTCTCAATAGATGCAGGCATGTATCAGCGAAGGGGGTGTCATTTTGAGCATTTGCTCTAATACGAATCCTGAATTTTTATTATTGATATTTTTAAAGTTTATTCACAATAGATTTGTTGATGTTGAAGGTCCTGTGCGTTATTATATTATATCATTGCAATTAATGAATAATTTCACTTAATAAGTAATTTAAGGACCAACTGACATTTTTCAAGAGAATTATTCAATATGTAACTTCAGAATCTGCAAAATGAAAGGATTTGTGGAAAAGGTGAAAAAATCAGTTTTTCACAGAAATGCTCCATTTTCGGTAAACATTCAAATATCTTTTTTCGAGAAGGAGGTTATCACCTGTATTTTATCTTTTCGGAAACCTCACAAGATGGACAACTTTTCAACGTAATATGCAGAAAAGGTCTAGCGTCATTTTTTGATACCACGTCAGATAGAATTCAGTACAAAAAACTTCCTTCAGTTCTGAAGGGATTTTAATTTTTTTTTTTTCAGAATTCCTGTATAATATTTTGTGCTATTTTTAATTGCATGAATTGAAGTAATCATTCAACAATATTTACGGAAAGAAAACTGATTCGAAAAGTATTTAATTGTAGCTTCCGCAAGAGAGAAAGCATTTTAAGTGAAAAAATTCAACATTTTCATTAAACATCAAATATCTCGAAAACTGTGAGACTTTCATATGAACGATTTTTTCACATCAGGTAGAGCATATTCTGATCTACTTTCCGTTTTCGTTTGACGTGGTCTTTACGGGACACCCTGTATACAAAAGATGGCATTTTGAATTTCCGCAATTCACATATTCGGTCCAGAGAAAATCCTAGAAGGACTAGGAAACGCAATTCTCAACATCGTTTTTCAGTAAATATTTGGTGTGGAATTTACAATAATCGCTTAATTGGACCATATATTCTTCCACACCGGCTGAATAGATCGATATATTTACAATTTTTAGTAGAGTCTTTGCCAAGGCTCTTGAATGATGGAAACAATGTTCCAAGAGGAATGTACTTCCAACATGATGGAGCTCCAACACATTTCACCTGTGAAATTGTAGCGCATTTGAATGCAGTTTATCCGGGACATTGGTTTGGTAGAGGGGGACCTCATGAGTGGCCTGTAAGATCCCCTGATTTTACATGCATGGATTATTTTCTTCGGGGACACTTGAAAAATGAAGTTTACTCCGAAGTAATCATAGACAGGGAACATTTGATTAATCGTATTCAAGCTGCATGTGAAGCTATACGAAACAGACCAGAAATTCTGAAAAAAGCTGTAGCTCATTTGATAACACAAGCTAGAAAATGTTTAGAAGAGAGAGGGGCTATTTTCGAAAACAAGTTATAATTTTTTCTTATTTATTGTCCATTTTTTTCAGTTCAACACAACATGTTCATAAGATACATTTCACATTTTTTTCTTAAGTACATTTTATAATAGCACAATTAAATGTTCAATGTTAAATCAAGTTTTCGATTAAATTTAGGTTTTTTTAGAAATATTTGATGTTGCTGCCATGCATCCGTGTTTCACTTATTCGAAGAAAGAATTTTCAAAGTATAATAATTCGAAGATGAGTATGTCCCCCAAATCCATGTATTGGATGGAATAAGATGCAGTACAATACCTAAGTAATGTTACTAAGGCTTTCAATCGATTTAATTATGAATCAATTCATTATTCGGAGATCTACAGGTCCGTGTTTACTATAAATTGAAAATTCCAAATAATTAATGGCTCATAATATGATTATGCGAAGTGTGCCATTGATCCTGATAGGCTTGTTTGAAAGAGTATTTATTGTAGAATCTGAGGATAATTTTGCTTTTCAAAAATTTGATGTACAGGGTGTTTTATAAGATGTGGAATAAAGAAAATCATTTTCTCAGTCCAGGGCTGCGCTATCAGGAAGCTATTATGTGTGAATATTTGCCATTGGCCCATACACATTCCCTGAAATTTACATGAAGATCCATGCAGGCGTTCAAGAGTTATGCCTATAGAAAATTTCTGTGAAAATACATAAAACATCCTGTATCTCTTAAACGAATATTGTTAGGACATATTTCTAACACTGATTGAGAAATGAGACTCGCCAAAATGGCCTGCATCTGCCCTGAAAGCCTGTACAATCATTCTTGAAACACCCTGTATAACAATAGAAAAGGTTTATTAATTTATCATATGTTTTTTCTAGGATTGAAATCATTTTTTCTGGTTTTTAAAATCTTCAATTTTCCGTTTATCAACGAGCGAATAATTTGAAAACTTCCATGGACAAAATATTTTTTATCTTTTCCCGAACTCAAAGCTATTTCCTCCTGTGTCAATGAATACACTCGATGTATTTTCTTGAATCAAATTTTGTGTGATAATTTTGTTACCATGATTCTAAATATATATTCTTCACGATAGACTTTTTGACGCCTTTAACATTTTTGTTAACGCACCATAATAATTTCGCCAGTTGTATATTCTTCATTTTCCCATTGTCGACTCTTCATATCATCATCAGTAGTTCTTCAGCGTATATAATTCAGATCTGAGACCCTCATAATCTGTCATCGGAATACCATTGTGTTCGTCTTTCATTATTCCTATCCCAGTACCTTCTTATTAACTCGTGGAATAACATAAAGATCGTCCTTGGGATAGTCAGATGTATCAAAATATTTATGACAATCTGTTTGCATATGGATCTTCAAGCACCTCGTAAATGAGAGAGGCTGTATAAGTATACAGCATGATGCAGTTACTGAAAACATTCTTCATGAAGTCATAAATGAAATTATAAATATTGGTTTTATCTAAATCGTTTATACTCATCCCCACGAAGATTGGCTTATTCAAATATACTTTCAGTTTTTCAAGCTCAACAGCAACCAACTTCTCATTGAAAATCAGTTTTCGCTCCATAACCACTGGCCTTTCCACGTCGTCAGAAGATGTAACAAAATTATTGATGATAGGGATAGAGCTATTTCATTGGAGCTCATCATTCAAGAGGTCAGTTTAAAATAAAATATCGAATTTTTAATAATAAAACCATATGACCATTGAAAATATGTAGATTTCGATTCTGTCAGGAATTTTGAGACAAAAATGTGATAATATTTCTGTGGTTAGTTGAAAAATTATATTTTCAGAAAAATTTTTTAAATATCATATCAATCGTTGTGTCGAAATCATTGACATTGATTCATTTCTCCTGCAGAACGCAAATATTGTAATCTCATGATATAACTTTCAATACTCATATTATAAATTTGGCATTTGGGAAAATGACTGATGTATTCTACACATTGATTATCGCGAGACTCTTAAGGTAACATTTTCATTCGCATAACTGAATTGGTCATCATATGAATTCATTGTACCTTTATATAACAAGTAATATTTTTCCCACAAAAAAAATTAAGAGTGAAGTTATGAACCCCCTTCTTTAAAACTGCATGTATTTATCAAACTTCGAAAATTGTCTAAATTCCTTTTGAAATTAAAATACTTCGGACTACGGGTGCCAAGTTTTCCCTCAAAAATTCTTTGTAGAAGAATCATTGACTTTTTTTTTGTCACGCTGTATTTTGTTTGAAATAAATATGTTCTTCATTTCTTTCCTCTACCCCAGCGGTGGTTAGTTCAGAAGTGGAGATATTTTGAAAACATTTTCAAACGAAAATTATCGTCCATGAAAGTTAACATTTTCAAAGAGATCTTGGATACCAAATCGCACCAGAATTGTGTATCAGTTAGAGGTGGAGCTACATTGTTCGAGAATCTGTGCCGCTTGGGAAAGAACACAAATGAAACTGTTGAAAGTATCCTGTTCATCTGCAGCAAACTCGATAAGATGAGAACAACACACGTGTGAAACTCCATATCAAATATTCCTATGTTGAGATCCACTGCTTGCTCCTTGTCGACATTTTTGTCTCTTATCACGCATGTGGATGTATAATGGGCCACTAAGCCATAGTTAAGCCTGAAAATGCCATCACAGGAAGAAAGAGAAGAACAACAGCAACTTGAAAGATACATTCCAGGCAAGAATAAATCTGGGAGACTTCTGGGGTAAAAAAGCAGTGTCATTTCCAAGGATCTGAGATGGCCATTAGATATTTCTGAACCGAAGAATTCAGAAATTTCTGAGGAATCTGCAGCCACAAAAATCGCTTCAAAATTATTGCTATAAGAAACCAATCTCTATGAAATTGCAAAAATAAAATATTGTTGGCTCTGAATGATTGTATGCGTGTTTCAGCCAAAATTCATAGCTATAAACAGGTTTCTTTAATTTGAAAAAAATTAATTTACGTTACATTTCCCGATATTATCTCCGATAGTATGATCATAAAAAGGGTTCTATAGGTACAGAGAATTCTTGGTAGTCACAAATTACATCGTTTAAAATTCATTAGACTACAGAAATTACGACCAGGAGATTATAGCCACAGAATTGTCATTCGTGAAGGATTTATGAGTCTCCAAGAAGATGCTATTTCTTATAGAAAATTATCTGGACTTACGAGGCAGAATTTTAGCAACAGAAAATATTTCAATATCTATTGAAATATTTTATGGAAGGTCTTTGCATTTTTGTAAAACCTTCTTGGGGTTTTCTCTGTCCGCTCAGAAACCAAAACAAATAAGAAAAATTTTCAAATAATATAGAAGAGGCCCCTGCATAAACTTGTGCTCTAATTTGTCAGATCTGACCATGAAAAAACAAACAACTCAAGAGAATCCTACAACAGGGAGAGATAATTTCAAGGAAAACTGTATGTGATTTGTAAACAATTGTACACAGTACACATATTTTATGAAAATTAGAATAGATTTTCTCAAAAAAAGTCTATCTATGACATTCCAAATATATACTCAATTACTCATTGCCAAAAAGGAAAACTCGGGAATACCTGATAATAAAATATTCATTAGCAATAGGGATTATCACGAAGACCCTTGGTTAGACTTTCTCAGTGAAGGATATGAAATAAATTCAGATAACTTCTTGGAACTATACTTTCCTTAATGGATTTGTTTACATTGTGCTCAGAGGAAAGCGCAGGTAGTCTTAAGTTTTGTACTCTTCGAAATGTGATTGCAACAAGTACTTAAATAATACTTTTTCAATATCTATTGAAATAATTTATGAGAAGTCTTTGCAGTTTTGTGAAAAATTCTTGTGTCAGCTCTGAATCAAAAACCAATAAGAAACATTTTCAAATAATATAAGAAAGGCCCCTGCATAAAGTTGTGCTCTAATTTGTCAGATCTTTTCAGAAATTGTTGCCTAACCAGGAAAAAAAACCAACACAAGAGAATCCTATAAGAGGGACAGCTATTCTAAAGGAAAAATGTATTGAGAAGAAATTCAAATTTTTGATCTTTCTCAGTAAACAAAGAATGCTTGAAAAATTACTGATGTAGCAACAGGTTGTAAAAAATAATTATTCAGTAGAAGTGCGTGCATCGTGATCGTAAACACATTTTCAGTAGAGAAAAGAATTTGCGTAAGGAAAAAAATACTCAAAGTTAATATTTGTAATAATTTGAATTCGTTCAGAAGTCGTATATGATGTGATGATACTGAAAAATTGATTATATATTTCAAATCAAAATAAAATTTTAATATTAGTTACTTTAATTTTTGAGAGGACGATCTAAAATTTTCATCTATTATCCATTTTTTACAATAAATTCAATTGAGAGAAATTTCAAGTTCTGATGTTTCCCAGTAAAGAAATAATGCTTTAAATGTAGAATTGTAGATACAGACAGGCCCCTCTTTAGCCTAGGGCACTTTGGGCAAGTGCCCAGGGCCCCGCGATCGATAGGGGCCCCGCTCAGATCAATTGTTCCGAATCGAAAATTTCCTCAATGACGTTTGCAAATTTCCTATTTAATAAATAATTTCCCTATATTATTATAGAACTGATTTCTTCGAAAAGACCTAAACTGTTCCTTCCTTCAAAATTCCCTTTCGCGTACTAAAATTACCTTCAAGTAAAACGGCGGAAGTGATCATTCACAATAATTTCAAATGGATAGGAATTCAGAGTCTTTTATCAACAAGTTCTCGAAGATCGCATTTTTTATGACCCTTGCTCATTCATACTGGTATACACTAGATAAGAGCAATTATTAATAATAATAATAATAATAATAATAATAAAGGCCTTTATTGAAGAAGAAAATATTAAAAGTTATTACAGTAATATTAATGGGCGAGGTTCAGTTCGCCCGGGGTATATCACTGATACACCCCGAACGTCTGTTCAACTAACCCAAAAAATGAAAAAAAAACAGTTGAATGTAGAAAAAAAAATATTAATGATATTGAAGAAGGTATACCCATAAAATAATATAAAAGACAACCACCTCATCCTCACGTGGACGAGCCAGTGACCCACCCTAACGCTATCTTTCTAATCTTCTCTTTTGTGAAGTGTTGGTCAATATTCGCGAAATTAATGGGGATCTCGTTCAAACACCTTGCAATGTTGTATGAAAATGATCGTTTGAAGAGTTGTAACGAATGCGAAGGTATCGTGAGTCTTCCCCTAAAGCGAACATTGACTATTAGCTTGTGTTATTTGTTGGGGTGGTTAGCCATGAAACATCTGTTCGAATCGGGTTGTTGATCATATTCTTGTATCATTGGGAAGATTCCAAGGAAATCCGCATTTAACTACATAATTTCAGAAAGCGCTACAAGACAAGAAATCAGTGGCGTATCAGAGGGCCCGGCAGAACTCACGGTGCAGGGAGGTTCGGCACCAAAGGGGCCCCCAAGTCAAACTAAAAGCAAAAAATGACGCCCCAATAATTTTATTCTATTGAACTTGCCGGTTCACGAGATTTTTACTATGATATAATGAACAAAACTCATACAAAGAAGGTACAATTATCATTTCTGAAAAATAGAGAAATGCTCGTAAATTATAAAGAAACATATGAGTTTTCCAGTAATTCAATTCGAAATTTGAATTATCACTCAATTTCTCCATGTGCTACCCTGTTTTCAAGGGTTTTTAAATATACCGTCAAGCTTTTCGGGACTCTCCTTGAACGTGTCGCAAACACGTCTATTAGACTTTTGAGCTTACTCAGCTTTGAACAAGAAGTGGCCAGAAGCTTGGTTATCGACAAGTTGATGGATATGTTTACACAAAAAAATAAAAAAGGTGAATGCAATTTTGTTATAAAACTTTTTTTCAAATTCTTACCATTTCCAAGTGTAATTCAGAAACCGTCAAGTGTATTTCAGATTAGTCACTTCAATTTCAGAAAGCGTCAATTGAATTTCAGAAAATAGCAAATGTATTTCGGATCACTCAATTGAATTTCATTTGATATTTTCTGAAATTCAATTGACAAATCCGAATAACATTCGATGTTTCCTGAAATATAATTGACTAATCTGAAATACAAGTGATGTTTTCTGAATGTCAATTGACGATTTCTGAATTACAATTGGAAATGGTGTAGTAACTAGTTAACATTTATAACATTTTTTTCATTATTTCCCTTTGAAAAACTTCATAGAAATCTTATCATGAATAAAAGATCTATAGAGGGGAGGCCCGATGAGGGGTGGCCTAATTTTGTGCCACGCGACCACAAGAAATTTCAGGGGATTTCAAGCAAAAAATCCCTTCTCCCTTTCGACTACCGAAATTCATTAAATCGGCTAAATTCCCGCGAGTTGATAATAAAATTACATCACGGCATTGGCATACCGTGTCTATGTGTGTCGTGAATAAACCTTCTCGGCGATAGGAAATTCCCCTGTATTTGTATTTTGTATGTGGTATTGTGGGTAGGGGCCCCATTATCCTAATGTGCCCAGGGCCTCCAAGAGGTTAAAGACGGCCCTGGATACAGAAGAACAATTTGTGCAAAGAAAAAGTTTAAAGACAGTTTTTAATAGTTAATTTCCAATGTTGCAACTATAATTGGTGTTTCTCGGAATTACATTGTCGTACTCTTGCAAGATTCCAACCCAAATTTCTAAAACTCTGGTTTTTCCTGGAATTATCTTGCCGCAATCTCGAGCAAAGTTCTGAGTACGATCCTGGCAATCTCTTAGGGCGGTCGAAGGGAGAGTTATGACCGTTTGACCAATACGAGCGAGCTTCATTGTGCGCAAACCAGGCGATTCTTTTTGTTGTTTTCCTTCTTATATTTGAACAGAGTATAGCAACAGTCAGTAGCATTCTGTAGAAGTGTTCAAATCTAGATAGTGATGTTGTCAGTCGAGAAAAGAATTTGGGTAAGCAATAAAATAAATATTCAAAGTCGATAATATTTGTGAAAATTTGAATTCGTTCAGACACTTTTATATCAAATATTTTTTTTTCAGGAGCATCGTCTCAAGGATGTTTCAAATAATTATGAAAATAATCTGAATTCTGCTGAGAAAAATTTCCCAACAAATGAGCAATCAATGCTCTACATAACACCTCACAGGAGGAGAAGAAGCAGGAGATATGCCATTCCAGTAAAATAAAAGCAAATTCTAAATTACGAAAATATTGGTTGAGAAGATATTCTCTCTTCAAGCAGTTTGATGAAGGGATTAAACTTGACGAAGGTAAGTCATCAAATATCCATTTCGATACATTGAATTCACTGCCGAATGTTAATTTTAATCACTATCTGGTATCTATACCAGAGGTTCTGATTAAGAGGGAAATACTTAATCCGGATTGATTGAAACTAATTTTTTCGACTATATTTGGGCCCCATGCAGCATTTTTTGTTCAAAAATCCGCTGCGTTCTTTCAGATCTTGATGAAAAAATTCATTTTCCAATACTGCTTCTAAGTAATTTTGCCCGAAAAATTTTTATCTCTATTGAAAATTATGCCAGATATGAAGTCTCATTTTGATTCTTCAACGAAAAGAAGACGCATAGAACCATTAGATGGGATGAAAGAATTTGGTTTCAACCAATTTAATTGAAATTAAAATGGAAGGTTTACATTTGATATTTTAAAGTTGAACTTTTCATATCGTATAAGACCATCATAGCCGAGAATTCTCATGGGTTCTATCGATTCACCAACAAAAATTACCTCAGTATCAGAATATACATTTTTGCATCCTGATATGAATGAACGCCAACGGATTCTTGAACAAAAAATCCTGCATAAGGCCCACATATGTAGGAAAAGTTCTTTTGGTTCTTACTCATTCGGATGAAATTACTGAAGACCCCAGTAACTACTGAGGTCTTTAGTAAGTCATCAGAAGTCAGCAGATTTTACTGATTACAGACTACGTGGATGTGTTTGAAAAGCTTGTTCATGAATTGATCAAAAGCAGTGAGTTGTTTCTTTCTTAGATGATAATCACAATAATATTTACACATTAATAATGAGTTTTATTTCCAAACGTACAATAATAACGTCATTTCTTGATTGACAGGATCATCGAAAAGTTCCATTTCTTCGCCAAGGATGAAAAGTGGCAACTTTTCTTGTAACACTTTCTATACTATGTATTCCCATCACAGCTCTGAAGCATTTTCCAGATTGATATTTCAAGAAAAATCTATTTTCAACGAAATCTTTTGGTATTATCGAGTATTATCGAGCAGTCATGAATCGCGGACGTGGTATTCAATGCTCTAGTTGTAATTTGAAAGTTGATAGATACGATGAATCAATTAAATGTTTAAATTGCAAAAATTATTTTCATAGTAAGTGTGTTTTCCCATCGGTGGAAATTTTTTTGAGTACGTGATGAAAATAAGTTAAACCAATGGATTTGTGAAACCTGCAATCAACGTTCTACTTCGGGTGAAACTGATGTCTCAACTCAGTACAATTTGGATGATACTGAGGATGCAATGAGTCTGAAAAATTCTAACCCAGTGCCTGATCTATCTTACCAGTGCTGCAATAATGGTTGTTTGAATAAAACTGATTTAATGAAATTCAAACAAGAAATTGTTGAGGATCTCTCTAAATCATTTACAGCAGAAATTGTTTCATTGAAAGAGATGTTGGTTGCTCAAGAAAAACTAGTTCGAGATTTGTTGACTGAAAAGAACGAGTTGAAACGACGGAAAAATGTTTACAAAACAAATAATCCATCTGGCAATGAAAAACCGCACGGTCAACCGTCGATTAATTCTGATGTCCTATCGACGTCCCCGCATTCGAGTTCTACAGGGGAAGTATTATCGGGTGATCCTTGCACTGCGAACTTAACGCAACAAAAAGTTATGAATGATTTGATCTTAATTGAAAAAGACATTGAATCTGTAGATGATGCTGAGTCTATTGAAACAAAAAATCCATCTGATTGGACGCTAGTCAAATCGAAGAGAGGTGTGAAATCCAACAAATCTTCTGTAAAGAATGCAACTACAAAAGACGGAAAATCTCAAAAACTACAGATAGATTCTGGGAAGGCCGAAGTGCAGTGGCGTAGCGAGGGGGGGGGCAAGAGGGGGCATCATGCCCCGGGCGCTACTCAAACAGGGGCGCCAAATGGTTAGCAAAACAAAAAAATTGCTGGATTGGGTGGGATTTGCTGCAGCTAAACAAGACTCAATAGTTGTGACATACTTTGGAATAATTGAAAACATATAATTATGTTTTTCGGGAGGAAGACTTCGTTTTTAAAAAAAAAACTACTTTACTTTATTCAATACAATACAACGTTAATACTTGGTAGAGCTACTAGATCGATTAATTAACTGACTAGAAATTGTCATCAACAGATATTTATAACATTCTCTTATCTTATTCTTCCTGCGTATTGACTGCAGGTGTTCATTGCTTAGTCTGCAAAATACAACATAGTAATATATCGAATCAATGGTAAACAGATAAACAATGTATCTAATTAGTATGGGGCCATATTATGTAATTCCTCCCCCCTTTGGATAAAGGTATCACCTTGATTAGGTGTAGCTTTACATATTTCAAAATATTTCAATAAAAAGTATAAAATAATTAAAAACATAAATATTCCTATAATAACAATAAAAGTTGATGGTGTACTTGGATTCCATCTTTGAATATCTTCTAATTTGACATCTTGAATATCTTCTTCCTGGAATTCTTCTTTTTCCTCTTCTTGGGATTGGTTTCGTGGGACTATCGCCGTCTTGGGTAGAATTATGTATTTTTCTTCATTTTTAATCGAAGTTGGGAATATCTCTTTTTGAAAGTTACTTATGATACATTTCGATTGGATTATCGCCATCGGTGAAGTGAAGTAATATTTTGTTTGCTGAGGACATTTTTCTTGGATCTCTATATTATTTATCGAAAGGATGCTTCCATCTTCCAAAGTTTTCAAATTTGATATAGGAATAACTTTTTTCCTGGGACAATTTTCTAAATGTGTTTTCAATACAGTATTCATACATTCTGGAGGTTTTGTTAAGGAGTCTTGATCGCAAAGGAAATCTTCTTCGACTGCATGACATTCACTGGTTGACCATTTCAATTCTTCTTGTTGAGTGAGCATATAAGGATTGGTATAAGGAAGGGTTAAGTTCTTCTGGGGGATATAGTAAAACTTGTATAGATTGAAATTTTCTTCATAAACGGTCGGAATTGATATAAGAAACAATAGAACTTTCTCTTTAAATATGACTTTTGTATGACATAACTGATAATAATCTTTTAAATGATGCATTGGAATAATAGTGTCATTTTTAATTAATTCTTCGAATTTCGTATATGGCAAAATAGATTCATGTAGAATATGTAATCTAGCAAAGCTCACTGCTGTTTGGATTTCATCTAATATACTTTTAATATCTTTAATTTCAAATGTGAGAAGATGCATGTGTTCAATGTGTCTCAATTGCGGTATTGTTCGTAATAATTTATAATTATCTGCAAATTGTCGAAATTTATCAATATACTTATTTTTCAAATCATTAATTACAGTAGCAATCTGTCTTTGATTCCTCATAAGTGTGTCCTCGTTTCTTGCTATACTTTCAAAATAATTTTTATAAAGTTCTTCGTCGTCTGAATCTAAGGTTCCAAATAAAATCTTTGAAATTTTACCTCCAATATTAATAAGTCCTCTTTTGACTCTTATTTTTTCATTAAGAAGTTCTTCTAAAGTTCTAATATTAATTGTATTCGAATGTTTTAAATATTCATAATGCGGCGTTTGTGAAAATCCCAATAATTCTTTATTTTTCAAATTATCAATTTATTTCTGATACTTTAAAATTAATATGTTCATAATCAATTATTTTATAAGGGAGTAATATTTTCATGATAAATGTGTTTATTTTTCATATCTTGAATTCAATGTGTATCTATTTCGCTAGCATTAATATTCTCGTAAACTAGATCTAACTTTATAACAACAGGGTTTTTAATGTAAATAGGGTTTGTATTTAAAAGGAAGGAACATTCTTCTTTCTGCGGAACGTTTTCCGTTCAATCCGTCTGAATATCTAAGTTTAAAATCATTTAGTAAATCTTCATTAATTTCATCATAAACAATATCATCAATTTCATTATAATTTATATTATTACCTCGTCGACAATTATGTTTTTCGTTCACTTTTAAGAAGACCGGCAGTATCCCATTAAAATCTATAAATTCTTTATTTACTTCAGTATGCAGTGGCGATAAATAATAAATAATTATTTTCACTTTGTATCTTGCAAAAATATACTTTATCATATCCAAAATAATAGGCCATTTTAATTCATCTAATCCGCACGCTATACGCGGTAAAGCTAAATGAGTTTCATTTCTTGACTCCATAAGTTTTCTTAAATATAAAAGGGAATTAAATACATTTTCGTATGTAGGTTTATCATAATAGGATTTCTTGGTTATCAAATAATAAATAACACGGTTTTTATTTTGAATAATAGCTGCTTCTCCTACTTTTTTATTTTGCGATTTTAATTCATCTATATTTCCAAATTTTCTCTTAAAATCTCGGGCAATGCCTCTACTCATATGGAAATCTTCTGATACGCAATGGGCTAACGAATATTTATTAGGGGCTTTAAATAAATTACCTTGTTTTTCTTCAATATTATGACAATCGGGAATATTATTTGTTTCATATAGTTTCGTAAAGTTTTCATACGTAATGTCATTAAAATATGCGAAGTCTTTATTTATAATCGTATTTTCATCTTTTTCCAATTTTATTCTACTTAATGCATCTGCATGATTCATTGATCCTTTTCTATATTTAATTTCATAATCGAATTCTTCAAGTTTAATACGCCATCTCATTAGACGTGAATTAGGTTCTTTCAAAGAGAATAACCATGTTAAAGGTTTATGATCCGTATAAATTGTGAATTTTCTCCCGTACAAATAAGGACGAAAATGCTTGCATGACCAAACGATCGCGAGTAATTCTTTTTCTATGGTGCTATATCGAGATTCTGCTTCAGTAAGCGTTTTACTACCATAAGCAATGGGAAGGTCATTCGGAGGAATGCCTTGAGATAATACAGAACCTATCGCAAATCCTGATGCGTCTGTAGTTAAAACAAAGGGTTCTTTATAATTCGGATAACGCAATATCGGCTCGTTCATTAAACTTCTTTTACATATTTCAAAGGCTTCTATGTATTTGGGATCATCAATATTAATTTTCTCATTTTTCTTCAAACATAAAGTTAAGGGTTTAGTAATCTTCGCAAAATTAGGAATAAATTTTCTATAATATCCGACTAGACCAAGAAATGATTTTATTTCTTTCTGAGTTCTAGGAATTGGAAATTGTGAAATCACTTTCAATTTATTTGGATTCGGCTTAATTCCTTCTGGCGTAATAATATGTCCTAAGAATTCTATTTCTTCCTTGAAGAAATGACATTTATCTAATTGAATCTGAAATTGTTCTTTCTTTAAGACTTCAAGAACAGTATGAATATTTGCTAAGTGTTCCTCGACTGATTCTGAAAATATAATTATATCATCCATGTAGATATAGCAAATTTTTCCAATATAATCTTTAAGTATTTCATTCATGCATCTCTGAAATGTTCTAGGGGCATTTTTTAATCCAAATGGCATTCTAAGAAATTCATAATGTCCGTTATCAACTGTAAAAGCGGTTTTTTCAATAGATTCTTCATCTAACTCAATTTGATGAAAGCCAGATGCTAGATCAAGAGTAGTGAAATATTTTTTATTTCCAAGTTTATCTAAAATATTTTCGATTTGGGGTAAAGGATATTGATCATCTATAGTTTTATCGTTCAATTTTCTATAATCTATAGCCATGCGCCATTTAGTTTTTCCGGATAAATCTTGCTTCTTTGGGACCATTACAATGGGAAAAGACCACGGAGAAATGCTCGGTCTAATAATTTTCTTTTCTAATAAATCTTCAATTTGATTTTTAATTTCCTCTTTATGAGTTTCAGGATATCGATATATTTTACAGTGTACAGGTATTTCATCGCTTGTACGAATTTTATGTTTAATTTTACTTGTAAAATTCAATGGTTGTCCTGGCAACTGAATAGCTTTCGAGTTCATTTGCAGAATTTTCATTAATTGATTGCTTAACTTGGGTTCCAAATGACTAAGATCAACAGGGATTTCTACTGGATTTTGACATACTTGTTGATATTTAAAAGGAATTCTACAATAGGAATTCATTAATACTTGGTTTTGAAAGTCTAACGCTAAACCGTATTTATTTAGAAAATCGGCTCCTATAAGGCCATCGTAATTATTATGAAATTTATAGAGTACAAAAGGGTGACTATCATTCCTACGAAATTCTGAAAATAAAGGAAGTAATACCTTTTCATTTGAAGTTTCCTGCTTCATGCATGCAGTTAACGTTGTTTCTTCTTGAAAAATATTATCATAGAAATTATTATAAGCAAATTTTGGATCTATCAAACATACTGAACAGCCACTATCGATTAAAAGTTTACATTTTGGATATTGAAATTCAATAAAGGGCAATTGATTGGAATGATTAATATTATAATTTAAGTCAATTCGTCTTCTTGGGTAACTTCGCGAAAATTTCGACTATTATTGTCGTAGTTTCTTGACGTTGAAGGTTTACAATAATTAAATTGATTTTCATTTCTCTGTTTCCTCGTATCTAAATGCGTTAATTCTTCAAAGTAAAAATTAGGATTATTATGTTGATTTCCATTCTGGTAATTATTATGATAAAAGTTACGTTGAGGATTTGGATTATATTGCGTAGAGTAATTTGAACGTTTCTGGGGATAATTTCTTGTCTGAATTGACATTTTCTCTGGAGGGGTAGTAATTCTTTGATTGGGATTTGGTTTAAAAACATTGCTTGAATGATTCGGTTTAAAATTATTATTATGAATCGGATATTGGTAATTAGTATTTCTTTGGGTAAATTGAATTGGCTGCGAAGGAAATCTAGATACTTCGCCGTAATTATTAAATGCGTGATTTGATCTATTTTGTGTATAATTAAAGTTTCTTGGGACATGTTTTGACTGATTCTGAGCAAAATTTTTATTTTTTCTACTCCTATCAAGTAATTCGTATTGGGCTAGATTGCACATATAGTCTTTCGTTGCATTTACTGTGTCATCAAAAGAAAATTCATTATTCGTTATTAAATATGTTCTTAGTTCCATAGGCGCGTTTGATATTAGAACAGTTTTACAAATTTTCAAAATATTATTCTTATAAATCAATATTTCTGGATCCGGCATTCTATCTGCGTCAATTCTATAATTTATTCTTATCTTCAAAGAAATTATTCGGTCTATGAAGGAAATTATGTCTTCATTTGGTTTTTTATTTAAGAATTGTAATTGGTGTATCAAAACATCAAGGTTAATTTGATCACCAAATTTAGTGTATAAGAAATGTTTGAGAACATCCCAATTATTCGGAATGTCAGACGTGGCTACTTCTGCTAAGGCTCTATCTATGAGTTTTGATTTGACCACTGCGAAGCAATAATTTTTTACCATAATATTTTCATTTACGAACATCGCTAAATAATCATCAACACTTTTTATGAACGAATGCAACTCGTTCTCAACACCAGAAAATTTGGGTAACAGCATACCAAACTTTTCAGCTAGTGATAAATCTACTGCCATTTTCTTTGTTTTATTCTTACGACCTCTAAATTGTTTAATCGACGTAATATTGAATTATTTTAATATTCCACTTATTCAATCAATTATATCAGTTATATCAATTATTATGTAATTATATCAATTATAAATTATATCAATTATTATTTCAATCAAGTTGTCGGTTTTTTCTTCAGAAACCTAGGAAAAACTATTGTAATCGGTTTTTTGAAATAAGAAACCTAGGGAAAACTTTATAAATCGGTTTTTGAAATAAGAAACCTAGAGAAAACTTTATAAATCGGTTTTTGAAATAAGAAACCTAGAGAAAACTTTATACAAGTTTTACGCTCAAAACTTGGGGAAAAGGTTGACTAATTTTGGGCCAGATTAGGTAAACTGGGAGTAATTAAAGGATTGCTCACCACGTTGTCTTGTTGAATTTGAAACCGTCACGGGGCGCTACTCGGGTGATCGGGCTCCTGTCTTCTTCACCTAGTTCTTCTTGTGCTCAACGGTTGAAACCGACGGTGTTGTAGACTGGATGGACCTCTTCTTTTTCAGGAACTCACAGAATTTAACAAAACCGGCACAATCCCAGACCTCGTCGCCAATTATGTTTTTCGGGAGGAAGACTTCGTTTTTAAAAAAAAACTACTTTACTTTATTCAATACAATACAACGTTAATACTTGGTAGAGCTACTAGATCGATTAATTAACTGACTAGAAATTGTCATCAACAGATATTTATAACATTCTCTTATCTTATTCTTCCTGCGTATTGACTGCAGGTGTTCATTGCTTAGTCTGCAAAATACAACATAGTAATATATCGAATCAATGGTAAACAGATAAACAATGTATCTAATTAGTATGGGGCCATATTATGTAATTATATGTTTGTTTTCGTCACGATGGAAAAATAAAAAATTGCCGTGAAAAAAACTGTCAACGTTGAATCTGAAACACAATGGGGCGCCAGAATATAAGCGGATAGGGATATTGTTGATGAGCTAGGGAAGATAAGAGAACTATTAGAAAAACTGGCAGAGATACACCAATACAAGTGACAAGAGAAGTGAAGCTACAATTCCATCATTAAAGATTCGTTTGCACCATCGTTCCTTAAAGTTAAAGATCCCTTAAATATTGACAGTTGCACGACTGTTACTCAAATGGAAATCTTACGTAAGGGACCTTAGGACATAGAACAATATTATTATCTATGTGGGGACCCTTAATAATTCTATCTAGTGATATTTCAGTTTTTCATGTTGTTTAACTTCACCCTAGTTCAATAAAGCCTTTTCATTGGCTGGCCGGATACCGATGATAGTTGTCATTTCCTTAACCTAGCTTTACTGTCATTTTGACGATTTCATGCTAGTTGAAATTTCAAATTTTTTGCTATAATTTCATAGAAAACAACAAATGTTCAGTCAGTTTGACAAATTTTTTTAGGTTATAATCCCAACCTTAAATTTGAGGTTAGGTTTAAGGATCGAAACGTCACTTAAATATTCAAGGAAGGATGGTGCAAATGGATCTAAATAGACTTACTTTCAATTTCATAATTTTAGTTCATTTCTGATTTGAGATCTTGAGGAGAATTGATCGTGTACAGCTCAGATTACAAGGTCCTGGGGTCCAGGATCTGGATTGAATTTTAGATGAGCGTTTCATGATCTTGAATCATTAGGGATTAAACTAGCAGAAATTCGGGACAAGCTCTGTAAAAAGGTCAATCTGCGAAAAATGGGATATTGATACAACGTGTGATAGGACGCAGAAAATATCCAGTAAATTAGTTAGAGATGTTGGTTTTTCTCCAGAAAGTGAAATTTCTCGCGTTATGGGGGGTATTCTTGATCATTCTTCAACGAATTAGGTGATGGCAAAATGTAACTCCGCACTTAAAAAAAAATCTTGATCTCCTTTGAAATTTCTGAATTTTATAAGCTCGCATGGAAAAGATATTTTTCTAAACCTCTCAGCTTCAATTGCTAGCAGCAACGATCAATTAAAATTACTTCTGACATATCTACGATCAACGATGGGACGAGATAGCTTGAGAACTTGGCATTTTTAAGTGTGGAAAGAGAAAATTTCGAAAAGATGAACTTTGATGACATTATTGATAAATTTGATTCATCAAAAATAAGGAAAATTCATACATAGTAATAAGTTATATTAATAAGTACTACTCGTATATTCTTATTATTATTAAAATTTTATCTCCTTGAAGATAATGAATATTAACTTTTTTAAAGTTTTAAAACTGCGTTTCTATCCATATTCTTCATAAGTATATAAAACGAATAAATGAAAGACGTATATCTTGAAGTAATTCTAGATGATCGTATATACATTTCAAAATCTATTCTTGTTTTCTTTTCTTCTTTTTTTGTACAAAACTTAAGGCCTTGCTCGAGACTATGACTTTATTTATCTTACTTCATTCATTCTGTAATTTGCGAGTGTATTTCACATATAATATTATATGCCATTATGAATTTAGGAGGGCGCTAAAAAGGTTTTGTGCCCCGGGCGCGAATTCAGCTCGTTACGCCACTGCCGAAGTGCCCGTTGTGGGTACATTAAAAACAAGATCTCTGACTGCGGTCTCCAAAAAGCGTTCATTCATGTATCCAGATTAAGTCCAACGACAAAAACTGAGGATCTAGAGAGCTATGTTGGTTCTAGTATACTCGGTGTGTCTTGCGAGAAGTTGACTTCTAGGAGACCTGACATCTATTCCTCCTTTAAGATCGTTATACCATATGAGTCATTGGATCAGGCTATGAATCCATCATTCTGGCCTGAAGGTGCTGCCGTGAAGCGTTTTTTTGTGAAACGGTTCTCAATACCGAAGTAAAATTCAAGATTATTCAACTCAACGTGCAGTCAATGCCCAATAAAATGAATATGCTTTCAATATTATTCTCTGAAAAATCACCAGATATAGTTAGTATAGTTGAGCACTGGTGCGACCCTGATGGGATGGCTACTATGGTGATCCCTGGCTATAAGCTGGTTTCGTATTTTTGTAGAATTTAATTGATTTAGCTAGGAATATAGCAAGTATTTATTCATATTTTGTGACACATTTGTCTGATTTCGAACGACAAATTTTTTTATTTGAAGAATACTCTGAATTTATGATGTATTATTCTCAACTCAATGTTATATTCATTTAGCCACTGATAAATGAATGTAATAAATTCTCAGCCATTATTGTAATTGAATTTGATATTGTCATCAAAATATCGGTCTCTAATACAATTGAATTTGGTTAAATCCGGCTTATTTTTGACAAACTTTGTTTTCTGAGACATCATATTGCCCTGACCAAATCAGTCTTTAAGATAATTAATTGTTGAAAATAGCATGAAAATATATGAGACAGGCTGAAGGACCTTGGTCGATTGCCTGTTGACTTTGTCAAATAAAGACGTATCATAAAAGGCTTTCAAGAATTTTCTATTTTTATTACCTACAATAAGTAATTCAGGATGATTGTAGTTAAAGACAAAGGAACAGAAGAAAGAACAAATATATTTTGATATTTTTCTATAATGCTGTAAGAAGATTGACACAATTAAAAAATGTTTCAGACTACAGGCTCCCAACGCCTAACACTTGAACTGCATTGTAAGAATAAATGTAGTAAACATTTCAATTAAAAAATGGAAAAAAAAATTAAAAATTATCAAACGAATAATACCAACAGAAAAGAATTTCCTAAAACTATTGTTTCCAAGTTCAGAATAACAACTATACAAATATTATTATATTAATTCTTCCTTTCAAAATGCACAAAATTGAAAAATTCCACAATTTGTAAGCAACAATATCAATATTTACATATACAATGTTGAATGAAAATAAAATAATGTTTCATTTAGAAAATAAGTTTTTCCTTCTGTTCTCTTCAAAGTTAAAAACATGTTGTCTTCTTGGATTGTAGTTCTTATTTTTCAATTCTATCCAATAATAGCTGATGTCATTTGAAATCTCGAGTTCAAAGAACAATTGAATCAACAATCATTTTTCAGTAGAATGCCTTTTTGAAAACTTAGTAGGTAGATCCTTTTTTCCGTTCATTCGAAGTGCTTAAATTGTTTCTGCCTTTTTCTCTAAAATATCATTTCGAAGAAGCATAATCCATATGCTAATTCTATTCCTTGCATCTTTTTCAGGCACTCTTGCATTACAGTAATCAAACCATCAGTCATTGACCTAAAATCAACAAATCGTTTCCTAATTTTAAGAGAAAATGTGACAAAATTTCTCTTACAATTTAGAAAAAAAACAGCACACTGCATCCAGTTATTATCATCGAATTTTCCTAGGACTCCACATCTCCAAAATTACCCTAGAGTTTGAATGTAAAAAAGTTTTGTTTTGTAGCAAGCTTGAGGTTTTGCCTTTCTGACCCACTCCCATTCAATGATTCAGAAGATATTTTGTGAACTACATTCAATTTATTTCCACCTGCTAATGATATCGTCATATGAACGAAATATGTATTCGAAAAGTTAATAGTCAATTCCCTATGAAGTGCTCAATTTTCTTCGCCCAGCTCTGACACCATTGCTAATAGAAAAGCCTGCATTTTAGTTTCAGATTAGATCAGTACAGTTTCACCGTTGATCTATTTAACAATGAATCTGATGTGACATCATGAAAGATTTTTTTTGCGTATCCTTCTGAAAACAGCATATTCTATAAATCTGGAATTTGCATTACCTAACCTTTTCCTATTCTGAGCATTCGTACCCAACTTCCTTGATTTGTGGGGATGATGATGATAACACCTCAATTTCATAGATAGGTATTCGTGATGATGAATTCTGGACTTAATCAATCATCAGCATTTAAGTAATCACTACAAATGAATATTGTTACAATTTCTTAATGATTCAATCCCCTAATTTTCTAATTATTCACCTAGAAACCAAAGAATTTGTTATGAACCAATTTGTAACGTATGCTTCTATCGAGGCTTCTGTCAACATGATTTTATTTTTTGTTACTCAATGATTATTTTCGAAAAGAAAGATTTAATGTAAGTACTGCATCTTCTTTCAAAAAATGACACTGTTTTGATGACGATCTTGTGGGCTTAAACTGCAAATCTATAACATAACTGTTTCCTGAAAAATGTTTCGAACATATTCTGCTGATTGAAGAAATAACTTCGTCATTTTGTTTACAGCCATTATCCCAGATTTTGATGATTTTCTGGGCGTCTTGGAAATCGAAAGATTTTGCGCTGATTACCGCTGGTACACAAACCTATTTCACATCTCATATTTGAAATTTGCTGAAACAAATTGTAGTTGTGGCCGTTTCAGAACAAAAAATAAAAAGAACTGTAAAAATACCTCCATATCTTTCAAAAGTTAACGACGATAACTATAACATTATTTCTGAGAAAAGCCATAACAAATCTTGCAGATGACAGATGTTTGAATTTGTCGGGATTGTTTACTCTCCAGGTGACGACACAGCAAGATGCGGAAGATCATATCTTGTATTCTTTGTATCATGGTAGACGCCCGTACACTGCTCTTTCGAACTGATCCTTGATTGGAGCAGTAGCTACCCCTCGCGCCCCACACGTCCCGTAACTGTCCAGAGCATTCAGCTGACATAGGTACATCGTACGCCGTGTGGCCGTGGGTGAGCTTCTCTGTTTCCGTGTTTGATTTATTCGCGAATTTTTGGCCGAAAATTTGGAGAACCCGATTTGCATCAACGTACAATATTTGAAAACAATTCGTTTTTCTTCGCTGAATTTGTAATCATGCCTATGACAACTGCAGAAGCAGAACGTTGCTTCTCCACTTTGAAGCGCATTAAAACTTTTTTGAGAAGAACTATGGGCCCGGATAGGTCAACTGCTCTCGCAATGTTATCGATTGAGAAACAAATGATTCAAGATCTGTCAAACTTTAATGAATTGGTTATTGAAGAATTCACATCGAGAAAGAACATGCAACTTGAATTCCAATACAAAACGTGTGTGTGAAAATTATAGTACTATGTGTAATTACGTTATCTATCAGATACCTTACTAGTTAGACAATGAAAGCAGCAACAGGTGAAACTTTATCAAGAAGATGTGCGTCTGGTTAAAGAGTTAGGATTTTTCAAACAATTTTCAGTTTAAGTCAATTTTGTTTGTTTATGATGTGACTATTCAGTATAGAAACAAGAACATACAATTTCGGATTTTTGCGCTAACCCCTTTTCTAAATATTATCCCAAGATAAACGAACTGCTCTAAGTAGTACCTGCCCATATGTGCACTCCCAAAATAAAAATCCACGCGCCGCCACTGGAATAGGCACAAAATTTCTAACGATTACATGATCAATAACATAACAATCGAACATAATAATATCGTAAAAGACTAGGGACTTTACCAATTCTCAATAATTAACATCACTGTACCACGCATTCATGGACAGTAAACTGTCCTTCGTTTCTGTTGTTCGGAGTCTGATGGTGCAAATGCCCTGAAACAAAATGGTTGATACCTATATACTGCCGATGAGGGCGCCATAATCGGGCAGAACGCATTGTTTCAGTAAAAATATCCCTGAAACGTTTCAATGAGATCGAATTAACGTGTTGTAATGTTTCACTGACACGTTTCTGAAACGTTTTTGAGAAATGTTTCAATTGAAACATCTCTGCCGTTGGACATTAAGGATCTCATAAATGTTTCTGAAACATCTCTAGCGCTATGTATGAAACGTTTCATGTTGCAAGTGGAATGTTTCAGCTATGTTTCTGAGATGCATCAATGTTTACTGTGTTGAATTCAACTCGATCTCATATAAGCGCTTGTAGAAAAAATATTGTTTCTAACTCGTCAATGAAGTGTCTTTCCCGCACTCAATTGCTTACGTGCTTACCCGAACTACGCTTCACGTCGTTCGGGCAACGGCAGTTTCGTGCGGGAAAATAACTCTTTCTGCACTTGTCAGGAAAATAACAAATAGATTTATCATCAGACTGAATGAATTTGTCGTGAATATATGCTTGTTTAAGGTTTCTCGTCATACTTAAACTATTGTTCCTTGCTGATATTATATTAAACCTTGAAATTGCGAACAATATATCTAAATAATCATTTTTTAATTTTTCAACTTCGTTGTTTACAGTTATATTCACTAATGGAAAGGACTCATCGAATACCTGTCGGAGAAATTCTCCCATAGGGAGGGTAAAGTTTTAACTTAAATTATACTTATCAATGAGGAATGTTCACATTTTTCAATTTCTACATATTCCTATTCTCCGTAGAAAATGAAAATATTGTGTCCAAAAATTATTTGAATACTTCAAATAGCGCCCGAGATATCGAGTTATAAACATAAACCGATTTCAAGCGAATAACCAGTAATGACCGCGGTTATCTACGGTCCTGCCTGCGGTTATTTACGGTTATAGCCTTCAGCGATATTCCTTGTAAAATGATTATAACCGACAATGACCGAAGTCGCTTGAATGCAGTTGGTCCTAGTTGGTAATTACCAATGAGGACCAGGTTATTCGCTTGAAATCGGTTATAAGTTCGATGGATCCGTGTGACGTCACTATACATCCAACGACTAGCGAGGTTCAGTACGTAGCCGGGTCCAATAAGAGCTGGGTCGATCACGACTTTTTCGTAACCCGGGTCGATCGCGACCCGTTTGCGTCGTGATCGAGTCAAAAACACCCGATCATTTCGATCATTCGATCACAAGTTCCAGTTGGGATTCCTAGACCCGTTCACCGACTACCTGATCCCGGGACTAGGGCTGGAGACTTGAGATGAAGGATCGGGTGCAGAAAAAAGAAGCCAATGGGTTATTTATTCATACCCCCAGATAACGGAAATGACGGAATGATTCATATTTCATACTGAAGACTTGTTAACATATTGATAATTACTATCGGGATAAGAAGTGAAATGAGTGTTTTTTTTTCTTAATCGATAATGTACAAACTTTTAATTGCTGTTACCTCAGCATTTTTCAATTAATTCTTGCTAAGAATAGAGACATACACAATTCACTGTTATAATTTGAATATTATTATCATTATTAACAATTTAAGATCGAGCTGGGTTGACATGGGTTTTTCGAATTCTAAGTGAATATATTTAGATACCCGCCTAAATAATGCAGACATAGTCAATAGGAGATCGAGAAAAACATGAATATATAACATAACTTCATTTTATTAGGTATGTCGAAATAGTAGAAATATTCTGCATTTGTACGTACATTTCATTAAATATCAATTAGAGATTATGTTCGTTGATCGGTCATTCAATCATTCGACATTCTTTCATTTCGATCGCGACCTATTCGAATTCGATCTTCTCTACAATCAAACTCCAGAGAATTCTATGCGTAAGGGGAAACTACAAATTACTTCATTCTGCCATGAATTTTCTGGTTATTGTATTCTATATTCCATAACTACAAAATATTATCAGTCACTACAAATCATCGTATTCAAGAGATAACCAGGATAGCCTAACGGTTCTAACGTATCGCTATTTGTGTCTTCAATTTCGTAGTTTCGTGTCATGACATGAGCAATATGAGCGAGCATAAGAGCGGGTCGAATGTGACCGAAACGTCCGAAACCGAAGCGAAGATGCGAAGACCCGAATACCCGAAAGATCGGGTCTTTTTGAGACTCGTGACTCGATCACTCTTGCATCGGTCATGATCGAATCAAAACGATTCGATCAATCGTGATCGACACAGCTCTAGGTCCAATATAAGGGCCTTTCGTCTCACCATTGAGTATAAATATATTATATTAATACTCAATGGTATTGCTTAGCGCGTGCTTAACAAAGTCGTTTCTATTAGATATGCGGTGCAAGTGGGCATTAGAACCCTAATTATTTATAAAGGTTTGAATATAAGGGTAAATTCCAAAAAAGTTAGTAAACCAAATCATTCAGAACAAAATTGAAGAAATATATGGTGGATTTTGCAGAGAATTTTTCGATGAAAATATCGTAAAAACCCACTGTTTCCAATAGAAATATGCATACAAGATGGCGCTATTTCTCAAGAAACTTTCTATTCTGTTCATCTGGATGATAAAAATAAACAGTTTTATTTTAATGGTCTTCTCTTGAAATCCGAAAATTTATTTTCAAAACACCTAATAGTACTTTCATCATTTATTGTTACCATCTGTGGGAATTCCGCTACCCGTCTATTTTTCAACCCCCGCCGCAGATCTAAAGTCTAAGACGTGTGGTTCGATTGGTTTAGTTCATTAGAACGGAATGAACAAACGGGTCATTTTCATAGTGAAGAACCGAAAAAGTGAAAAAACTGTGTGTTACCTAAAAATTATTTCTGACACTCTGTGCGAAATTCAACAAGATTTTCGAACTGAGTTCGCGTGATCGAGATGCCGGTAGAAAATTCGAGTAGGGTAGTTCAAAAAGGAAACGAGCAATCAAAAGAAAGCAGGTACCAGAAAATCTAAGTGGATCTTCATATAAATTTATGAAATATGTTGATCAAAAAACCTCTACGAAACATTAATTGCCTGTAAGTGATTCTAATCCTGATCCAGCTGAAAACATTCCTTCCACATGGGTGCCTCCGCAGTCACCAAGTGAAAACTTTATCCAAGACTGCTGGAATGAAAAATCTGAATCTTCAAAATGACATAGGTTTGTGGCCCAAAACAATTTCTGATGTATAAGACCGAACTGAGATTGTACTAAAGGTCCAGTTCGGGTTAAAGAGTTGATTCATTTCCCGTAAATGAAAATGGATGGCGATTCAGCGAATATCGTTATAAGAAAATATTAATTAACGGTGAAAATCTTGACAGGCGCTGGATGAATTATTCACAAATAAAGGATGCTGAAAGAAGTTTTTCTAGACTTAAAATCATAAAAATATATTTAAGGAATTCGATGACACAAGATCGGCTTTCAGCCCTTGCTATTCTATCAATAGAAAATGATGTAGCTCATTCGATCGATTATGATACTTTTATTAAAGATTTCAGTGCTGGCTTCTTCCTTTGAATGAGGACAAGTGTAGGGTTGTTCACCTTGGGAGACTGAATCCACGGAATCAGTATCTGATTGATGGCAAATGCCGGGAGTCCGCTGCGCAACATATTGATCTCGGGCTGTTGATCACTGAGGATCTGTCCTGGTCAGCTCATGTTAGTAGTATATCCTCTAAGTGCAACAAAATATTGTACTTAATAAGAAAAGCCTTTCCTAGATGCTCAGTCGATATATGCAGGCAGCTTTACACCACCTACGTTCGACCAATACTGGAATACGCTGGTCCTGCATGGTTCCCCAATCTTATATCTGACCAGCAGCGCCTGGAGAGGGTGCAGCGGGCTGCGACGAGGATCCCTTTCGGAAGAATTCGCCCTTCTCATGAAGATAGACTTGAAATTTTCAACTTGGACTTGGTAAGTGATCGTAGGATGCGTGGTGATCTTATAGTGACCTATCGGATTCTGCATGGTTTTATTGGTGGCAATCTAGATAATATATTCACACTGAATAAAAATCACCTTCATGACCATCAATTCAAACTCTACCATGAAGTGTTCCGAACTCGTGCGAGACAGTTTTTTCTTGCGAATCGCGTGTTCTCGAAGTGGAACTCACTACCAGTCAGTGTTGTGTGCGCTGAGAGTGTAAACTCTTTTGAAAAACCAATTGGACTAATTGTAGTTTTGTGTGTTTATTATGCTGGATTTTTGTTTCTTTTTTTCTGTTATATTATCCTCTGAAATGTTATTCCTTTTCTCTTTGTATGAGATTTATAGGCTACGGCCTCTTCTCTGTTTCATTTTCAATAATATTAATAATAATTGGATGGCGACCGCACAGAACAGAGAAAGATGGAAATACCTTGGGGAGGCCTATGTTTAGCAATGGACGATTACGGGCCGAATGATGATGATGAAGAATATGCAATATTAATTGTTTTTGTTTATTGATCAATAATGAACAATTTCTCACGAAAATTTGCATATTTTTCCCATTTGAAAACAGGTGCTGCAGCTCAGCAGCTCCTAGACACCAGCCGCCACTGATTCCATTTAATGCCTAGAAACCCTAGCTTTTGTTTGGGTAGAAATTCACAGTTCTAATTTCATGTTTTTTCATTGCTTTTTTTGAAAAATATTATTTGAGGAATATGACAATTTAAATAAAAATACTTTTTTCACATATTTTATTTTTGTGGCATTTTTACAAGATTATTATAATAAACAGTTATACCTATCAAACTGTTATTGATGAAATTTTGTTCAATTTCTACGAAACCATCATCTCCTGCATGTTTCATGGCCTGAAAAAAAAATAATCAAACATAAGTCTTGGTAAATTCCATACAGGAAATTTTTATAAAGTTTCCTTTTTTCGTCATTCTTTCACTTTGTAAAATATTTTTTTTTATATCATATACTTCACATAACTTATCTGCCCCTGGTTCTGAATCCACAGGGGTGCCTGAGAAAGTTTCACCACCAGAAGTCTGATCGAAGCCCGTCTAGATCAAGAGACCTCCCTCTGAACATTGACTCATCGAGTACAGTTTGAAAATATCGTATTAGACATGCGTTATTTAGCAATACTGTGACAGACTTGAGGAATTATATGGGACCAGAAACGTTAGATTCAAGTATGCATAAAGAATGGAGGGCCACATGAATTAAAATTAAGAGAAAAGCTAGTTGACCCAGTGATCTTTTGCGCCTGCAAAACAACAGAAAATTGTCCTCATCTAATCCTGTTCGAAATTCGATCATTTTTTTCAAATATTTCATATTCATATTTCTCGAATAGTTCTCGATGGAAAATTCTGGTTGTTCAGTTTGCCCTTCTATCCTCAAGTGTTGTTTCAAGCACGAAGAAACAACATTTTTTGGTCCTTCGAGCCGGATAGAGAAAAATCATTTACGACCCTTATCTCGACCACACCGATAGCACTGGGGGAGAAGCCTTCCGGAGTCAAAGTTAGCACCCCAAGAGAAGCCATCCAGAGCCTCTACCAGCATCTGCGAGAAGCCCCCCAGAGCCACTACCAGCATCTGCGAGAGGCCCTCCAGAACAAATACTGGCATCTGCGAAAAGCCCTCCAGAGCCACTACCAGCATCTGCGAGAAGCCCTCCAGAGCCAATACCAGCATCTGCGAGAAGCCCTCCAGAACCACTACAAGCATCTGCGAGAAGCCTTCCGGAGTCAACGCCAGTGCCCGAGAAGAAGCCCTCCAGAACCACCACTAGCATCCGCGAGGAAGGAAGCCCTCCTGAGCCATCAACAAATTCCAAGCGGCAATCTTCCGGGGTCAACGCCAGCACCTAAGAAGAAGCCCTCCAAATCTACCAACAGCCCAGCGGCAGTCTTCCGGAGTCTAAGCCAGAACCCGAGAAGAAACCCTCCAAAGCCGCCACCAACATTGTGAAGAAGAAATCCAGCGCCAAAAACAAGCCTGCAAACTACATTTAAGAAACTAATCTAGAAGACAGGCGCCTGAGGCACGCAAAACAGAAGAGTACTTCAAGAAAAAATCCACGGCTGCCGCAAGTCTCTTCAATCAATTTCAAGAGATTAACACTGAACTCCAAGCATCTTTCAGCAAAGAACACTATTACTTCACCCAAGATTTACCTGGGCAAATTTCCAAGTGCTACCAGGAAATCAAAAGTTATATCGACACATGGCCTCAATCTACTCCAACGGAAGAAGACAGCTACCAGGACCCCTCCATTCTTAAAATTCAAATGAAGTTTAATTTATTCCAAGAAGAAATGAAAAGAGCCGGGAAAAGAATGAAGATGCAGCTACATCCCAGAATCTACAAACTACTCGAAGAAAACTAAACCAGGATATGGCGTGAAATAGAGGCTCTCTATGAGCAGATTGTCGTCATCCATTCCGAAGAAACCATCAAATATACTAAAAGCGGAGTTTTCAAGGAATACGGAAGTAGATATGAAAGTATCATAGAAAGTATAATCACAGCCTCCCCTGCCGAAACCAATCAACATCAACCCAAGAGCATGTCTATAAGTCTACCACGAATCAGCATTCCAATCTTCAGTGGTGACTATGAGACTTGGATTACCTTTTGAGACATATTTCTTCGAATTATCCACCAAAATCAAGAACAAGGGGACGCTGAAAAGATGCAGTACTTTAGGGGACAAACCCGCGGTGAGGCAGCGAAACATGTAGAGGTTTCGTCAAAAAACTACCGTACCGCATGGGAATTAATAACAAAAAGGTACAACAACAACCGACCCCTCTTCATCAAATACGTAGACAAAATCCTCAATCAGTATCATCAATCAAGAGACTTCATGACACTGTTCAAGAAAATCTCCAAGCCATTGAAAATATGGGAATCACAGCTGAAAAATTGGGCAGCAAGATAATAGCACACATGTTGGTTGCTATAGAAATTAGATGGTGATTCAAGAAAACTATATGAACAATCGACCTCATCACACAAGGACATTCAAGAGCTAGAAGATCTTTTGGAATTTCTGGAAGAGGCGCAATAAAAAAGTTAGACCATCAATCGACAAGTCATAGGGAAGAGTTTCAAAATTACCATGCTGACTTCCGATCCTACAAATTGTGTGGCAGTAACCATGAGATTCAATTGCCAAAAATTCAAAGGAATGCCAGTACAGGAACGGAACGGCCAAGATTCTCAAGCGACTTCGTATTACAATCCGAGTTATATATTCTACCAAAATTGACCAGCTCCATGCCTCAGCAGCCAATCAAAACTGACGAAAATTGGAGCAATGAAATCCTCGCAGATCCGACTTATAACAAACCCGGAAAAATCGATATTCTCCTTGGAATCGATTTATACACGGAAATACTACTGGAAGGTGTTAAGAAGTCAAGAAGTGGCCTGCTTGCACAAAACACGGAATTCGGATTGATTCTCTCTGGTAGCACATCAGCTGGTCCACAACTTCAAATATCCAGCATGATTGCCACTACCAAAGAGGAAAAACAAATAACTAAATTCTGGGAGATAAAAGAAGCGGACTCCTCTAAAATAAAAAGTAGCCAGGACAACATCTGCGAAGACTTTTTCGAGAAAACCTACGTACGTAATCGAGATGGTACATATATTGCACGACTGCCATGCAAGGAAAAATGTCAAACCAAAAAAGACCGCCATCGCTCGACTTTTGCAGTTCGAAAAGGACGAAAAATTGAGAACAATGTACAAATATTTCATGTGGGAATATATTCCACTAAATCAAATGATACCAGCAGATCAAATAACCAACAGAACAAGAAAGAGGACAGAAAAACAACAAAACTTCGTGTCGTATTCGACGCGAGCCAGAAAACCAACTCTATGCCGAAGCAAAAACGGAAATCCAGGCAATGACCCAATAAATAGTCAACTCGAGTTTCAAAAACTCAACCTCAACAGTTCCTGACCAGGCTCACATGAATTATATTGCCACTACAAATAGGAATCATGGATTTATAATAATAATAATAATAATAAATTCCTATAAATTCAAACGTTAATTTCTTGTGCAATCGAGCGGAAATCGCTGACTCCAAAGCAGTAAGTGAGTTACCTGTGACGAATGTTGGAATATTGTTTGATTTAGATTAGTATATAAGCTTAGATTGTAATGAATAAAATCATCATTCGCCAAATGTCTGATCATTACACCTTACGGCAAACTGTGGAGTTAAGCCTCCCCTTGAACTTCTGAGTCTGGTTGTTGTTTCAAGCACAAAGAAACAACAAATCTCTTTTTAATTTTTTAAAATTAGAGAGATATTTCGATATTTTTTTATTTGTATCTGTTTTTTTGCATATTCTGTTTTAAATTTTCTTGTCCAAGTAGCTATTCACTTGAAACAACTTTCCCAGTGCCATGCAAAAACCAGAACAAGTATCTGACTACCCCTCAGAAAAAATTTGCTGTACTCAACACTACTGCCCATCAACAGAGTACAGTGCTATGAAAACTGAGTACTCTCTAGGGGATATTTTTTTTGGATCCATTGGTGTCCATCCAATAGAGCTTTCACTTCTTTCGTTTATAATTATAATAATATTTTGGCGGTGGTTTATTTCAATCAAGAGTAGAAAACTAACAGAACATAAAATTTATAATTGTAATAAATGTACTCACATCATAAGTATTGCTATTTTTGGGTAAGAAAACTGCAATATTTCTCGTTATTTTCTTAGTTGCATCCATCAATTCTGAAAATGGTACTGGTTGAAGCATACTCTCAAGATCATACACTTTCTGATGTACATAAGATGGGCCACCCCATGGAGGGCTCAGGAAAACAACATCTCCTTTGAGTTTTGGAGCCAATGACATAAAATCTCCAACAATGAATTGAATTTTATCCAACACACCATAAACTGCTGCATTGTTTTTAGCTAGTTCAATTTTTTTTGGATCAATATCAATTGCTATAACTGAAAAAAAATTGAAATTAATTATTACAAATTAATTTACGTTTAAAGATTCAAAGTTAATGAAAAAGTAGAACCAAACAAAATCGGATACTATTACAAATTACATTCAATCAAGATTCAGTTACCAATATATTCATCAAGAACAACATGATGATACATAATTGTACTATCAATATTATAAATGCAAAAGTTTGTGTGAATGTAAGTGGAGATGTTTGTTACATGTTCACTCAGACACTATCAAACGAAATCAGATTGATTTATTTATTTATTCAGAACTATATCCAACAATAACAGGTGTATACAATAATATGAAGGAAAAAAATCAAAAATAATACATCGTCGATGATGAAGTAGACGAGAAACAAGGAAACATGCAGTCTTAGAAATAAAAGAAAAAATTATAATGAATATGTGTCCCTTAGTTCCTCAACGAGAGGTGCAACGATCTCCTGAACTGAGATAATGAAAGAAAAAATACGTTAACATTTCTTAGATTGTTATAACATTTGCACATTTGCAGTGACGAGAGCAGAACCATTGAATCTACCTGATTGTGCACAATTTTATATAGAAATATCAAGTCACTCATCTCACGGACCATTCTAAGTGAAGCGAACTCAAAATCAATCAAAAGGGATTCATAACATAATTGTAGTTTCTGTCTGGATAAAAACCATGTTTCATCAGAAAAAGGAGCTTGATAAATTTTTTCTGCACCCTTTCAATACAATCTATGTATTTTTTATGATAGGGATTCAATACTACATACTACAATAAAAATAAGTAAGTTTACTTCTAACAAAAGCCTGATAGATGGATGAAATACCTTACAATTGCATATTACAAAACCCAAACTTTTCATGGCACTAGAAGTGATATCTCTGATATGAGGAGAGAACGTTAATTTTCTATCAAAAAGAATGAAGATGAAATTCACAGTAATAAATACTTTTAGAAAAATTCAAAGGAACAAAAAAATGTTCGAAATCTTTTCAACAGTCTGTATCTCAGTGCACTGGTAGCAATGCAATCCTTGCATCAAACACGACGAAATAATTTAAAATTTTTTTACATTATTATTCTTTGCTCTACGAGCATGGACATTTTTTTCAGAGCTAGAGCAATGCTCAGGACGCATGGCCTGTTTATTCAGATTTAATTTGCAAAAGGATCCTTTTTCACTGAACACCTAATAAGCCGACAGTCAGATTCTTTTTTGCATTGGGCTAGATTGGGAAAATTATTATGCCACATTCTGGGCAATGTGTTTTTGGGTGCATCATTCCGTGAAGTGCTTCCTGTCGAAAAAAAAATGATTTTTTTCTGTGACGGGAAAAAATTTTGACATTTTATCTTTGTTGATAGGTCATAAAATATTACTTTGTGAAATAACTTTTTTCCCAAGGAAAAAAGTGAGTTCTTTTTGGCGGATATATGAAGGTTTCCTTAGCACACAGGTTTAATTGTCAAAAGCCTGCCAGTTGAAAAATTTAATCTCACAGTGACAATTTTCTGGCTTCAATATGTTGTTATATTGAATCGTCGTTTTTGCCGTCACAGAAAAAAATTGTGTATTATACACGGGAAAAATGTTAGATTTTAGCTCTCGCCTTCTCGCGTCGGGAGACAACAATTTGTCAGACAAGTTATTATGAAAACAAAAAATGAGGACAATCTTGGTTTACCCAATTTGAAATTCAGGTTTGCAAAAAGAACCTGTCTAGAATGGTTTTGAACTGTATAATAAAATCGGTACCGAAAAAAAATAATTACCTTTTTTACATGTTAAGGCAAATTGAATAGAATTGCCCCCAGCTCCACAAAAACCATCTATCACTACATCAGTTTTACATCTCTCTGCAGTATTCTTTGCTACCAATTCAGGAGTCACAGAGTACCAACTTTCTGAAAAAAAAAATTTTTCATTTACATTTACAAGCTTTCTGGTTTATCTGTAGAAGATAATTTTCCTTTATTAGGAACCCGTAGCCTGTAGCGGTCTTAATACATGTGTATTAAGTACTCTTCGTGAAAGAGTACGATTTTAGGTAGATTCTCTTGGATTTTTCACTCAGTCCAATCTACAGCTTATGTAATCTTAAAAAATTATCAGTTTTTTTATATTGAACAAATTCGGGAAGAGGAAATTTATGGAGCTTTTTTCATTTCCCTCATAAATTAATACTGACAATATCGTGGGTTGTCCTTGGCAGTTAGATATATGCCGTCGCGGACATTTTTATAGAACTTTGTCTCTGACCATGTTTCTCTATCTCTTATATAGTTTACCCAGCGTCGTTCGTGAAAGGCTGAAAAAACCGGGTTGAATACCGACTGGTTCTGGAGTCCATATAGGACAAGCAAACCCACAAACACACGGACATTCACATTTATAATATTAGTATAGAAGACAATGAAATTCTAAATTTTCGGCAATGAATTTGAAACGTTATGCGGTGATTTCATTTGAAGGGAAAGTCCAATATCGCATTCTACAAGCGTTGCCATAACTACAATTGGATGAGAAATTTGTACATCCCACTATCGAACGATATTTTGAGAGCATTAAGAAAAGCTACGGTGGTGGAAGACGCTGTACCCCAACGGCACCAGCAATCGTCGAAAGGGTGCGTCACCGATTGAAAAAAAAATTCGGCAAAATAGCTCGCCTAGGATCTCAATGTGAGAAACTGCAACGTTCATGGCATATTGAAAAAAAAGCTTCAAGTCCAGCCAGTAAAAAAAATCAATCTCAAGAACTCGAAACATTGCAACGTCGCAAGTGGTTCTATCGATCGAAGGAGCTGATCTGCTTGCTCGATGGTGGAATGTTTCCGAACATTGTCTCCCCGACAGGGAAACTTTTTGTATTGAGCAGTATTTAAACAAACGAAACAATCTAGTTTGGTTCAAGAGTCTTGCCAGTTATTATCCGAAACGTTTGCGGGTGACTCGACGACAAGGAGCCGACCAGATCATGGACTGGAGGGCTATCTCCGATCTCCGCCAATGTGCCGCAACGATGTCAAGATAAATGAACAAATCTATCACGAAAAGACTTTGATGCGTGATTTGATAACTGAGTTGATACCATGGGCACGCAAAACATTCGGTTCAGTGCGTTGGACATTCTAACAAGCCCCCCGCACAAAGCTAATGGCACATGGCACGCAAAATTGATTGAGATCGAACGTTTCAATTTTGATCGACTGTGAAATATGGCGGCCGTCCTGACCCCATTTCAATCCTCTCGATTACTGTGTTTGGAGCATTATACAGTCCAAAGCTTGTACTGAAGAATACACATCATTGGAATCGCTCAAGTAGTTCCTGACACGAGAATAGAACGGTTTAAATGAGGACGTCATTCGAACAGCGTGCGCTTTTTTCAGAAAGAGACTCAAGCTCGTTTTGAAGACCAAAGGCGTTCATATTCCTTCGGAATATCACATAAAAAAAACTTAAAATTTAGGCTAAGTTCAGATGATCGCGCGATTACGCGCGATTCCCAAACGCGCTACTATAGATACTGTGTAGTCACATAGAAACGTTCATATGGTCGCGCGTCATCGCGCGTATCTTGGCGATCACTTGAGATCGACTCTGCTCTGTCGCCAGTGTATTGTTTCGCGCGTATTGAAGTACAACTGTCAGGCATAAACGTGTTCACATGATTCAAGCGATAAGACGTACAAAGCTGAAATATTGACAGAGATTTCAATAACTTTTTTTGCACTCGGAATCAAAAAATGACAGTATTCGCGGGCTGCCGCGCTATCAACACGCGACCATCTGAATACATCAATGCGCGTTAACGAGCTACAAACGTGCGTTGTCGCGCGACCATGAGAACTTAGCCTTATGCTTTCATATGCGAAAAAGCGAATACAAAAATGTTGAAAACTAACAGAGATTTTTAATTTTCAAATACGGACAGTTCAATTGCCGAACCCGGTAGTGATTAGTATATAAATGAATTATTATTCGGCAGTGAATTCAATGTATTTAAATGAATAATTGATGACTTACCTTCGTCAAGTTTAATCCCTTCATCAAACCGATTGAAAAGAGAAAATCTTCTCAGCCAATATTTTTTCAATTTTGAATTAGCCTTAATTTCTATTGGAATGGCATGTCTCTTACTTCGTTTCCGCCTTGGAGGTGAAGTTGTTGTGATATCTTCCTCAGCAGAACTAAGTTTATTTTCAGTACTATTTGAAAGAATACTGCCTCGAAGTTCCTGAAAAAGATATAAATACAAGTGTCTCAACAAATTAAAAGTTTTTCAAATATTATTAACTTTGAATATTTTATTCATTACCCAAATTCTTTTCTCTACTGAATACATGATCAAAAATAGCACTATTGTAAAAACTAAAGAAGCAACAAGTATTGCGACCTGTCTATTCATGTCTATTCTATTGAATACTGAATGCTTATTCTTTACTTCCTGTTGCTACATCAGAAATTTATCATAGAAATATATATCTTTATTCTTTTTCTTCTTTTTCTTTGCTCACTGAATGGTCTTTGCACAAATTGTTCTCCTGGATGTACAATTCTACATTTTAAGCATTTCTTGTTTACTGAGAAAGATCAGAAATTGAAATTTCTTCTGAATTGAATTAATTCCGAAAATTAAATAATAAAATAAAAATATGAAATCGTTCGCTTAAACAGGCAACTAGTATGATAATATTATAGTGATAAAGGATGGGTCATCTATCGGTTTCAATTTGAAGCACCGGTTAATTTGAGTCTTGCAACACTTATGGTCATTCTTCTTCTTCTTCTTAAAATCCAGTATATTATCTCCGCTGAACAAAATGAATCGGTTGACGTTGGATTATATTATTGGAAATTTATTCCAAAACAAAGACAATTGGGCGGAGATTGCACAAAAAAATAATCTTTTTGGACGAAGCTCATTTTCATCTTAGTGGCTACGTCAATGAGCAAAACTACCATATCTGGGGCTCGGAAAACTCACACGAGGTCTTAGAGAAGTCAATGCATCCATTGTGAGTGATGTCAATTGGCTGCTAATAAGCTGCGACTTGACACCGTTGGACTATTTCCTGTGAGGCCCTGTTAAAGACAAGTGATATGTCGACCATCCAGAGACAATTGAATATTTAAAAGCCAACATCAGTGATGCTATTGACGAGATACGGCCGTAAACAGTCGAAAAAATGCTCGAAAATTGGTCCGACCACATGGGCTACTGTGAGGCCTACCGCGGCAGCTATTTGAATGAAACAATATTCCATTTCCTCGTGCCAAAATTATCAAAAACCGAGGTATGTGGCGAAAACCGTTGTCGGTAATACCTGTCGGCGCTTGATATTTGGAACGACGATTCGAATCGTGGCGATTCCAAAGGATGAAAATTCACGAAGTCTGTGGGTCCCATAAGCGGAATAATTGTACTTAAAAAAAATTATTTTGGCAAAATCCCAAACCGTTTTTATTTTATTGCATTTTCAAATTGAAAATATGTATGATGATACATATATGTATGATAATACATTTTTTTATAGTATCAGCACATCAGATACAATGGTTAATGGCCATAGAAATTTGAAGGAGACTCGTTCGTCATCTATCTTACCTCTTCGTCATCTTCCGAAATAGGATTTCCCTCATCATCGAAGTACGTATGCCTGGGACGTTTCTCTCCACGTAATTTCAGTGAACGATTTTGTGAACGAATATGTTTCATTTTATATTCTACTCTGCCACTTAATATTTCAGTTTTATTTTCTTTAAATTCTATACCGAGGAGATTGAAAGCAGCTTTGATTTTATTCCTGGAAACATTGGCACTGCTTTTCTCTGCTTGCCTTCTGGAAAAAAATATACAATACAAATATATTAATATTTCGAAGGCTGAATATTATGAATGTGTGCGAGTCTCTTGCTTTCCTAATAAAAGAGAAGAAAACTCTGTCCGCCAACGCATACGTTATAAAAATTTTTTTCCAACAATGCAATTACGAAAATATATGTATACCTATGCGCTCAACGAATCTGCACATATTTCAACATAAATTAATAATATGAAGATTATTTTAACAAGTGGAGATTCTGAATGTGAGCCGATTCAAACTGCAACTGAAACGAGGAACAAAATGAAAATACCCAACAAAAATAATTATAACAGAACTACAACAACTAATTTAATATAAATTCAAATTATTATACATATATATATATATATATATATATATATATATATATATATATATATATTTAATGTTTATTTGTTTTATATGTATATAGAAGCTTTCATTTAATCTTACATAAAAATTCAGAATGAAAAAATAATTTATAATGGGCAGAAAGACCTCGGTCGATTGCCCTTTGGCAAGTCCAATAAAGATTATTATTATTATTATTAATAATTTCAACATTAATACACCCATGAAAGCGTTTAAAGAATTTAAAAATATCAGATTGGATTATAGCTCTTCAGAATGTATGATTTTTCAATAATTTTGTTTACCCATATTGGCCGTATCATTCATGAATGAAGAAGCTTTTTCAGCAGAATTTATAGGGTTCATTTGTTTTTTTATCGAAAATATAATTTTTTCTTTTTTCAGTCAAGATGTTTGACAATTTTGTTTCAATGAATCGTCTCCGACCACTAAATCAAAAAGGTAGTGATTCCGATTTATATGAGTAAAGATGATTGAAGGATTTGGGATCGCTCGATGCAATCTCTAGTTTTGATGTCAAACCCCAAAGAAGGGAGTTTAAGCCTTGATGATGTAGGAATATCACCGATGAGTCAACTCCTCATGTGCCTACGATTCTGAAATCAGCATTTATTTGCTATAGCCGATTTTATGAAAATCCACTCATCGATAATATAAGTCCGTGTTTCAGAATAGCTCGTTTGCGTCCACATGACTCAGACAGAAGCATAATTACGTTACCCAAACCCAATTTTAACAAATTGCTGGATTTCCTAGTGTTATTGATTGTACCCATATAATTATTAATTCTGCAGGTACTATTTTCTCTTGCAAATGTGAAAACCACTATTTCGATGATATTCCACAGGTTGAGAATTATGTCATTTAAGTTACAAGTAAAGAATTGTTGAAATTAAATTAAATTATTTTCGTCGAAAAAAAATTGGTTGTACTGTGCCTGAAGGCCAGCGGCCAAAATATGTCGTTCTGAATCAGAATACTGAAAAAGAAAATGCATAGACAAATTATTTTGTTCGTCTATGAATTCGCGTGTTCTTACTTCGCTGTGCTTGGTGCCGACACGAAACCATATGGTCATATCATATCAAACGATAAATAAATAAATATACGTATAAACTCTCAACCCGCTAGCATTGGCTCGTTTACCTGCATTCATTTGAAGCAGCGATCACGCGGTACAATTGCACTGCGCATGCGCCAAAAATTAACCTAAAATATTTCCAAATGGTTATATTCATTTGTCAAATATAATTTAAAGATGTAAAAAACGTAAGCTCACTTCTTCTCCATTTGTCAAATTCTGAGTTTGGGCATGCGCAGATCGTTGAAACGGACATGGCAACTAGATTGCATCAACTTTATTTTCACGTTAGCGGTATAGGGTTTTATAGGTATATGGGTCATATATGTTTCTAAGTCAAAACAAACAAATTCACTGATTTATACAGTGTTGCCAGATTCGTCATTGCTTAGCGTATGCTTAACAAAGTAATTTTTATTAGATATGCGGTGCAAGGGTGTCTTAGATAAGTCTGTCTCAACCAGAAAACGGTGCAAGTGAGCATGAGCAATGTCAAACATCTCCTAGCGTAAACTTTATTGATTTCATTTTTTGTTTCTAGCCGTGTGAAATTCCATTGCACTTGACGGTTCCTTAATAGTCTCAGATCTAAGATCCGAACATAGGTTCTGACAATAGAATTTTATAAAGAATTTCGTATATTAGACAATACATTAAGAATAGGTAGTGTGAAAAACCCTGTAAAGAATATTTTTAATTAGTTAATCAGAGAATATGTTCACGCTTTAAGGATACGTATACCATCAATTATACATATTAAATATTGTCATTGTTCTTGAATTAGTGAATACTCGAAAGGAATCTCCACCAGAGTAGCTATGTTGCAGAAGTTCAATTTACCATATAGGAGGAGGCCATAATTATTCCTTTTAATTCTTTTTGCGTGTATGAAGTGAACATTAGTTCTCATTTTGTCCCATTTAAATCTTATTTTAATGTACAATGGAAAATATATATTATGTCTACCGCAAAGGAACGGTACTTGGACCTATCTTGTTTTTAACTTACATCAAGGATCTTTTCGACATCTGTATGCAATAATGATATCTTGAAGTGCATTCGTTATCAATTCGCGGACCAAAGCGCATTTCGGCACGGAAGATAAGCAGATGGCGTACTCTGGTACCGTTCGTAACGAAATTCAAGTTTGGCACAGAATTCGACGTCGGCAAAAATTCTTGCAAGAAACAGAATGAAAGTATTGTGCTATTAAATCTTGATACTAATTGTTTTGAAAAATAATATTGTATTGAAAGCTTCTGGTCTGTTGATATTAAGGGCGTCTTCTATCTTGGAACTAACTGCACAGGATTTCAGTTGGTTTTCATATAGCGGGCATTCTTCTAATATATTCTTGACTGTTATTTGGACGTTACATTAATTGCACTGTGGTGGCGGTTCTTTCTTCAGTAGGTATGAGTGGGTAAATCGTGTATGGCCAATTCGGAGTCTTCTCATCGTTACCAGTTCCTTTCTTCTCGTCATGATTGGATGGGATTTGGCGGTAGGAATGAAGGAAAGTTTCGATCTTCGGTTGTAAAATACAGTAGCCCATTTCTGTTTCATTTCGTTCTTGTATTTAGTACTTAGATCGTAGGTGGTCATGATATCAGTAGGTTGTCCTTCAGATATGGCCTTTTTTGCATATATGTCAGCTTTTTCGTTTCCATAGATTCCTGAATGAGAGGGGATCCACATCAGGGTTATTCTTGTTGGTGTCTGATTTTGGTTCATTAAGTCTGAGATGTGGTTGACGATTGGATTTTTGAAGTACATATTCATAATTGCCTGAATTGAGCTCATAGAATCGGAACAAATTAGCGTGTTTTGAAGACTGGGTGACGGCATATTCAATAGCTTTTTGTATTGCTATTAATTCGGCGGTGAAGATGGAGAGGTGCAGGTTAACGCTGAGTTTCTTATTGATGCAGGGTGGGTGAGTTGGTTCTTTATATATGATTGTAGTGGGGAAGGAAGAGGTCAGTGAGTTGTGTACTAGGTAATATAGGGGAGGTTTAAAGTTTGAATTATTTTGGTACAGATGCTTGTATTTCTGGGTGATAATTTGATTTTGGCTTGGGTTCTGGATATCGCCAGAAATTCTCGCAGAGTATGTTAGCTGTAGCATTTGTCGACGTAATGATAAAGGTAGCTCGCCTGTTTATCTGCAAAGACTATCTGAAGGGCTGGTAATAAGTGCTCCTAATGTAAGCCGAAGCGCCGTGTTCTGAATAACGTTGAGCTTTTTTAAGGTGGTTTTGTTAGCCGTGGAGTATAAGATTGATCCATAATCTAATTTAGACCGAATTAATGTTTTATAAATTGTTAGAAGAGTTTTCTCATCTGCTCCCCAGTTGTTATTGGCTAGAACTTTCATTATATTCAATCTCCTGACGCAACTTGTTTTGAGCTCCTCAAGATGTTCTTGCCAGGTGACTCTTGTATGGGTGTGAGATTTAACATTTTCTAGTGGGGTGTCCGCGAGTTTCAGAGTGCATGGTTTAAATTGTTTTCTCGTGAATTTCATCACTTTAGTTTTGGTCTGTGAACAGCGGAAGCCATATTTGTTTGACCCTTCTTCGATTCTGTTGATACATGCTTGTAATATATTTTCAGTCGTTTCAGAGTTTCTACCACGACACATTATCACAAAGTCGTCGGCATACAGTGACGGTGTTACTGGTGGTGTTATTGAAGAGACTATATCATCAATGGCTATCAGGAATAATGTTGTGCTGATCACTGAGTCTTGTGGTAGTCCGTTTTGTAAGATGTAAGATCTAGATTTATTATTGCCTAGTTCGACTCTGAAGGATCTTTCGCTGATGAAGTTTTGTATATAGTGTAGAATATTTACGTCTATGTTTTTCTCTTTCAGTTTTTGCAGTAGGCGGTGCCTCCATGTTGTGTCATATGCTTTTACAATGTCGAAAAAGGCTGCTATTAATTCTTCTTTATTAGCAAAAGCTTCTAGAATTTCTGTATGTAATTGTATTAAATTGTCCGTTGTTGATCTATTTTTACGAAATCCGCTTTGATATTTTGTTATTGATCTTTCTTTCTCCAGGATATGGCATAGTCTTTTATTTATGATTTTCTCCATGACTTTGCACATGGTGTTAGTCAATGATATATGGCGATAGCTTCTAGCCTCCATTTCGGGACACTTTGGTTTGAGTATGGGTATTATAGTCGCTTCTCTCCATTCATTTACGAAAGTTTTCTCTGTGAATATTTTGTTATAAATTTTTAGTAAGATCTCAAAGCCTGATTCGGGCAGATGTTTGAGAAATATTATTGGTATCTGGTCAGGTCCTGGTGAGCTATTTTTACTGTTATCAATGGCATACCTCAGTTCTTCTTGAGTTATTGGTGAGTTGATTGGGCTCCTATTGTCTTCATTTATGATTATGGGTTCGGTGAGTTCTACTCGTTTTTTGTATTCCAGAAAATCAGAAGTGTAGTTATTATCTGATGAATTTGCTTGGAAATTTTGTGACAAAAGTTCAGCGATTTCATTTTTATCTGTGATAGTTTTTTGATTTTTGTCTTTGAGTGCTGTTATATCTTATATATATATATATATATATATATATATATATATATATATATATATCTTATATATATATTTCAATATGACGGCGATACAGACGTGTCGGATCGAGATGGTGACGATTTAGTGAATAAAAATGAAAATACAGACCCGAAAATATTCAAGTGTTGTGCAAAACCAGCCAAAATATGCATTTGCAAAAACTGTTATTCTTTTTTCCATGATAGTTGCGTAAAAAAAAATAAAAACATCAAAATCGTTAATGAACTACAAGTTGAGTGCTGTGCTGCAATGGAAAACTCGGACATCAAAACCAGTCCAGAGTTTCAAAATGAGGAAATAAATAAACTGAAAATGGAAGTGAAATACCTCAAAATGCTAATAGACGAAATGGGAGATAAGAACAGAATTTTGAATCAAAATAATTCCTTATTACTGGATAGATTGAATGATCTAACAAAAAACAAAGTAAACTTTCCTGAAAAAAATGAAACTCCAATATCCGTTATCGACAAAGATTCAACAAATCAAATGTGTAACAATTCAACAACTGCGCTAAATTATGCGCAAATCGCAAAAGGAAGAGAAAGTCGAACACAATCAGAGACCACAGAACAGAACCAACGTATTGTCAATGTTAACCATGACACTCATTACCAAAATAAACAAACAGCTGAAAGCCTCAACAAATCGAATGGATAAATTCTCATACAAACTAAACAAACTGCAGTTAGAGAACAACGAACACAAGAAAATGATTTTATTGTAGTCAAAAATAAGAGAAGAGGAAAAAACAAACCACCAGTTAAAAATATTGGAACGGGTCGAGAAGAAAATGGATTTTCTGGGCATGAAAGAAAAGTATGGCTCTATATTTACCGAGTTAATAGAAGCACATCAAACGAGATGATCAGGAAATACTTGGCGAAAAAGAGCGGATTTCAAAAAACAAAAATCATGGTTAGAGAGATTCCTTCACAAGAATCAAGATTGAAGAGATTTGTGGTATCAGCACCTCTTGAAAAGAAAGATGAAATGTATCAGCCTGACTTCTGGCCGTCAGGAGTCGGTATTAAGAGGTTCGATTTCAAAAGACACAACGAATTTCTGCAGAATGATGCTTATTTTTTATAAATAAGGAAACAAATAAGAAAGCAACTTCACCTGCGAAAGAAAAATGCTTTGAAAAAATCACTATTTTTCATCAAAATGTAAGGTTGATTGGAAATTCTGTTGAACAAATTGAGGACAATATCCGAACTAATGAAGACATTAAGATCCTGTGCTTGTCAGAACATTGGAAATCAGAGGATGAATTAAAGAACTATAACTTCCCAAGCTTCACACTTAAAGCCAAGTTTTGCAGACAGCATGGTGAGCATGGTGGAGTAGCTATCTATGCACACAACGATTTGAAAACTAAGAGCAGAAACGATATAAGCCAAGTTTCTATAAAAAACTATATGGAATGTGCAGGCATCGAACTTCAAATGGGTGAGAAGAAAACAATTTGTATGACAGTCTATAATAATGGTACTACCGATATTTTAATCGAAAGGTTAGATGCACTTCTTAATAAGTTTGAAAATGAAAATGCTCAAGTAATCATAACAGGAGATTTCAACATCAATCTTTTAGATGACTCTCAAAAAAAATCTGATTGGCTTTCATTCTTAAGTTCCCATAACGTGCAACGCACAATATTTGAGGCAACGAGAATAACTAGTTCAACAGCGACATGTATAGATGGCGTTTTCACCAACGTCACCATGCCTTATTCTACTAATATCTTGCATGATCACATTTCAGATCATACAGCACAGACTATCACCATAATAGCTCCAAGAACTGAGCAAATTTTCATTTGGAGAAGACTAAATTCGGAACAAAATCTAGAGAAACTAAGAACAACTTTGGGCAATCAAAATTGGTCAATACTGCAAGACATAGAAGATGTTAATGAACAGTTCAACTGGTTTCATGACATCTACTTACAACATTTCAATCAAGCTTGTCCTTTGAAAAAGTTTCCAATACATAAGAAAGGTAAATATAATAAATCTTGTCCAATACTAAAGCAGATGAAAGATTGATTAGATGTTCTTTTAGTCTGTAGTAGATCTGATAAAAAATTTCAAGATCAGTACAATAAAGCCAAATATGAATATGACCGAATGCTACTCCAAAACAAAAGAAAAGCATATCAAGAAATAATAGAGAGGTCAGACAACAAGAGTAAGGCAACATGGTCAGTCATAAACTCCATCAAATGTAACTCGGATAAGAACAATTTCCTATGAAAGGCAATCTACTAGAGATTTCGAATGAACTGAACAAATACTTTGCAAAACATGCCCTGGATATGACGATAAACAACCCATACAGAAATCAAAGAGCAGAAATTAGCAGACAGGTGAATGAATCAATTTTTTTGAAACCTATAAGTTGACAAGAACTTGAAAATATTATGAGATCTTTGAAAAACAAACAGACTAATGGAGATGACGGTGTATCTAATTTCATAATGAAGCAAACATCAAAGGAGATATTGGAACCTTTAAGAACAGTAGTGAACAACTCCATAAAGAAAGGAGTATTTACAGACAGACTTAAGAAAGCCATTGTAAGACCTATATTCAAAAAGGGGGATGTAAATGAGTTTGGAAATTACAGACCAATCAGTATTTTGCCATCATTTTCAAAAGTTTTTGAGCTGGCTATTTGCAATCAGATAATGGCATTCCTTGTAAAAAACAGAATATTTGGCAAGAACCAACGTGGGTATTTAAAAGGAAAATCAATCCAAACAGCCATTTTCAACTTTGTAAAGAAGATAACTGGTGCTTTTGAAGATGAAGATCTATCCCTGGGACTATTTCTGGATCTATCCAAGGCTTATGATTGTCTGGATGTTGATAAACTCTTGCACAAGCTTGAAAGTTATGGTATTACGGGACCGACACTTGACTGGACAAGATCATACTTCAGTAAACGTGCTCAGTTAGTGGAGATATATTCAGATGGAAATAGAATAAGATCAGATATTGAAGAGTTGAAACTAGGAGTGCCACAGGGAAGCATAGCAGGACCTCTGTTTTTTATAGTGTACCTGAATGATTACTGTTTTGACTTTGTTTGGAGTGAAGATAAAGTGGGTGTTGAAGATTATGTTGACGACAAGAATCTACTGGTTATAGAATCCTTATGGCCAGATCTCAAAAGATTGGCAGAAGAAATAATGCAATACACCGGAGAATGGTTTGCTGTCTCCGGATTACCTGTCCGAAGTCCTACCATTTAGACTGAAGGAAAAGTCGAAAGCTCCATCCAAGGTGGCCACTCTCCCAGAATCAAATTTTAGTAGTTAGAATTCCTTACGAACTGCAGCGGTCGTAAGTATTTTTTAGGAAGTTGGAAGGGATGTCATGAACAAGAAAAGAATCACGATGATCGCCGACAGCGAATGACTTCCTGAAGAATTCCTTACGAACTACGTTGTTTGTGAAGAATAAAATACTAACATCGAGATTCTGGGAGAGAGGGACCCGAAAGTAGATGGAACCTTCGACTATCGTAGTCTTGAAAAAAAAGTTATGGAATTCAAAAACTTACTTTTTAGGCTGCTCGATTGAATTTTTAAGATATTCTTCCTTAGGTTTACCAAATGCAGCAGGCAACCCAAGAGAAATCATTCTCAGTGTTTCGTCACAAACTGGTTCTTCTTCATCTGACAATTCAGAATTTTCTGTTGTTTCATTTTCCATTTCCAAGTTAGAAAAGATGTTCTCCAGATACTCGTTTTCCAAACAGTCTTCAAATATAGAATGATCCAACTTTTTGGCTTGTGAACTTTGTTGTTTAAAATGTTTCAGTGGAGAAGGATATGTCTCCAATTTATTGCTGTAATCTGAAAAAATATATGTTACTGCTAGCGAAATACTAAAAAGGAAAAAAAATAATGACCAAAAGTCTCAATATCCTCACATACAAAAACCATACAGCTACAACTCTATGTCAAAATTTCTCAATAAAAAACATAGTAATCACCTCTATCTGTAAGAAATTTATTGTATTGTACCAGATATTCCTCCTCATAATGTATTTTCCACAAATGATTCCATTTATTTCCATAGTCTTCGTCTTCTTCCTCTGAAGAGGTTGAACTTACTGAACTTTCTACTGAACTAACTGAAGATAAGCTATCAGAGGGACTTTTATTAAAATCAATTGATGAGATAGTCATACGTGTGACATTTGTCATTGAGTCAACTGTTCTCACAGAACTGCCTGTATTGGAACTACAACGTGGTCTCAAAAGGTGTTCATTCTCTGTGTCACCATCATTGCTAAGGGGAGAAAGTGGATTCCATCCTTCAGATATATCATTGTTCATAGTATCATCATTCTCTGATAATTCACGTTGAAAAACTTTTGGGTTATTTTTCTGACTGTTTTTCAGTTCATTTTCATCAAAATTGAATTTTGTGAGTTGAGGTTTGAGAATTTCATGTTTTATATTGCTTTCTGTTGTTAATTGTGTGTTATTATCTCCATAATAACCTAAATATTCTGGATTTATGTAGTCACTATATTTTGTTATCCAAGATTCCCAGATTAATTTTTCTCCATTCAAAGACCAATATTTTTGCCATTCTAAAAAAATGTCATGTTTGTCAGAGTTTGTGACATCAGTGCCACTATCATTCCTTAATAGTGTTCTTCCTTCTGAAGATTCCTTTAGACTATCATGCTCGTCAGTTGAAACTGTGTCCGTGTGAGAAGCGCTGCAGTAACAACTTACAGGCTCATTCTCTACCTGAAATTTTCCTGTTTAATTTGTTGTTTAATGGTGAAGATCAAATATAAGAACAGATATTCAATAACAAAATTTGAACTGAAACCTCTTGGCTGGCGACAGTTTATGAAAGGAAGAATTTTTTTCAATTTTGATTATTTTCTGTTTTTATTCACACAATATGTTCATGATGGAGGAGTTCTCGGAGGCTGAACTCATTCAATTATCAGCAATACAATAAATATTTTAATTTTAGTATTACTTTATGAAGTGACAAATCTAAATAAAACTTCGAAATATGCTAAACTCCGAATAGTCTGATTCTTAGTTAAGTTTACATAAAGATGTAAAGTTATGGTTTTTTTTTGCTATGAGGTTCAACTCTATTTCAGTTTTGGCAAGCTGAGGAACATTAACAAATGTTAACGTTAAAGGTACTGGCGCAGTATAGAAACTATACAGAAGTTCGACTCGAACAAATTTTTGAAGCCATATGTTAGACCAATGAATATCTGGTTTACACTGATAACAGGGGCGTAGTGACCTGTGTTCGGCAAGGGCCCGGGTTGTAGCCGACTATAGTTTTCTACTTGTTACTTTCAACTTTGATGGTGAAATCACAAACGCATTAGTTACACTAGATCGACCAATTAAGTATTAGATATGTCATCATAGACTATATAGAAAATGAAGCAGTGCAAATTAAAATCCACGAATCTTTTTAGGGTTAGTTCCAGTAAGGAACCAAAGTAGTGCAGCTCTTAGTAGAACTATTTTAGACATATTAAGGGAAAATGATCTGCCGCTGAAAAAGCTTTGTGGACAAGGGTATAATGGAGCTGCGTACATGAGCAGTGTGCGTATGAAGGTTTTCAAGTTGAAATATTAATCACTGCTATTCACAATATAAATTTAATTTTTAATGACTCGGTTAAAGATGTTGAAGACATAAGGAACTTATACGACTTGCTCGAAAATAAATACGTATTTTTTGTCACAGCATTAAACAATAGACTCTGTTGCAAAGTGTAAACCAAATAACAATGTAAATTCACCTTAAAAAAGTAGAACCAAGGTGTAGGTCCTCAAGATATGATGTTTTAGAAGTTCTTCGTTTTATATAATATGTACGCGTGCGTATTGCAAGCTCAATCGAAAGAAATTTTAACTTCTGCTCATCCCACGAAAATCACCGTGGCAAGGTATTTGAAAATACATTTAGAGAGATTTGAAACGATCGATTCAATCAATATCGAAACAAATATTTTAAGAAAGTGGACACTGTGTCTCAAATTCTGCAACATAAGGAAAAAATATCAAGTATGCATCCGAACTATTTCAAGCTTCATATGAAAATATAAAACAAATACTTAATGATTTCCATTAAGTTGGAACTGAAGCTATTGAATTAGAGGATAGGGTACTACAACTGATTGAAAATAAAATTCCCGTCCAATATTTTCTTTCACGAAACTAATAACCATTATAAAATTCCAACAATTCAAGATGAGTTTGAAATTAAAGTATTTTATAAAAAATAGATATAATTATAGCTCAGATAAGAGCGGGAGAGGACTAGGAAATGAAACTGTTCGGGGTGTCATGTTGATCAAAATGAGTTTAATTTCCTGTTCTGAGTGGAAATTAAAAATATATGATATCGATAGAAATACTCGAGAATTGAATATCGAAATTGAAAATTCAGAATTAGTTCTACTGATTACAAACTTATAATTATTATCTATTTCTTGACTATTTTTGTGTCGGCCTGGCCGACCCTGCCTACCCTGACGAGCAGCCAGTGGTCTTTATGTAGAAGAAATAGAAATAAACATTAGTGCAATTACCTTATAACGTTGTAGTTATTCATCATGATGGATGAAACTGAAAATTACGATTCCCGGTGTCCTTGAGAAATAGACACAGGTAAACCCGAATATTTTGAATTCCGTCTTTGTTCACAAATTGTCATTTAGCCACATAATCCTTGAATTAATTACGCTAAGGAGTAGATTAAAGCATATCAGACTTCAAGAATTCGTTATAAGTCAGATTACTGATAGGTTTTTATACTTTGGTACTGGTTTCTTTGGTTGATCAACAAGTATGCAATTTGAAACTAATCTTTCGACTAAAATTAATAATCATTACAGTGAAAACTCACATCAGATTTCACTTTTATCCCCTGACATGGAGTATCAAAAGATGTATCGCTCGGAAGTATTTCTTCAGGACTATCTTCTGACAACTGGTATTTTTCCGCTTTGAATCTGAAACAGAAAAATTGAGAAAAATTAAATTACCAAGCAGTTAATATGAAGCTAACTAAATGATATTTAAGATGTATCGGATTCAATACAATTTGAAGAATGGTTGGAAACATATGAAGTGTCAGTTTTGATAGGGGATTTTATATGAAAATTGTGTAAAATCAAAACAAACCGTACTGAAACTCGTACCTATGAATCAGATAATCAGACTGTTGACATTCAATGAGGAAAACAATGATACTCCAATCAGATATTTTTTCACATTGCCACAGATGAAGAATCTTAATATATAAAACTAAGTCGGCCATATTGTTGGTTACACCATTTATAACTCAAGATTGGATGAACTGTTTGTTATGAAAGTTTTTTTGTTGGATTCTTCTACGGTGGGGTTAACATAAAATACGTTAAAACTATGAAAAATTTGATGAAATGGAAAAAAAGTAGGAAATAATTTTCCTTCTTGCGAATATCGCCAGTAGATGTCGCTGCGGTTGATACCGTTCTATTCATGTAAATAACAATGTACATTTTCCTGAAAACTTAATATGGGTTTTCTCTCCCAGTCTCTGAAACTAGAAAAATTTTTTTAATAATATAAGAAAGGCCCCTGTGTACAAAATTTTGAGCAGGGGCCTTTCTTATATTATTGAAAAATTTTTTTCCAATTCTTTCTTGTTTCAGAGACTCGGAGAGAAAACCCATATTAAGTTTTCAGGAAAATGCAGAGACCTCCCAGAAAATATTTCAATAAACAATGTACATACCTACCTATTTCAATGTAATTACATTTTTTGAATATTTTGTACTTTAATTTTGTCTTATTTACTCCCTACTTGAAAAAATACCAGTTTTGTTGATACAACTTTATGAATCTGTGATTCGACGGGGCAGCTAGTTTAATAATAATATTAACGCATCTGAGTCCATGTGTTATTACACCTATCTTTCTTCCGAACACTACGGAAAATTTTATGACGAAATGTTTTGAACAGATCCCTATTCTCTACATCGTCTCTAGATGGCACTACAATGTGAACTGTGTATTTTGAGTTGCCTAAACGTCTTAGCCTTGGAATTCTAAGGTCTTTGCGCAGAAGTCAGTGCCGATTCACGTAACCGTCAAAGTTCGTACACATAATTATGTTTATAATTTTAAAGTATTGAATTTAAAATAATGCGAACTGTGGTAGCCCGTGATCAGAAATTCAATACTTGAAAATTATAACGAACTTTGAAAAGAGTTTTTCGCTTACGTCCATTGTGAGTTGGCACTAAAGAAAAAGAAGAAAACATCTTAACGTTTCTGTCGAAGAGGTACCTGCTGGGTTGCGTTCATAAACTTACTCAGAGTAAGCTCCCCTTACTCTGAAGCGTTCACAAACTTGCTTTGTCTTCCTCGGAGTATACTCTGTGAGCGTTCATAAACTTCCTCTGAGTAAGCTCTGCATACTCTGCTATTCGGTAGAGTAAACACATACTCTGACAGTTGTGACGTACGATTTTCATTCTGTCCTACTCCCGCAGACTTTTTGAAACTTGAATATTAGTCGAATAAGTATTTATTTCTGGTTTTGTTTCATTTCAATAAACAATTTTTCAAGTGGAACAACTATTCTGTGAAATAAAGAAATATTGGAAAGAATTACTTTAATGATTAATAAATTTAATGAAATTGCTAGCAGTGAATTAACAAAGCTCAAAGTGAACTTTACCAAGAGATAATGGTAAAGAAAAAAAGAGTTTTTCCCTGTATTGCAGAACCTAGAGTTCAAATAAATCGAGACATGAAAAGTCCCACAACTCTTTTTTGTACCTGATTTGGAATCTACGTTGATATTTTGTTATATTCGAGAGTTTAGATCTCTCAAGATTCATTCATATTTTGCTTTATCTTTCATACAATATTTTTTCAACTTCTTTTTGTTAGCTTCCTCAAATGAAACTATTTTTTGTAACGAAGTATTTAATTTTTTTCTGGCGTAGAGTCAATAAACCAACAAAACATGTAATAACATTTTTAATTTTCTGCTTGCAAGAGAAGATTATAGACAATAATATCCTTTTTCATTCTTTCTGTCTCATTAAAAGTAATTCAATAAAGTCCTGAGAACATTTATCAGTTTCCTCACAATCATAAAAAAAACACAGTTGTTCTCTGCTTTCAAATAAAAGAAAAATTGACTATACTGCGAAGACACAACTGAAAATGTACGACTAGAGGGAATTTTTTTTTAAACTTCTATTATTCATTCATGATAGAAACAATTCAATATAAAAATGATATATAAAAAATGTATATGATGCAAAAGTATTATTCATAACCTATACACATGTTTGAATTTTGAATGACATTTGTCAGAGTAAGTTTGTGAACGACGAGTGTGGAGTAAAGACCGAAGTATATTTCTGATCATATGTCCATACTCTTACTCTACTTTTTGAGTAAGTTTATGAACGCAACCCAGGAATGATACAAGGAATATTTCTGAGAAAAGCAATGACAAATCTGGCAGATGACAGATGTTTGAATTTGTCCGGATTTGTTTACGCTCCAGGTATCTTGTTTAAAATAAACATATCGATAATGGTAAGACCATTCTGCTCGAGATTATTCGAATTAATATTCACCTTTTTTATTCAATAAATTTCAGATTGATCTTTCAAGTGTAACAATGATATCGCAGAAAAATTTGGAATTCAGAATATTCATAATTAATGCGGTTCGAAGAGGACAGTCATGCGTGGCGGCATATATTCAAACTGCTGTTTAGTAATTTATTTTATCATTAAGTCACTGGGGAAAACACATTCTTCACCAATCTACCAGAAATTCTTAATCTGAAATGAAAAAAGTCAAAACCAGAAAAAACAATAATTTAGAATGAATTGAATTATTTCCAAATTAACCACCCATTTCAGAAATGCATTCGTTACTTTATGTATAGCCTCGAAACCACCTTGAAATTTATAAATGGGACCACCATTTATAAGATGTTCTATTGTCTCCTCACTCTCCAACACTCCGAACCGAATTCCATCTGAAGAGCATGCTGTTCATGGCCTGTTCTAATACGATTTAGAAGAGACCATATTCTCCTGGGAAGGTCATTTTTGTTGAAGAATTTGCATGCATTCCATGCAGTTTGACAAATTTTCTTGTCGCTTCTGTTCGAATCGTTTGAAAAATTTGACCAAAATGGTTTACGCGACTTTAATCTGGGACCTCATTATCTGTATTATAAGAAAGTATGGAATATGAATTTAGAAAAGAATTTAATTTGTTCCAAAAATTGTTGTTATCTCTCTGCGAATATGGGGAGGTACAATATTCGAGAGGTAACCAAGGAGTAGGTCAAGATCTGATAGCACCAGTGATAAACCTCTTAGAAAAATTGTCAATTGGCCACCAAGATCATGTGATTTGACACTCTTGGACCATTTTTTGGGATTATGTGAAAAGCCAGGTCTACATGAATAATGCACAATCGATTCCTGCACTAAGGGTTGAGATTATTTGTATCATTAGTGAGCACCGTACCTTGTAGGACACCAATCTCAACATTCTTCCCGCAATAATGGGTACGGATTTGCACGTATTATTCTCTTCCTCGAATAATCAACCATTAAATCTTCTATACTTCCTTGCGAGCCTATATCTAAGAAAAACTTCTTCCAACAACTACTGCCCATGATGAATCGTGTCGGAAGCCAATGATGTGTCCAAAAACACTGCATTCCATTTTTTCTCTCTCCAGATTTCGGTATATTTTACTAGTCAAAATCACAGCAGCTTGTGTGATCAAACTGTGTAGGAGAAATCAGCTGGTGCATTTCCAAATATCCTATTACTTGATTTTTTAACAAATTTTCAAGAACCTTCGCTAGTGATCTCGACAGCATAATGGGTCGATAATTTGATAATATGTTTTACCTTTATATAGTGGATTCATAACGCCCACTTCAAAATGCTTAAGCTACTTCTTTTTTATACAGTATGTTAAGGGGGCCGATATTTATGTGTTTTTATCAATAGTAATAATTATGACATTACAATTGGTCCTAATAGAGGTTGCCGAGTTTTGAAGATTGAAATTTCGACGCGTCAGGAAATGAGCTACAGAAAGGTCCGAAGTAATAATTAAGACCCGAGCGCTTTACAAGAATGGACACTAGAATCCAGGCATTCTGTGCCTTCGTCAGCTATTGAAGTATTGACATGTTCCTAGACATTTCCCTATTATCATGATGCTATTGAAGTATTGACATGTTCCTAGACATTTCCCTATTATCATGATGCTGTGAAATGTTATCAAAAATCAATTTTGAAAAAATAATTGAAAATATTATGTCCAGGATTTTTTAGGGCAACCTATTTTTAATATCTAACATGTGAAATTTATAATAAAATAGGTTTCCTTCTATTATCAGCTCATGTAGGTTTCGATCTTTTACTAATAGGAACCTTAAGTTCTCAGGAGGTAACAAATTTATTGGAAACTAACTAAAACTCGCGGCTCCGCTCGCGTAATATTTCAATGTAAAACGGCACCGATAGGGCCTGCAACCCCACATTCAGAACCTCGTATCGAAGAAGAGACAGACACGTGACTACGTGACAAAGCGATCTCGCGTAGATTCAATAATTTCTTGCTCAAATCAGCAATTGTTCAACCTGCGGTAACTTATATAGTATTCATTAGAAAACTAAACTGTAAAAAGCATTTTTCATCAGGAATAAATGCCGCAGATTACAATCACATTCATGCAATTTGAGATTGGTTCCCTACAAGGTACGGTGCTGGAACCTGTTTTGTTTATTATGCATGATTTATGTGTGAATTGTTTAGGTGGTGTAGTATCTAATTTTGCGAATAACATTGTGATCTTCTACTAGGGTGAACCGTAGAAAAGGTGGGAAATTGGAAAATAAGGAAAAAATGGATTTTAACAGTTTAATTGATTCATCCAGTGCTAGATAAATATTAATTTAAATATGAGACATTCAGCTGTTACGCCACAAACTAGGGTTCGAAAATATCATGATATTTATGTAAATATCAAAATATCGGATATATATATATATATATATATATATATATATATATAATTATGTATTTTGGGTTGAAGACACCGTTTTTAAAAACAGTTTTATTTAGGAACAATGAGATGATACAGCAATGATACAATTATTCTTAAGAGACAGATTATTCTCAACTGACTGATTATTCTTGTGCCTATTTATACCTTCGGTATTTACGATGCATTCAGCATAAGATAAGCGGCACGTGTGCTTAGTCAGCTAAAGTTAATATGGACATATTCAATAACAAATGAAGTTACAATGTATCGAGTATTTCAGAATACAGGGGGTGTATTATGTAATTATATATATGGGAAATATTTAATGGACATAACCCTCTGAAACGAAAATGAACCGTAGACAGCTGTTTCGGGCTTTCGGCCCTCATCAGTACGTTGAAAAGTTGGAAATTGAAATCACATAACGGAGTCAACACAAGGGAGCCAGCCGTTCATTTGCGATTTCGGTTGGAAGACCCTGCATTCCAGGGCAACATCCAACGTCACCACGGAGGCAGCTTTAGCCACCTGCGTGACATCCGAGTCCAAGAATATAAATATAATATAAGAATAAATAATGAGGGATCGGTGAAGTACATGGGAAAGATTTAATGGACATAACCCTCTGAAACGAAAATGAACCGTACACAGCTGTTTCGGGCTTTCGGCCCTCATCAGTACGGTGAAAAGTTGGAAATTGAAATCACATAACGGAGTCAACACAACAACGTTGGATGTTGCCCTGGAATGCAGGGTCTTCCAACCGAAATCGCAAATGTGCGGCTGACTCCCTTGTGTTGACTCCGTTATGTGATTTCAATTTCCAACTTTTCACCGTACTGATGAGGGCCGAAAGCCCGAAACAGCTGTGTACGGTTCATTTTCGTTTCAGAGGGTTATGTCCATTAAATCTTTCCCACACTGAGAGAAACAAATTTGTTTTTATCAATAAAGTATTTATTTCGAGATTATTCATTAACAGACAAATCCACTTATTAATCTTTAATTTATTTATCAACTAACAGATCTTGCCTCTGAAAGAATTCATTTATATATAACGAAATATTTATTTACACGGTATTTGTTAATATTTAATATATTTGGGTATGATGTATTTCATTTAAACTGCAGTTCTCTTCAAATATAAGATATATTAATTGAAAACATATGTTCATTTGGTAATAAACGAACGTTTGGTTTCTATTACTAAATGATTCTAAACTTCCACCACTCCACGATATGTTTACTCAAAATACAGGATTTATTAACAATGAACAAACCGCATTTGACATGTTTCAGTCATCTTGGCTAGTTAACATTGTTCGGTGGTCGGTAGATTCAACTACCCGACTCTTGCCGATAAATCGCGAATGACGCAATCGGATGAAAGGTAAAAATCGAATCATCGATGACCACCGATAGCGAATGAGTTCCCCTTCCTACCCTAACTCCCCAAAGAATTCTTCACGAGCGTCATAGTTCATGAAGAATCAAAACCAACAAACTAACATCGAATTCTGGGAGAGTCGCCAACCGAAGATCAGATGGAACCTTCAACCTTCCCAATGGCACAGTTGGTTAGCGCATTGGACTAGTATTTCGAGGGTCGCAGGTTCAAATCCTGCACGGACTGGTCATTATTCCAGAATTCAATTCCGTCTGCAAAGCCATTAATTTTCAATTTTGCTATCAGACGTTAACATTCATTCATAATTCATGCAGTTTGTTAATTATTACTAAATATATTTATTTCAGTGTAATGCGTCTTTATTCGGTATTATTGAATGTTATTATTCATAAATAAATGTGATATGATATTGAGTGAAGGTGATTTGCGAAAACTTCTTTATTCTTTATTTCCATGAAAGAAATATTTATTTGTCCATTTGGCCAATAAATGATTTATTAACTTTAACGCATGATCGATAATATCAAGTGAATACTTCTCTCAGTGCATGTACTCCACCGATCCCTCATTATTTATTCTTATATTATATATATATATATATATATATATATATATATATATATATATATATATAAATATATGGATAAGATTTATTGGACATAACCCTCTGAAACTGAAATGTCCAATAAATCTTATCCATGTATTTTACCGATCCCTCAATATTCATATCTTTCTTATATATATATATATATATATATATATATATATATATATATATATATATATATATATATTATATATAATTACATAATATGGCCCCATACTAATTAGATACATTGTTTATCTATATGCCATTTATTCGATATATTACTATGTTGTATTTTGCAGACTAAGCAATGAACACCTGCAGTCAATACGCAGGAAGATGAGATAAGAAATATTATAAATATCTGTGAATGACATTTTCTAGTCAGTTCATTAATCGATCTAGTAGCTCTACCAAGTTTTAACGTTGTATTGTATTGAATAAAGTAAAGTAGTTTTTTTTTAAAAACGAAGTCTTCCTCCCGAAAAACATAATTGGCGACGAGGTATGGGATTGTGCCGGTTTTGTTAAAATCTGTGAGTTCCTGAAGAAGAAGAGGTCCATCCAGTCTACAACACCGTCGGTTTCAACCGTTGAGCACAAGAAGAACTAGGTGAAGAAGATAGGAGCCCGATCACCTGAGTAGCGCCCCGTGACGGTTTCATTTCAACAAGACAACGTGTGGTGAGCAATCCTTCAATTACTCCCAGTTTACCTAATCTGGCCCAAAATTAGTCAACCTTTTCCCCAAGTTTTGAGCGTAAAACTTGTATAAAGTTTTCTCTAGGTTTCTTCCAAAAACCGATTTATAAAGTTTTTCCTAGGTTTCTTATTTCAAAAAACCGATTAAAATAGTTTTTCCTAGGTTTCTGAAGAAAAAACCGACTACGTAATTGAAATAATAATTGATATAATTGATAATTGATATAATTACATAATAATTGATATAACTGATTGAATACGTGAAATATTAAAATAATTCAATATTACGTCGATTAAACAATTTAGAGGTCGTAAGAATAAAACAAAGAAAATGGCAGTAGATTTGTCGCTAGCTGAAAAGTTTGGTATGCTATTACCCAAATTTTCAGGTGTTGAGAACGAGTTGCATTCGTTCATAAAAAGTGTTGATGATTATCTAGCGATGTTCGTAAACGAAAATATTATGGTGAAAAATTATTGCTTCGCAGTGGTCAAATCAAAACTCATAGATAGAGCCTTAGCAGAAGTGGCAACGTCTGACATTCCGAATAATTGGGATGTTCTCAAAAATTTCTTGTATACAAAATTTGGTGATCAAATTAACCTTGATGTTTTGATACACCAATTGCAATTCTTAAACAAAAAGCCGAATGAGGATATAATATTATTTATAGACCGAATAATTTCTTTGAAAATAAGAATAAATTATAGGATAGATGCAGATAGAATGCCAGATCCAGAAAAAGCAATTTATAAGAATAATATTTCAAAAATTTGTAAAACTGTTTTAATATCAAACGCACCTATGGAGCTAAGAACATTTTTAATAACGAATAATGAATTTTCTTTTGATCACACAGTAAACGCAACGAAAGACTATATGTGCAATCTAGCCCAATATGAATTACTTGATAGGAGTAGAAAAAATAAAAATTTCGATCAGAATCAGTCAAAACATGTTCCAAGAAACTTTAATTATACTTCACAAATAGATCAAATCACGCATTTAATAATTACGGCGAAGTACCTAGATTTCCTTCGCAGCCAGTTCAATTTACTCAGAGAAATACTAATTACCAATATCCAAATCATAATAATAATTTTAAACCGAATCATTCAAGTAATGTTTTAAATCCAAATCCCAATCAAAGAATTACTACCCCTCCAGAGAAAATGTCGATTCAGACAAGAAATTATCCCAAGAAACGTTCAAACTACTCTACGCAATATAATCCAAATCCTCAACGTAACTTCTATCATAATAATGCTCATAATAATTACCAGAACAGAAATAAATATAATAATCCTAATTTTTACTTTGAAGAATTGACGCATTTAGATACGAGGAAACAAAGAAATGAAAATCAATTTAATTACTGTAAACCTTCAACTTCAAAAAACCACGACAATAATAGTCGAAATTTTCGCGAACTTACCCAAGAAGACGCATCGACTTAAATTATAATATTAATCATTCCAACCAATTACCCTTTATTGAATTTGAATATCCAAAATGTAAATTTTTAATAGATAGTGGCTGTTCAGTATGTTTGATAGATCCAAAATTTGCTTATAATAATTTCTATGATAATATTTTTCAAGAAGAAACAACGTTAACTGCATGCATGAAGCAGGATACTTCAAATGAAAAAGTATTACTTCCTTTATTTTCAGAATTCCGTATGAATGATAGTCACCCTTTTGTACTTTATAGATTTCATAATAATTACGATGGCATTATAGGAGCCGATTTTCTTAATAAATACGGTTTGACATTCGATTTTAAAAACCAAGTATTGATGAATAAATATTGTAGAATTCCATTCAAATATGGAGAAACTTCGATTGAAAATAATTGTTTAATTCAGAAAGTATCACAACTTGAACGGGAAAAACATGAGCTTTTCAAAAACTTTGCAAATAATTATGAAATTGATAAAATCGATAAAGCAAATGAAGATTTGAAAACTGAAAATGAACAATTGAAATCTAAACTTTTCATGATCGAGATGTCTAATAAAGAACTTGAAAAAATGATTGAATTGAACTCTAAAGAAAGTTATGAAATGGAAAAAGAAATTTCAAATTTAAAAAAATCAATAAACGTAATGAATAAGGAAAATCAAAGTTCACAAAAATCCCATTTTAGAATGAATAAAGCAAATAATAACAATGAGCAAGTAAAATCAGAATCTGATAGGTTGAATGATGAAATAAATAAATTGAAAGTGATTTCACAATTTCCAATTCCTAAAACTCAGAAAGAAATAAAATCATTTCTTGGTCTAGTCGGATATTATAGAAAGTTTATCCCAAATTTTGCAAAGATTACTAAACCTTTAACAACATTGAAGCTTTTGAAATATGTAAAAGGAGTTTAATGAACGAGCCGATATTGCGTTATCCGAATTATAAAGAACCCTTTGTTTTAACTACAGACGCATCAGGATTTGCGATAGGTTCTGTATTATCTCAAGGCATTCCTCCGAATGACCTTCCCATTGCTTATGCTAGTAAAACCCTTACTGACGGGGAATCTCGATATAGCACCATTGAAAAAGAATTACTCGCGATCGTTTGGTCATGCAAGCATTTTCGTCCTTATTTGTACGGGAAAAAATTCACAATTTATACGGATCATAAACCTTTAACATGGTTATTCTCTTTGAAAGAACCTAATTCACGTTTAATGAGATGGCGTATTAAACTTGAAGAATTTGATTATGAAATTAAATATAGAAAAGGATCAATGAATCATGCAGATGCATTGAGTAGAATAAAATTGGAAGAAAATGAATACACGATTATAAATAAAGACTTCGCATATTTTAATGACATTACGTATGAAAACTTCATGAAACTATACGAAACAAATGATATTCCCGATGGTCACAATATTGAAGAAAAACAAGGTAATTTATTTAAAGCCCCTAATAAATATTCATTAGCCCATTGCGTATCAGAAGATTTTCATATGAGTAGAGGCATTGCCCGAGATTTGAAGAGAAAATTTGGAAATATAGATGAATTAAAATCTCAGAATAAAAAAGTAGGAGAAGTAGCTATTATTCGAAATAAAAACCGTGTTATTTATTATTTATTAACCAAGAAATTTTATTATGATAAACCTACATACGAAAATGTATTTAATTCCCTTTTATATTTGAAAAAACTTATGGATTCAAGAAATGAAACTCATTTAGCTTTACCGCGTATAGCGTGCGGATTAGATGACTTAAAATGGCCTATTATTTTGAATATGATAAAGTATATTTTTGCAAGATGCAAAGTGAAAATAATTATTTATTATTTATCGCCACTGCATACTGAAGTGAATAAAGAATTTATAGATTCTAACGGAATCGAAGAGAATTCACGTAATAAAGATGAAAATATTGAGATGAACTATATTGAAGAAAATGTAATTTCTATTGCCAATTACGCTACGAAAGATGAATTTAATCATATACGATTACCGACAGAAGGAAATAGTTTTTATGATAAGATTAATTATGAACTAAGTATTAGTGAAAGGAACGATATTAACCCTATTGAGGATGATTCAATATCAATTAATAATGAAGTACTGAATGAAAAACTAGAGAGATATCAAGAATTATTGAATCGAAATTATAATGATATTGATGATGTTGTTAGTGATGAATTTAATGAAGATTTACTAAGTGATTTAAACATAAGATATTTAGGTAGATTAAACGATAAACGTTCCGCAGAAAGAAGAATGTTCCTTCCTTTCAAATACAAACCCTATTTATGTTAAAAACCCTGTTGTTATAAAGTTAGATCTAGTTTACGAGAATATTAATGCTAGCGAAATAGATACACATTGAATTCAAGATATGAATAATAAACATATTTATCATGAAAATATTACTCCCTTATAAAACAATTGATTATGAACATATTGATTTGAAACAAGTCGAGGATCTCATTTTAAAATATCAGAAAGAAATTGATAGCTTGAAAAATAAACAATTATTGGGATTTACACAAACGCCGCATCATGAATATTTACAACATTCGAATACAATTAATATTAAAACTTTAGAAGAACTTCTTAATGGAAAAATAAGAGTTAAAAGAGGACTTATTAATATTGGAGGTAAAATTTCAAAGATTTTATTTGGAACGTTAGATTCAGACGACGAAGAACTTTATAAAAATTATTTTGAAAGTATAGCAAGAAACGAGGACACACTTATGAGGAATCAAAAACAGATTGCTACTGTAATTAATGATTTGAAAAATAAGTATATTGATAAATTTCGACAATTCGCAGATAATTATAAGTTATTACGAACAATACCGCAATTGAAACACATTGAACACATGCATCTTCTCACATTTGAAATTAAGGATATTAAAAGTATACTAGATGAAATCCAAACAGCAGTGAGCTTTGCTAGATTACATATTCTACATGAATCTATTTTACCATATACGAAATTCGAAGAATTAATTAAAAATGACACTATTATTCCAATGCATCATTTAAAAGATTATTATCAGTTATGTCATACAAAAGTCATATTTAAAGAGAAAGTTCTATTATTTTTTTATATCAATTCCGACCGTTTATGAAGAAAATTTTAATCTATACAAGTTTTACTATATCCCTCAGAAAAACTTAACCCTTCCTTATACCAATCCTTATATGCTCACTCAACAAGAAGAATTGAAATGGTCAACTAGTGAATGTCATGCAGTCGAAGATTACCTTTGCGATCAAGACTCCTTAACAAAACCTTCAGAATGTATGAAGACGATATTGAAGACACATTTAGAAAATTGTCCCAGGAAAGATGTTATTCCAATATCAAATTTGAAAACCTTAGAAGATGGAAGCATCCTTTCAATAAATAATATGGAAATTCAAGAAAAATGTCCTCAGCAAACAAAATATTACTTCACTTCACCGATGGCTATAATCCAATCGAAATGTATCATAAGTAACTTCCAAAAAGAGATATTCCCAACTTCGATTAAAAATGAAGAAAAATACATAATTCGACCCAAGACGGCGATAGTCCCACGAAACCAATCCCAAGAAGAGGAGAAAGAAGATTTCCAGGAAGAAGATATTCCAGATGTCAAGTTAGAAGATATTCAAAGATGGAATCCAAGTACATCATCAACTTTTATGATTATTATAGGAATATTTATGTTTTTATTTATTTTATACTTTTTATTTAAATATTTGAAAATATGTAAAGCTACACCTAATCAAGGTGATACCTTTATCCAAAGGGGGAGGAATTACATAATATGGCCCCATACTAATTAGATACATTGTTTATCTATATGCCATTTAATCGATATATTACTATGTTGTATTTTGCAGACTAAGCAATGAACACCTGCAGTCAATACGCAGGAAGATGAGATAAGAAATATTATAAATATCTGTGAATGACATTTTCTAGTCAATTAATTAATCGATCTAGTAGCTCTACCAAGTTTTAACGTTGTATTGTATTGAATAAAGTAAACTAGTTTTTTTTAAAAACGAAGTCTTCCTCCCGAAAAACATAATTATATATATATATATATATATATATATATATATATATATATGGGGGAAATGGTTATAGTTGATATGGATGGATACCCCACCGATGGTACTCTCGAATGACGTCAGAGTACCATTATGCTACCATTTGACAAAACGGAGTTTCGAGTGAAAAAAGGTTTTGGTTTACTTTTTTGGCACGTATTTCGAACCACGATACTTTTTAAATCGAAATTACTATGGTGTAGCATTATTTTGATTATTTGGAATAATTTTAGGGAGTTCATGGCTCTCTAGATCGAAAAATAAAATGGGCGTTCTGACGAATGAAATATCAACTATGAGGTATCATTAGATTGAGAAAATTATAGAGATTTCAAAAATGTAATAATATACCGGGTGTTCCATTTGAAAATCGAAAGTTGATGTCATTTTTGGAAAAACCAGAAGTTGGATTTTTTTCTGAATATGTCAAAAAGTGCCCTATAGTGAGTATATTGAATGTTCCAAATTTCAAAAATATAACTACAGAAACAAAGGAGAAAATGGGGGTGTGACACAGACTCATGGTACACCCCCATTTTCTGTATTATCTTATACATATCACCTTATATTGTTGATGTTAAAAAAATGTTGAGGTGGAAAACTTAATCATTTTTAACGAATTCTGTGGGTTCTCATGCATAAATATAGAAAAAGAAATAGCAAGGAATGGAATACTGACGTCGCATGCGCCTTATCGTTTTTCGACCAAGTCTGAGGAGAAATTCTGTGGGCGCCCATGGTTAAGGATGAGCAGGTTCAATATACTGAATCTCATCAAGGGCGTAAGTAATTAACTCTGATTTTCCATTTACTCATCAGTTCATTATGTGGGTTTCTCATTTCATATTTCATAGAATTTGTTTTTTTCTTGTGAGCATTCGTTTGATCTGTATGATGCTTGAAACTTTGAGAAACACCAGAAACTGAACTAAACTAAAGAATGTAAGTATATCAATATTTCAAACATCATACAAAAAGATACTTCTTAGAAAACAAAACAGATTCCATGCAATGATGAAACCCACATGCTTGAAACTTTGAGACACACTTTTTGTTTCATTCATTAGTTTAGTTCAGTTCCTGGTGTGTCCCAAAGTTTCAAGCTTTGAGAACAAAATCTAAGGCCCAGTTGTACAGTCACAGCTCAATTCCGAGTTCTATTGAGCATGGTTCACTGATGAGTCCGGTTCAGAAATCCCTTTCGGTTGTACAGTCAATATTTCAGGCGAGCTCAACTAAGCTTTCCCTGAAGATGATTCTTTAGAAAATGGCAACGTTGCGTTCTATTAGACATGCGTCTTCGATGCATTTTGTCAAAATTATAATATTTATAAAATATTTATAGAAAGTATATATCTATTTATATTATGCATAAAGAATTTGAATAAATATATATAATTTTTATAGATATATTTTATAGAAATATGGGAAAAATAAGACAAAGTAATATTCTTCTATGACAGCGCTGAAATATCTTGTTAACATTTTGACTTTTGAATTTCTTATTTTATTCGATACGAACATTTATAAGCTCTCTATACCAGAACTGAGAGTGAGTGGTGATTTGCATTGTGTATTTCTTCTACAAAATGCAATACAAATTCCACTACTTGCACAAAATCTTCGTCTTCATTGACTTCCGAGAATATTACGCAGTTGCGAATTAACATTATATTTTAATAATAATTATATAATAATACTTTTGTTTTACTTCAGTTGACTCATATCATAATTCAAAATTTACGAGACACCAAACAATAATTCAAAACATGAAACATAACCTCAATTTGATGTGACGTTTCATCTGAAACAGCTTGATCCGTAGATAACTGGGCTTGAGCGGCCGAATTCGAAGGCTCAACTTGAGGGTTCGTTTGAGGGCAGTTCAGAGTTGAGCTCGCACTGTATAACGGATTTATCGAATTTAAGGCCCGGTTGTACAGTCCGAGCTCAAGAACCGAGCTCAAGACTGAACCCTACTTAAAATCGATAAATCCGTTGTGGCCCGGTTGTACAGTCCGAGCTCAAATGAGAGCTCAGTTGAACACGGCTCACTGGTGAGTCCGGTTCAGCGATCCTTTTCGGTTGGACAGTCAGTAATTCAGGCGAGCTCAACAAAGCTGTCCCTAAAGATGATTCTTCAGAAAATGGCAACATCGCGTTTTATTATACATGTCTAGAATGACAATTCTCGTAATATGTCGTAGTTTTTGGTCCTGAAAAATATTCTGTTTTCTTGTGTTATAACATGTTTGGTTTATCTATGGGAGATGATTGCCTTTCATTGGGGTCCCGTAGCGGTCTTCAAACACCTGAAGTGCCGAAAAATCATCACCTGGAAGGTCGTATCCGGTTTGAAAAAACCCTCACGACCAGAGAGCAAAAATTTGTGGATTTTGAATTTGAATATCGAAGGAATTTCGAAAGACAAGTGTGATTACGTCTCCAAATTAGCTGATGAAGATGGTATCAAAGTGATTCTTCTGCAAGAAACCCACACGGCAACAGAAAAAAATCCTCGTGAAAGAGGACACTTGAAAGGTTATGTATTAATTGATTTCTTACAAGTTCAGCTTGTTATGTTGAAAAATTATCAGTTTCGTAACTTTCAACAGATTCGGAAAGGGGAAATTGATGGAGTTTTTTTTTTCATTTCTTCCAAATTTTGTGACATTTCTGTCATAAATATTCATAAACCTCCGAACATTATTTGGCCAAGAAATCTTAATGTTGATGTTTTTTAAAGTAGCAAATGCATTTGATTTATTCTGAATAATCGGTTTCTTTTCTGCTTTTGTCTCTTTTATTTCAGATTAAGAATTGCGAGTCGTTTTGGGAAGAATGTGTTTATCCGAGCCCATCGACAGATAACATGAAGATGATCACACTGATGTCTTTCAATATTTTCCTGATATTTGATATTTTATGTTTTTTCCCCTGGCTGTATAGTATCGTATGATACTAGTGTTGATAGTATCGTATGATTCTATAGTATCATACGAAGAATGTTATGATACCCCGTTCTTTTTTTACCTCAGCTTAGGTACTTTTTGTTTCAACATTTATTGTATTATCTTAGCTCTCTTTTCCATAAGAATATATATATATATATATATATATATATATATATATATATATATATATATATATACTAGACTGTTTCAAAAAAATCGACATTTTTTGTTTTCACGAAACCCCCCCCTAATTATCTTCAGGGTATCGAAAAGAGACCTCTATGAAAATATCAGCTTCAAATAATAATATTTAGAGGTCGCTCATCAATTATTTCTATTTTCCCTACTAATAGCAGGGAAAAAATTTCTTTTTTCAATAAAAAATTCCTAGAGCAGAAACCAATAGACGGATTTCATTGTGTGATACATTTTCGTGTAGACAATCAGATACTCTACAAATATGTCCCTTACGATATTTCAGTAAAACGGCCGCTTCAAAAGTTATTCGTTTCGATGCTAATATTGAGGTATTTTCGAAGAAAAAAATTATTCAAAAAAAATCGATTCTGTTTGTTTTCACGAAACTCTATTTCTAATTATCTTCAGGGTATCGAAAAAAGGCGCCTGTGAAAATATTAGCTTTGAATATTAATATTTAGAGGTCGCTCAGCGATGATTTCTATTTCCGTTGTTGATAGCAGAAAAAAATTTTCTTTTTTCAATAAAAATTTTTCTCTTCACGAACCAATTGACGGATTCCACTGTGTAATACATTTTCGTGTAGGGAACTAGATGCTCTACGAAAATGTCTTATACGATATTTCGATAAAACCGCTCGTTCAAAAGTTATTCGAACTTTTTCTTCAAAAATACCTCTATATTAATACCTTATATTGAGGTATTTTGGAAAAAAAAGTTCAAATAACTTTTGAACGAATGGTTTTTTCGAGATATCGTATGGAACATTTTCGTTGAGTATCTAGTTCTCTACACCAAAATGTATCATACAGTGGAATCCGTCTATTGGTTCGTGAACAAAAAATTTTTATTGAAAAAAGAATTTTTTTCCTGCCATCAGCAGCGAAAATAGAAACCATCGATGAGCGACCTCTAAATATTAATATTCAAAGCTAATATTTTCACAGACGCCTTTTGTCGATCCCTGAAGATGATTAGAAGGCGGGTTGCGTGAAAACAAGAAAAGTCGATTTTTTTGAAGATTTTTTTTCTTCAAAAATACCTCAATATTAGCATCGAATCGAATAACTTTTGAAGAGGCCGTTTTATCGAAATATCGTAAGGGACATATTTGTAGTGTATCTGATTGCCTACACGAAAATGTATCACACAAAGAAATCCGTCAATTGGTTTGTGTTCTAGGAATTTTTTATTGAAAAAAGAAATTTTTCCCTTGCTATTAGTAGGCAAAATAGAAATAATTGATGAGCGACCTCTAAATGTTATTATTTGGAGCTGATATTTTCACCGAAGTCTTTTTTCGATACCCTGAAGATAGTTAGGGGGGGGTTTCGTGAAAACAAAAAAAGTCGATTTTTTTGAATCGGTCTAATATATACATATATATATATATATATATATATATATATATACATGCGCTTGTTATAAATGCATCTTGATATTATATAATTTATGTATAAAAACGCATTTACAGATATACAATTATATATAAATCTTATGAATATTTATATTAGGTATATAATATACGAGTAATTATAATTCAAACATCAAACTATGGAAGTATAAAAAGAAGAAGAACTCGTATATTCGTCTATGATGAGCAATGAAATAACCTATTCGATTTCGAATTACATGGTTATGTAATTATTTTGGTAATTTTTATCAATATTTCATTTACTTCAGTTCCCACAATTTACCAGGCGGCATAAATTCAAATCAATTCAAAACATAACCTTCATTCAGAACATAAGCTATACATTCACACTTGATATGACGTTTCACAAGGCTTGAGCCGTAGATATCAGGGCTTGAGCGCCCGAATTTGGAAGCTCAAGTTGAGGGTTTGTTTGAGGGAAGTTCAGCGTTGAGCGTCGAATATTGACTGTACAACCGAAAGAGATTTCTGAACCGGACTCATCAGTGAACCATGCTCTATAGAACTCGGAATTAAGGTGTGACTGTACAACTGGGCCTAAGTACGGTTCAGTCTTGAGCTCGGTTCTTCAGCTCTTGAACTCGGACTGTCCAACCGGGCCTGAGACACACTTTCTGTTTCATTCTCTAGTTTAGTTCAGTTTCTGGTGTGTCTCAAAGTTTCAAGCATCATAAAACAAGATACTTTTCACACACAAAAATAAAAGATTGCATAAAATAAGGAAATCTACATAATTGAATATTGGGTAAATGGAAAATCAGATTTGATTACTCACTTTGACGAGATTCATAATATTGATACTGCTCATATTTTCCCTCTTTCACAGAATAATGAGAAAAACATTTCGTTTGATTAAAAATTAGCCTTACTTTTACTTTCAGATTCTATAAATTCTTTTTATATGTAGATGACCTACCTATAGGTTGTCCGAATGATCCGAATGATTTGCTAATGTTTGTTGACGATACAACTTTTGTCCAGACTGATTTGTGCAGATCGGTGGCCCAGCAAAAAAACTCTGTGATTGGCTGATGACTTCTCTATGTGGTTTAAGCATAACCGGCTATTTCTGAATTGTCTCAATATAGATCTGTGTGTATGTGTGGGTGACAAATTGAAAAATCATCTGACACTTGAGTTGAAGAGTATAAGTGATTTCCATATGTTCAAAATAAGAAGTTAAGGAGTTCTTGCAATTAGAATGCTTTTATAGTGTTGAAGAGTATTTGGAGTTCAGATCCTAGGATAATTCGTTTTATATTGTGTCTAATTTGATCTTTATATTGTCATTATATTATTATGTTATGGATTGTATCTCTTCAATTGATTGACCAGGTGAATAAATAATATGAATATATCATGTAACTGACATATCCTTCATCATTATGTGTACCTACCTACATTGTGAGTGGATATTAGATTCAAGGATAATAAATATTATTATTATAAAAGAAAAGTTACATACCCAGAAAAACCGATTGGGAACTTTATGTAGCCCATCTGAGGTCGGAACTGGAAGGCTCTGTATACAACATAAGCTCTATAGAAGAGCTCGAAAATGCTTCTGCTCACTTTGAGTCGTGTCTGCAAGGAGCATATGAAAGAAGCTGTCCACTCAGGAAGAAAACGATCCAAAGGGACGTTCCCTGGTGGAACAAACAACTAGAAATCCTCAAAAGAACGGCTAGGAGAGCCTTCAACAGAGCCAAGCGAGAGGGCAGCTGGGATGCCTATCGAGAGGCTCTGACGAACTACAACAAAGAGGTTAGAAAAGCCAAAAGGCAGTCCTGGAGAAACTTCTGCGAGGGAATAGACAAGACAGCCCCTGCAGCTAGACTTCAAAAGGCACTATCCAAAGATCATTCCAATTCAATTGGCCAAATAATGAAGCCATGTGGGAACTATACGAGTGATCCAGAAGAGAGCCTAAGTGTCCTGTTGGAGACTCACTTTCCTGGCTCTCAACAGATTAGCACCAGCGATTCAGTCCTTGAGAGGGAATGGATAAGGCCCTCTAAGTGGGACCTTCAGAAAGCTGGGAGATTGTTCACACCAAGAAGGGTTGAATGGGCGATAAAGACCTTTCAGCCCTTCAAATCTGCAGGCATGGATGGGGTTTTCCCGGCCATGCTTCAGAAGGGTGGCGACCTCATTATACCCCCAATGGTAGAGCTTTTCAGAGCCAGCTATGCATGGGGCTATATTCCTAAATCATGGAGGAAAGCTAGGGTAGCATTCATACCCAAAATGGAGAGAAGAGGTTCCTCAGAACCTAAATCATACCGACCCATATGCCTAACCTCCTTTCTCCTGAAGACCATGGAGAAAATTGTTGATAACAACATAAGGGGAAACTTGAAGCTCCATAATAAACAGTTTGCCTATAGGGCGGGTAGATCTACAGTAGACGCCCCGCACCACCTCCTTGTGGACGTGGAAGGCACTCTCACCTCAAAGGGGATTATGCTGGCAATGTTCGGAGACATTGGAGGGGCTTTTGACAATACCCTACATGACTCCATATGCAATGCTGCTAAAAACAAAGGGGTGGAAATCACCACAGTAAAATGGATATCGGCAATGCTGAAAGGGCGAACTGTCACAGCCTATCTGGGAGAAACTGAGGTGACAGTGCTTACATGCAGGGGATGCCCTCAAGGAGGGGTACTATCACCCTTGCTGTGGTGTCTGGTCATGGATGGTCTCTTGGAGAAGCTTACGGCAGACGGTTACAACGCTCAGGCATATGCTGACGATCTGGTGGTAACCGTGAGAGGTAGGCATGAAGGCACACTGAGCAGCCGCATGCAATCTGCCCTCAGGATAATTGAAAAATGGTGCGAAGAGGAGGGACTGACAATTAATCCGTCCAAAACCACCCTGATTCCCTTCACTAGAAGAAGGAATCTTAATCTGAGAGCTCTGGTTCTGAATGGACAGACTCTCAATTTCTCCAGTGAGTGTAACTATCTGGGAGTCATCCTGGACAGCAAGCTCAACTGGAGGAAACATGTGGAAAAAACCATTTCCAGAGCCACAAGGGCCATGTGGGCCTGTAAGAGGCTCTTTGGAAAAACATGGGGAATGAGACCAGAAATGGTACTGTGGTTATACACTGCCGTGGTACGCCCCGTTGTCACCTATGCGTCACTAGCATGGTGGACAAAAACCGAAGAGGCCACTACTTGCAACAAGCTGATAAAATTGCAGCGATTAGCTTGTGTTGGGGCTACCGGAGCTATGTGCACAACTCCGACAGCAGCGCTCGAGGTCATACTCGATTTGCCTACCTTACACTTGTATGTAAGGAAATGTAGCCTGCTGGAAGCCATCAAAATATCCCTAAAGGGGAACCTCCTACCCGGAAACTGGGTTAGACATATGAGGATACTGAACCAACTGGACTGAAGCCTCTTGGCAAAACCCTCAGATGTGATGCCAATCACATACGATTTCGAAATGCCATTCGGAACGATCATTGGTGATCGTCATAGTGCAATGAACTTCGTAAATCGTATAGACAAGAAGTCATCCATATGGTATACTGATGGATCGAAAACAGAAAGGGGTACAGGCATTGGGATATGTGGACCCTAATCAAGGATATCCAAGTCCCTCGGAAGTGAACCTTCGGTTTCACAGGCTGAGACACTAGCAGTCTATACCTGCGCTCAAGGGTGCCTTCAAAGGAATCTTAAAGGAGCGCATATATATATATATATATATATATATATATATATATATATATAATATATATATATATATATATATTACCACGGACAGTCAGGCCACTTTGAGATCACTGGAATCATACAGCCAGAAATCTCGGCTGACATATGAATGCCGTAATACCATAAAGCAACTGGCCAGAGGCAACAAAGTGACTCTACTATGGATACCAGGACATTGTGGTATTGAGGGAAATGAAACAGCCGACGAACTGGCGAAGAAGGCTTCAATGCTGAAGCCTGTTGGACCTGAACCTTTCTGTGGGCTTGGAATAGACCAATACCAGAAAGCGGTCCAACAATGGGAAGCGGCAAACAAAATAACGCTTTGGAGAAATACTCCTAGACTTGCGCAAGCCAAGAGATTTGTGGAATTCTCGTCGACCTACACCAGGAAGCTCATAAAGCTGCCACGAGCTGAGCTTCGAGTAATGGTGGGTCTGCTGACGGGACACTGTCGATATAAATATCATTTGTATCGCATGGGAAAGTCAGCAGATGAAACCTGCAGGCTATGTGGATCAGAGAAAGAAACGGCTGAACACATGGTATGCAAGTGTCCAGAGCTGGCGGAACTAAGAACCATTCACATGGGGAAGTCGGTTCTGGATCCACATGAAATAACCGCCAAGGCTCCTAAGGATGTCGTTGGGTTCATCAACACCATTGATGGCCTCCTTGGGATTTAAATGAACGAGTTGGGTAAAGAACAAAAGATCCTTGCGGTCGAAGTTCCCGGAAGGCTGAACGAAGCCACAACGACTCCTGTTCATGATAATAATATTAGTGTTGAAGAGTATTTGGAGTTCAGATCCTAGGATAATTCGTTTTATATTGTGTCTAATTCGATCTTTATATTGTCATTATATTATTATGTTATGGATTGTATCTCTTCAATTGATTGACCAGGTGAATAAATAATATGAATATATCATGTAACTGACATATCCTTTATCATTATATGTACCTACCTACATTGTGAGTGGATATTAGATTCAAGGATAATAAATATTATTATTGTAAAAGAAAAGTTACGTAGCTAAGGAATAAAACAAAAAGTGCTTCTCAAAGTTACTAGCGTATGTCTTATGGCATAATATTTTGGGGTGGTACCACATTTTCGAGTAGAATATTTGTGGATCAGAAGTGGGCTTCACAAACTGTTTTTTGCCAAAGGTGGGGTGAAACATGCCGTGGTTTTTTTAAAACGAATAACATAACGACTTTGGCGTGTTTCTTTATACATATATAAATGTCTGAGGTTTGTGCATAATTATTTGAAAACATGGAACATCATTTAAACTGTAACAACACCAGACAGATGCATCAGTTGATAATCCCTAAATGTCTCTTGAATCTGACTCAACATCAGGATGAATATATGTGTATTAGATTTCATAATAAACTCCCTAAAGCATATAAATGCAGTAAAAACTAATGTATTATGGGGAGCCTGATGACAAAATCCAACAATCAGTTTGAAACTCAAAGGGATTGAGAACACTCAATAATATTATGGTAACTGTTTTTAAGCCTTAGATTCAGTAAAGAGTGTTATATCCCGCAATTTTGCTTGCAATTCTTTGATTCATTGGCAGGAATTGATTCAATCACTCATTTCGTTCAAGAGGCAACAGGCATAGTTAAACCTCTCTTAAGGGTTTATTGATTGTTTTGTTATTTTCCATATTTCTCATCAGGATAATAATTTTTTTTCAAATGTCTTGATCATATATGTTAAATTGAGAGAACGGCAAATTGCTTGTCAAATGTTCAATTTATTAGCAGAAATCTATTCTGAGATAATCTTTGAAATGAGATATGCAACACATCTTCAAAATATGCAGATTTTCTTGAAAACTTCTTCACGGTAATTAAAATATTTGATGAAATATTGATAGAATGTAAAAATTGAAAAAGAGAATAAAAAAATAACACATCATGCAAAACTGGTGAGCTTTTTAATTTACTTGTTTAACTTTACCTTCCCAAATTAGTGTTTTCAAAGAATTATTGACATAAAGGTAAATGTAATGAAAATAATAAGATGTAAAAATTCAATTGAAAAATCAAAATTCTTTTATAAGTCATCAAAAAGTGTTTCAAATATAAGTAGGTTACAATTGGGTTAATTTATATGAAAATTCAAACAGTTCTCACTAATCAGTTGCAAAATGTATCTAAGAACTTCAGGAAAATGAAAACAAAACGAAAATACTCCAACTGACGAATAGATGAATGTAGAGGAAAAGTGAAATCTTATTAAAACTGAAATTCTCAGAAAGAATTGCTGCAGTAATTAATAAATAGAAATAAATAAATATCCTTTTTGCTGGGACTGATAATAGTAGGAAATGATTTCACAATATTATATACAAATTTGAAACAAGTACTATTATAAAGAAACTTCAAACAATTTCATAATTCGATAGATTAAAATTTAACAATTCGTTTCTTGCTTGAAAATAACCTGTATCCTGTGGGTCGAATGGGTCAGGAACAAAAGGCGGTGTCATTGATAACAGGTTATCCCAATCAATATTTTTGAATGCATCCATTTCCATCACCTCTTTGGCTTTAGGTCTTTCCTCAGGATCATGAGTCAATAAAGATTCAATAGCATCAACAATTTCTATTGATAGTGCTTCTTCTCCTGTAGGCCATTCAATGTTATGTCCTAATATATTTTTGAACACTTTCTGTGCAGTACTATCATTAAAAGGAGGAAAGCCAGTAACAAATTCATATAAACATACCCCTAATGCCCACCAATCAACTGAACAATCATGACCTTGTCTGAGTAGCAATTCTGGAGCAAGATAATCTGGAGTACCTAGAACTCTCTGATCTGAGCTCCATCGAGCTCTTCTCACTGATTTGGGGGTTCGGTACGGAGTTCTTGGTGTCTTTGGTGTACTTTCTCCAGTTTGTGGAATAGGGCTAACAATATGATTGCCTTTACTTCCTGAAATCCTCTGGTTCTCAAGTATGCTCCTTGGTAGTTCAAACCTTGTTGACTTAATTTTTGATTTGTCTGTTGATACAGGGGTTGAAAATGTTACACCTCCTTTCAATGGACTGGTTTTTTCCAATTTTAATATTTCCATTTCACCAGTGAGACCTGTTCTGAGATAAGTCTTGTACTGGTTAGTTGGAGAAGGTGAACGTAATTTGCGTTTTGCTCTCACATTACTTAGTCCATACCTTGTAGGTATTCCTCGACTGATAGGTGAAAACTCAGAGACATTAGTTGAGTTCTCACTTGTATCTTTAGTTGAATCTTCTTGGTTACTATTGCATGTATGATATGAACTACTCTCTGTCTCGTTTAAATTCCTTATGAATTCTGCTGATAAATAATTAACACCAGATAAAGCTATTTGTTGCTTCGATGAGTCAACTTTATTTGAAGTTAGGTTAACCTTATTGCTTTCTTTCAGAACAGATGAATCATTCTGTGAGTCTAATATGCTGAAAGATTCTGAAATCGAGTCATTACTAGGATTAACACTGACATATTTGGAGTTTCCTGAACCAAAACTGAGATGTGAAGTTAGGCTTAGGAGTTGCCCTGGCGTTCTAGCACATAAATTTGGTGTATTGCTTTCAAAATCAGTGATTTCTAAATCTCTATGAACCTGCACTTTCGATAATCCAAAATCAGTTAATTTAACATGCCCTTCTTTTGAAAGCAACATATTATCTGGTTTAATATCTCTATGAGTGATGCCATGACTATGTAAATATTGCAAAGCTAAACAAACTTCTGCAACATAAAATGTGGCCATTGCTTCATCAAAAAATCCATAAACACTGAGCAGTGATTTTAAGTCACCGCCAACCATAAATTCCATGACAAGATATATAGAGGAAGAAGTCTGCAGTGAATAGTATAATTTAACACAAAATGGACAATTAGTCAGGGCTAAGGCATTTCTTTCATTCACAACTTGGGACACCATATTCTTGTTCACCATTTCATACTTTTTCATAACTTTGATCGCATACATCACTTTGTTGTTAGATTTCTTATGGCCTAAAAACACTTTTCCAAAAGCACCTTTACTTATTGGTTTGATTATAACGAAGTCATTGATATCAGGAGGTTTAGTAGTACCCGAGTTATCGAGGGACATTCTCATTCCTTGAAAACACTTTTCGCAAATAATTTCCTGATTGAAATTAACGGTTTCGTACAATACACAATACACGCTTTGAATTCAATTTTTGACACAAGAGTAGAAAGTATTGACGTAAAATTGACAGACGGGTATTGTTCAACTTACCGAACAAATATTCTGGAACAAACACAGTTGATTATATCAAAATGGAACTGTCCGGTTAATGTGATAATTGCCAATATATTGCATTCAGATTCACACATATCTAACTAACTGGAGATTGTTCAGTTCATCAATCACTCTGTTTAATTTACACAAACAGAAATAAACACAAACTAACCTGTCAAATCATTTATTCTATGTTTCGCGAACTACAAGTTTTTTGAACTACCAGATCAGAACCAGATTGTTCTGTTTCCAATAACTTTATCTACTGCGCATACCAACTACGCAGGTAGATAAAGTCAATGTGACCTCTACCACAAAAAGTAGAATTAATAATATATATAACTTAAATTGTATAATAATTCCCTGCTTCGGTAGCAAGTGATTATAGTGAATGGAATTTCGGAAATTGCACCTCGGATAACTCGCATTCGAATCCCCACACTGTAATTGAGAAATTGAAAAAGTATGGAGCTCACAAGTCCAGACAGAACAAGTTTGACCAAAACCGGTCCTTCTGAGGACCAACAACACCCTGAGGATGGCAGGCGAACGCTTGCCGAAACGTCGGTAACAACCAACCACATAGAATTATGTTTCAACAATCACTTATTTTGACCAAGGCACAGTGTTTGTGAAATAAGAACTTGTGAAGTTGAAAAGTGTAGAGTTAGCAGCTTGGCCCTACATGAGGTCTGATAACTTTTTGACAATGTGAGAAATACGGCCTCGTCTTGGCAATATTTTACATGAAAATCTTTTCGGTTCGATTTCAGATCTTTTCGTACGTCGCTTATGACAAAATCTTTTTTTTTTGTTCTTTTTTTTTACTCAATAATAACTTAATAAAACATAATTATTGCTAGATCTATTTCAAGTCAAACTAATTCGCAATACATGTTCAAAATCGACAATGTACGAAGTAGAGAAATATACCTTTACCTACCTAGGTTCGAGCTGCGATCGCGATGTATTTGCGAGCTGCCATCACAACCATTGTATGAAGAATCCTTTCACAATGATCACAACGGGAAATTTCACAATGGAAACTGTGGTTGAGGTTCTTACAGAGAAATTGTATTTGGTGTAAATACACATGAGGCTTTTCACGAGCGCTTTATTTTATTCCCTTATTCAAAATGTGTGGGTGATTTTCAACGAGAATTCTTGAATATTTTCATTTACATTCATAACAACCGGTCCTCCGTTTATATCAATTTTCAGACCCCTACCATCAAAATTCAAGAAAGTCAAATACAGCCTTATACATCCCCTGGTTCTAACGATTGGGGGATGAAAATTTCAAGGTTAAGAATTTTTCTATCTCGTATCAAATGTTTTTTTTTGTGTTCGGGATGTCCGGCCAAGAATTTTGGGTAATGTATTTGATAGAGTATCTTTTCATACTATTTTAAAAAATTTCAAGCAATTCTGTGAACCCTTGCCCCCAGCTCCAAGAATCGAACGCAGTGTTCTTCCGTCTTTTTTCGACTCTATCCCGTATCAAATTTTTTTTGTGAGTTTGGGATGTCCGGCCAATAATTTTGAGTAATGCATTTGGTCGAGTACATATGTTCATACTATCTAAAAAAATTTCAAGCAATTCTGTGAACCCTTGACCCCCAGCTCCAAAAGGATCGAACGCTGTGTTCTCTCAATTCACTCTCATCTCTTTCCCACATTCACAGTTTTTTTTTTAATTTTTGGGATGTCTGTCCAAGAATTTTGATGAATGCATTTGATAGAGTATATTGTTTCGTACTACCAGGTAAAATTTCGAGTAATTCTGTAAAACCTCGACCCCCAGCTCCAAGGATCGAAGGGTGTGTTCTTCCGTTTCACTCTTGTCTCTGTCCCGTGTCAAATGTTTTTTTTTTCCTGTTTCGGATGTCCGGCCAAGAAATTTGGGTAATGCATTTGATAGAGTATATATTTTCATACTACCAAAAAAAATTGATCAATTCTGTGAACCCTTGACCGCCAGCTCCAAGGATCAAACGCAGTGTTCTTCCGTTTCTTTCTCGACTCTATCCCGTATCAAATGTTTTCTTTTTGTGTTTGAGATGTCCGGCCAAGATTTTGAGTAATGCATTTGATAGAGTATATCTTTCCATAGTATCTAAAAAAATTTAAAGCAATTCTGTGAACCCTTGACCCCCAGCTCCAAGGATCGAACGCTGTGTACTCTCAATTCAGTCTCGCCTATATCCCACATTTACAGTTTTTTTTAGCGTTTGGGATGTCCGGCCAAGAATTTTGAGAAATGAATTACTCAAAATTTTCAACCAGATATCCCGAACACAAAAAAAAAACATTTGACGCGGGATAGAGACGAGAGTGAAACGGAAGAACACACCGTTCGATCCTTGGAACTGGGGGTCAAGGGTTCACAGAATTGCTTGAAATTTTTTTGATAGTATGGAAAGATATACTATATCAAAAGCATTCTTTTAAATTCTTGGCCGGACATCCCAAACACAAAAAAAACATTTGATACGGGATAGAGTCGAGAAAGAAACGGAAGAACACTGCGCTCGATTCTTGGAGCTGGGGGTCAAGGGTTCACAGAATTTCACAGAATTTTTTTAGATAGTATGGGAGGATATACTCTATCAAATGCAGTTATCGAAATTTTTGGCCGGACATCCCAAAAAAAAAAACATTTGATACGGGATAGAGTCGAGAAAGAAACGGAAGAACACTGCGTTTGATCCTTGGAACTGGGGGTCAAGGGTTCACAGAATTGGTCAAATTTTTTTTTTTGGTAGTATGAAAAGATATACTCTATCAAATGCCTTACCCAAATTTTTTGGCCGGACTTCCGAAACACGAAGAAAAAACATTTGACGCGGGATAGAGACGAGAAAGAAACGGAAGAACACTGCGTTTGATCCTTGGAGCTGGCGGTCAAGGGTTCACAGAATTGATCCATTTTTTTTTTAGATAGTATAGAAAGATATACTCTATCAATTGCAGTACTCAAAATTATTGGGCGAACATCCCAAACACAAAAAAAAATATATATTTGACGCGGGATAGAGACGAGAGTAAAACGGAAGAACACTGCGTTCGATCCTTGGAGCTAGGGGTCAAGGGTTAACAGAATTGGTCAAATTTTTTTTTGTTAGTATGAAAAGATATACTCTATCAAATGAATTACCCAAATTTCTTTATCGGACATCCGAAATCCGAAAAAAACATTTGACGCGGGATAAAGACGAGAGTGAAACGGAAGAACACACCGTTCGATCCTTGGAGCTGGGGGTCAAGGGTTCACAGAATACACAGATACTCTATCAAATGCATTACTCAATATTCTTGGCCGGACATCTCAAACACAAAAAAAAAATTTGGTACGGGATAGAGTCGAGAAAGAAACGGAAGAAGGAAGAACATTGCGTTTGATCCTTGGAGCTGGGGTCAAGGCTTCCCAGAATTTGTCAAATTTTTTTTTTGTAGTATGAAAAGATAAACTCTATCAAATGCATTACCCAAATTTTTTGGCAGGACATCCGAAACACGAAAAAAACAAGAGACGAGAGTGAAATCGAAGAACACACCTTTCGATCCTTGGAGCTGGGGGTCATGGGTTCACAGAATTAATCGTAATTTTACCTGGTAGTACGCAACGATATACTTTATCAAATGCATTCATCAAAATTTTTGGCCGGACTTCCCAAACACAAAAAAAAACATTTGACTCGGGATAGAGACGAGAGTGAAACGAAAGAACACACCGTTCGATCCTTGGAGCTGGGGGTCAAGGGTTCACAGAATTGGTTGAAATTTTTTTAGATAGGATGAAGAGATATACTCGACCTAATGCATTACTCAAAATTCTTGGCCAGACATCCCAAACACGAAAAAAAACATTTGATACGAGATAGAGTCGAGAAAGAAACGGAAGAACACTGCGTTCGATCCTTGGAGCTGGGGGTCAAGGGTTCACAGAATTGGTTGATTTTTTTTAAATAGTATGAAAAGATATACTTTATCAAATGCATTCATCAAAATTCTTGGCCGGACATCCCAAACGTGAGTGAATTCGGCCGAGCATAGACCGAGTTTGATTCATGTTGAAATTACATTATAGAATATCTGATTATATTCGAATGAATTTATTCGTTTTTCCCCTATAAAATTCATCACTTCCAAGTGATACTTCGCTGAGTTTATCTTAAACGAACCAATTTCTGTCGTGGTGGTATGGACCAGCCGCTTGGAGCAGGTCGGCCGCTTGGAGCTGGCCGGCCGCCGGCCGGGAGCTAACACCACCCCGGTGGTTCAATGAAATGTTTCTCGATGAACGGGTTCGCACGTGCGCAACTATAAACTTTCAGTTCAACGCAGAATCTTACATTCTAGGAATAGGAATGTGACATATGATTTGAAAGGAAATTCAATTTTCTTTCAGTATTTCTTAAAATATATAAGGCATCCCATTTGGAAAAAATGCACTTTCAACCGTATTTGTATGTCTCGATAAACTATCGAATTTTGAATGACCCTGTATGAAAAGAAAAATATTTCGTAACACTTGCATGATGCATAGAATCTTAACATTCTGCATACGAAATTTCAGCTTCCTAAGATTAATATTTAAATTAGATTAGAACTTATGGAAATCATTTAATTACTCAGGAACCGCTGAAGGTGTGCCATTTGGAATAAAAGAGTAGTTACTTACTACTTTTTGACATAAAGCGGCCAAACCGCAGCACTGAGAATATTTTAGATCGATAGAGCATCTGTTCTTGTTCGAGAAACCAAATTTTCAATGAATTCTTTCTTTCCGTTCTCCGTAAACGTCTAACCAACCATCGACCGTGGATCACCCTGTATATTTAAATAAGTACAAGAATTGCTCTTTTAAATATGTTAGATTTTGAAAATTGACAAATGACATCAATTTACATCATTCTTCCTACCTGGCCGCGCAGGAGTTTGCGCAATTAATATAAAAAAAATTTGAATTATAATGGTCAATCTCCGTAATGCCCTTGTTTATATATTGTTGTTATATAAACAAGGGTAATGCGTTGCTTTTACAGATTATCATTTTCATAATCTGAACTAGTGCCATCTATGAAGTAAATCTTCAACACAATTCTTGCTCAGACTTTTTGTGGGTATGGCAGGAAATCCCAAACTTCCTATGATATTATTTACATGTTGGCAGTATTCTATCACGATTGTATGTTGGTAAACCTGAAAGCCTAGCTTTATTTTGTTGTTGATGACACCAAATATATTGAAAATTCCGAAATCTTAAATCTTTCAAAAACAATCAATTCGGGGTTTACTTATTTTTGTTAGCACTTGTGGACGTTCGATTATAGTTGAATTATATATCATCTCCACCATGAAGAGAAGATCGAATAAGTCGATAACTTCCCAAGGATCAGGTACCGACGCTGAAGAATCCCATAGCTTAACTAGTGACGCTGATGACGATAACCAAGAGAATGGCGATGATTCCTCTGTGGATCTAGAACCGAAGCAGAAAAAAAGGAAAAGTAAAGGCAAAAGAGATATCTCCCAGGAAAAGGTAAAAATAACTAATGTTCATGTTTTTAGTGTTATACTGGAATATAGGTGGTCACCCTCGCCCCTCAATTTGTTCAAATATGGATATTTCATAGTTATTAATTACCCAATCCATACTTTGGAAATAATGATCCACGTTTAGTTCTGTACTGCAGGAAAATAACCCAAAAACCTATTTATATACTGTGTTATTATTTTTTACTTATTAGGTCGGAAGGTAGATGCTACACAAACCTAATTTTTGGAAAAACTTTGTTATAAATAAACTCATTTAATGGATATACCACTTTTGGAATTTGAACAATTAGAAGCAACTGCTTCGAACCTCATTCTGAAAGAAAGAATACGGATTACTCATAGGTGGTCATATAAATCAATTGTAATGGTCTAAACTGTAGAGTTTAGTCATAGATATTTTGTATATATTCAGTTGTTATTAAATACAGAGCCTATCCAGAAGAACTTGCTCGAAATATTTATGTTCTACTATTGCTTTTTATCCATAACATAATTTTTTATTATTACACTAACAGTATTACGACAATATAAGATTTGCCCATTCATATTGATATTTAGCCTCTTCGTCATTTTCCTCTTATGATTCTTGTAGAATCATCTAGCTATCTCAGAGGAACATATTCACAAATGCACTTAATGGAGTGAAGAAAACTAACATGATTTATGTGGATCAGAATGTGAGAAATCCATGCATTATCATTTTAATGATTTCTCTCATTCATTAATTTGCAGTAGTTGACGAACATATTGTTTTCCTTTTAATTTTTTGTAACAATTGTTCAGGCTTTGCTATACTACCAATTTTGAGTTTACCTTCCAATACTTCTATTTCACAATCTATCTTTTTTGAATTTGTTATGTTGTTGTCTAGGGTTACTTCTGTATCATTCTTGTCTCCTTCTTTCTTAGGTTTGTTGTCTTTTGATGAGCTATTCTGGTGGGGAAATTGCAATAGAGTAACCAAATTAAGAAATTATCCAGATGTCAAAAATGGTTCTGATCTTTTCACTCATATTTAAAAAATTTTAAATTGTAGAAAGAATACATCTGATTACTTTGCCAAATGTTTAGGTCACTTTGTCGTAAGATCTGATTATTTTGATATCATTTTTGATTTATCTCAAATGTTGAAACACTTTCTTTTGGTTGATTTCAAAATATCATTTCCAGCGTCTCATATTCAAATAAATGAATGAAAATATTTATGAATATTGATTATTTATTTAACTAGAAGTATACTTTCTCTCATAGAATAACACTAGATCTTTAATCAGATCTCCTTACTCACTTTTACAATAATAATAGATGTTGACCTTAATACCTGTCTATGTTACCTGTTAAAATTGTTCAAAATATAGTTGGTAGTGGTAATCAATATCAATGAATTTAAAACACTGTACTTCATTTTTTAAAAGGACATTCTTTGGAGCCTTCATCTTGTATTAAAAAAGTTATTCATGATACACATGCAGAAGGCATTGAAAGTAAGATTGAGCATTCTGCATGAGTATCATACATAATTTTCTCTGTTTTGTTGAATTTTTATCGAAATTAATGAAATATTTCCAAAAATAATATCATTCAGTGATTTTTGCATTGGAATATATTGAACAGCAGAATTGTTTTCTCTCTTGTAAATTTGACAGATAATAAATGAATCTGTAGCAGGAGACCACAATAATCAATAAATATTACCATAAAAACTGTCTCCAAATATTCTCACACGATTTTGTTCCACAAGATATGGCAGAATGAACAAATGACACAGAATTAGGGATAAAAATTAAAATGTTATTTTACATAAATATGTTGAATAAATAATGCAAAAACTTAAAGAGAAATAAGCGACATATGTATTTCTTTCCATATAATTTTTCTGCCATCTGAAGGTTAATGTATCTGCTATTTCATAAAGGCGATTGTTGGGAGGATTTTGAAAAGGGTTTGTAAGGTCTTATTTTGTTAATATTTACAGGAGCTAGTTCCTAGTGAATGGAGGATCTTTATCCTGATTTTATTCTCTGGAAGATTTTTGGGAAGCAGTACTCCAAAACCTACTTACAGATTGTATTGTTTATCGGGCGCTGTTTTTCTTTTTATCCCATTATCATATTAGTTGATTTCTATATTTTCGCTTGCTGATGTATTCTTTTTGTATGCTGGTTTTTTTGAGAGCCAAGAACTAAGGTTAATGGTTAATGTATTTGCATTTTGTTGAACTTTCAATCCTTATGCTTCCCATCAACAATTCTGTGGTGTCTGGGAAAAAGGAGATAAGTCTATTTTCATACAAAACGATATGTGTCTTGATTCTGGACGATTTGTAATATGTAATCAAACTTCAAGTAATTCCGTGAGGCCCAGGATAAAGTAGATAAGTCCAGTTTTGATCAAAACGCAATATGTCTTGATTCTGGACGATTTGTAATTTTGTAATAAAACTTTAAGTAATTTTCCTGAACATTCTCAATAATGGACTTATCTCCTTTTTCCCCGACACCACGAAATTTATCGGGGAGTTTGGTACTACCTTTCAATTGAACATGATTAATTGTGATTTATATGGGTTTATTGGCAGTTTCCCCCACTTATTGCACCATATTCAGAATTCTTTCTGGCAACAATTTAATGGTAGCTACTGTTTTAGATAGTTTCATTATGACAAAATTGTATTGTATTGTATATTTCCAAGCCTTCTGGGTTTCTGTGAAACCCCTCAGAAGCTAGTTGAAGCTTGTACGAGCTAGAAGGATGGGTGTGTTCTGTATAGGCTTTGTTACTTGTTTCAACTCCACCTTAGGCACATCACTGTTAATTGTTTACCCAACAGTGAATGGTTCGGCGAGTTCTTCATATAAGAAAATTTCTTTCCCGGCGGAGATTGGAACCCTGACTTGCCAGGTGGAGTCAAGAGCCTTATCAATTAGGTATTATGTACATGTTTATATCAGGTTGTGTGTTGCTGAGGTCGCAGGCATAATCGCAGTGAACTCTGCTCAGTATATCTAGAGACGATCCTGCTATAACTCTTTATTCATTATTTCCCACTATGTTCTGTGCGGTTCATCAAAAAGCTCCTCAGTAACCAAATCATATAATAAAGAAAATTTTAATTCATGAAGCAGTCCTTTGTGTTAGATGCTGTCATAAGCTTCAGGTATATCAAGCATTAATCCTGCACTGATTTTATATTAGACTATATATTGGGCTTGAACATTTGATGTTAAGGTTGTTATTGGTTAGATATATAATATTTATTATTACAAAATATAATAAAAAATACAAATTTACTCAAAATACAAACTTTCCTGAATTAATTTCAAATCTGACATTGGTTTACATCTCTCACCGCAGAATGCGATGAGTTCATGAAATCGATGCCTAGCCAAACAACAATACTTACCCTTTTTAAAATTCTGGGATCATTATATGTCAGTTGAAAACGTTATTGGGTAGATACTGGAGTTTTTTCTTGGTTAACAAACTGAAAGTGTTGGATCTGTCTTTCTGTTCAAACTCCATTCCTAACACAGACAGAAGTGTGATCCAGGCGTATTTTTTAACATGCTCTTCTTTGTATTGGACCCTGATATAGAATGGAAACTACCTCACATTTAACCTCAGAAAGAAAAATAGTGGTAGGTTGACCAATATTTATCTACTTGGAACAAATATTCGTTACATGGATGACTCAATTAGCTTAAGATCTCCTTCGTGATTTTATCATGTCTTGGTGTTGATTACATTCTCAGTCTATTCTTCTCGGCAATATCTATGAAAACAATTCTGAACAACGAAGTTTTGTTGGGCAGAATGAGGTTTAAAATTTTTACTTAATTTCCCATTATAATACGAGTTATAAGACGCAACCAAATTTCAGCTAGCTTTGTTTCATCTGTTAAATAAAAGACATTGTTCTCTCCAATAGATTAATAAATTTTCTGATTTGCTGCCAGTATCTTTGGTCCTAACTTTCGTTTATTTTATTGAAACTGAAATCCATTTATGTTCCTTGTATTGGTTGGATACGCTTTCCATAGACATACAATTTTCTTTTATCTTGTGAGCTGGATTTCGCTGGTAATATTTGTATTTTTTTCCATTCTGTTTAATATTTCGATATTGTATGATTCCTGTTCATAGATGAAGTGTTTAGATTTAAATTGAAAAACAGTTTTCTCTTAAATATCGACTTGAAATATAATGAAAATGATTCTCTGAAAATGTTGGCTGAATTTTTTACTTGATTCAATAATTAATATCATAATTAACATGTTATAAACAATGTAGGTTTTAACTATAATACAATGAGTTCTTTCTTGCAAGAAACCTAAACAACCTAATTTGAAAACTTGAGGTAGTAGGAGAGTACTGATACTTAAACTTGAATGCTTGAATGCTTCAATCAAGTTTCTTTAGGTTTAGTAGTGTGGACTATCAAACCTGAAAGTTACGGTTCAAATGGAATTAAATAATTCATCTCACTGTACTGTATCAAACAACAAAACTAATTCTGTGACATGTTCTTTCGAGCATTTAGGCCGTCGTCGTAGATTAGTTCTCGACGTTTCGCCAGTTCGAGTGTCTGGCATCTTCAGGAGTTATATTTCAGGAGATGTTCTCACTGGACTGAACTGCCTGAGTGCACTCAGGCAGTTCAGTCCAGTGAGAACATCTCCTGAAATATAACTCCTGAAGATGCCAGACACTCGAACTGGCGAAACGTCGAGAACTAATCTACGACGACGGCCTAAATGCTCGAAAGAACATGTCACATTGAACGATGGCCGCGAAAGCCTCAACCAATTCATAAAACTAATTCTCTTTAGTGTTCCCGTTAGTTTTGTAACTTGTGTACAGTTCCAAATGTAATGAATACTTGTTCAACCGGATCTCTTAATGCCTCAGATAGATTCTTTTATCCAAACGTTACAACTGAATAGTTTTTATATTAGTTTAATTTTCACGTTTAGTGGGGTAGTGATCCAAAAATATTCAATTAAAAATTTTTTTAATAATACCAATGTTTTTCGTTAACTCGCATTAGAATTTCCACCCTGTAATAGGGAAATTGAAAAAGTATGGTGCGCACAAGTCCAGACGGAACAAGTTTGACAAAAAACCGGTCCTTCTCAGGACCAGCAACACCCTGATGACGGCAGGCGAATGCTTGCCGAAACGTCGGTAACAACCAACGACAAAGATAATGGAAACAGCCCAAATAATGTTTCAACAAATACACCATTATCAAGAATATCTTGTTCACAATTGAATAGATTATCTTGTCAAAAACTTAATTTTTCGAAAAAACAAGTACCATTATTTCTAAAATGTAGTAAATTGCATTTGGAACATCCAAATCATCTTTACAAGATAACGGGTTGCAGGTAATGCAATGTAAGAAATGATAAGAATAAAATAATAATTATATAAATAAGGTAATGTAATAAAGATATGAACATGAAAATCTGGACATTTCTGATTGTTTATTCAGTATTTATTTAATACGGTGTTTCTTTTCAGAAATCAATTCAATCAAAAAGAAAGATAAGTAAAGGTAAAAAAAGCAAGGAACCTGATCCAGAAGAAGAGGACACAAATGATAAAGATGTCAGTGAAAACGACAATGAAGAAAATGAAATACCAGTAAGTTTTTTCAGGTCTTCACTTTGATTCAGTTTTTATAAATTGTGCTAAAAAGCCATATTCTCAGTGATCCACTTATTCCTCTACAATATTTATGAGAAATAAAAATAGCCAAAATCTGATAGGAACTGAGATATTTGAGAAAAATATGGGAAAAGTCGAGTTTTTGACTTTCGACCATTAGAATTTTTTAGACGCGGAATCCCTAAAGTTGGTAGGTTTCGAGACAAGTATTGAGATGTCAAAATAAAGGCTTCCACAAGTTTACAGCCAGTTAACTTGAATTCCGAGCTGAAAACCCTTAAATGACTGGACTGGATGATGAGCTCCCCTATAATATTCAATAGATACACTCAATATTATAATATTCAATATTTGTAAACAGGCAGAAAACTGTTGAAGTGGTTTTTTACGATGACTTTTGTGATGTCATTCCGACAGAGAAACTAGGCCACGAATCAAGAAACTGGAAAATGACACTTTGCAACACTGGAAATTCTGCCGTCACTTCAGCTTGGTTAGCTTCACCATGAATCATGGTAATAACCACATTCTGTTATACTTTGCCAAATTTAACCTCAAGAATAATGAAACAACCTACAATATTTTTTCAATAATTGCACTTCAAATATGTAATTAAACAAGACTAAGGATCGGTTTCACAAAACTTTGATTGCACCTTCAAATTAATTGGAGCCACCGCCATTTGTTGACATTTCAACACGAGAGATTCGATTGGTTTGAACTGACCTAAGGTTTTTTGATTGCACAATCAAAGTTTTCTGAAACCGACTCTAAAGATGGGTTTCACAAAACATTGATAGTGCGATCAAAAAACCTTATGCAAATTCGAACCAATCGAATCACTTGATTTGAGATTTCAATAAATCTCGGTGGCTCTAATCAATTTGGCAGTTCTTAATAAGGCAATCAAAGTTTTGTGAAACAAAATTTATTCATAGAAATCTTGTCAACTTCAAGACATATTCGAAATTCAACTGAAGGAAGTGAATTGTGGTAAAAACAGGCAGAATCTGGGTAAACCAGGTGCAGTGGGCAATGTCATTAGAGATCTCTAGAGAGAAATCCCAAATAATAAAGAAAACCAAATTGTACTAGAGAATGAAATAAAAAATTGAAAAAAGAAAACTCAAACGAACAAGCCAAGTTAAAAAAACAATTTTTTCAGAGGGGGAGTATTTTGATTGAGCAAAAGATCTTTGAACTGAGGTTGTGTTTGTCATAAACCGTGAATAATACTCTTTTCAGTATTTCTTGATCAAGGAATATCCTTGATTGTTCTATGTCCAAACCCTCATAATTATATGGATGTTTGGCAAGTTTCATAACAAAGATTCTTCTGGTATCGTATGTTTGATTTGTTTTTCGTCGTATTTTGATATTCTTTCATATTTTAATTTTGAAAAAATGTCTATTTAAGGCCTGGTTGTAGAGTCACAGCTCAAATCCAAGTACTATTGAGCACGGCTTAGTGATGACTCCAGTTCAGAAATCTCTTTCGGTTGTACAGTCAATATTTCAGGAGTGCTCAACTCAACTCTCCCTGAAGATGATTCTTTAGAAAATGGCAACGTTGCGTTCTATAAGACGCGTCCTCGATGACAATTGTCAAAATTATATAATTATATAGAATATTTATAGAAAATAAATATCTAGATATATTATATTAATGAAATTTGAATAAATATACACAGGGTGTCTACTTTTAAAAGAGCAAAACTTCAAGGGGAGATTATTCAAGTCATTTACAACAAAAAATGTCATTTAACACATGGTCGAAACCTTGATGGTTATTCTTCAATCTAGCATTTCTTGTTTTCACGAAACATTTCAAGTTTTTCCGTGAAATCGATTATACTTCAGTTATCCTTGTAGCTTCATCAAATTCGATTACATATCTGGAAATGGCATTAAATTTTCTACAAGATAAGAATTTCAATGTGCCAACATACCTCTATAGCGGGCGTGGTGAGGAGATGAATATCACGATATTGAACTTAACAAAATCGGTCATATTTTTCCAAAGAGATTATCGTTGAAAAATTATTATTGATGGACTTGTTTTCTTTTCAGCAAAAACTATTTTATTCGGTCTTCTTTCGAATGACATATCAACTTTTGTGCTAACTGCTTGCCTTCTGCCATAATTTCATGGCTAACATTGCTCCATTTTGAAAGTCATTATGATTGAATATCAAAGTTATTCTCATGGAAATCATGAATTCATTTTCGAAATAAGAATAATTCAAAAGAATGCAATAATTTTTAATAATACAGATTTTATGAAAAAATGTAGGAAACAGACTATTTCTATTTATAACAATTGTTCGAAATGTCCCCCCCCCCCCCCACTCTCCTAACTTATTCAGGTACCACCTACAAAATGTTAGTCTTACCTCAGCATCTACAACTAACAGATCCTGCACCTTTTTCAAATGGTATGGATGTAACTTATTTTTTTTTTTTTTTTGAGTACTTTGTGTACAGTAGAATGATGTATGTTCATCATACATGTTGTGGGGTCCTCCCCAACAGCTTGAAGGATAGCAGGTGCATGCTGGCTTTGCTGACTATTTGGACCACCTTCTCTATTTCGGAAACCATGAAACGAGCCTGTCTCGCCTAATCTTCTGAACACTTCACGTCTTTCTATCTGGTTGTTTATTGGGAAAGCGTAAACCATACTCTCGAACAGCTGCGTTGGCATTTCCATTCGCAAATCCATATATGAACAACATATCACGATATTCTATGTTTGAAGAAAATACTGGTATTATTTTCTCGAATACTTATTATAAATCAAATTAATTCGTTAAATTCAAGAAAACGTTACTGACTCAGGGAAGTTAACTGACAGAAACTGTCACATTTCAAATACAATGTTTACTTTGATATTCAATCATAATGAATACAAATTTAGATTTGGAATTTTTTTACTTTTTCGTTGTTATCTTGTTACCCATGATATGGCAGAAGACAAGCAGTTAGCACAAAAGTTGATATTTCATTCGAAAGCACACCAAATAAGCTAGTTGTTGCTGAAAAGAAAACATGTCCATAATGAATAATTTTCCAATGATGAAGCCTTTGGAAAAATATGACTGATTTTGTTAAGTTCAATATCTTGATATTCATCTCCCCACCACGCCCGCTATAAAACGTATTATGGCACACTGAAATTCTTATCTTGTAGAAAATTTAATGCCATTTCCAGATATGTAATCGAATTTGATGAAGCTACAAGGAGAACTGAAGTATAATTGATTTCATGCAAAAACTTGAAATATTTCGTGAAAACAAGAAATGTTAAATTGAAGAATAACCATAAAGATTTTGACCATGTGTTATAGACATTTTTTGTTGCAAATGACTTGAAATTTTGAAGTTTAATAGATATATATTTTATAAAAATATGGAAAAAACTACGCCACTGACTTCTACTTAAAAATATATATTGAAAGCAGTTTAAATTTTTTTTCTATCGTATACAATGCCTGAGAAATATTTACATCTCAAAAAGTGAACATTTTTGTTTTCGCTCTGTATTTCAGAAACAAAAGAAATTGAAATATTTCTGTTTGTAGGTTTAAAAGTTTCACAAAAAATTGATACAGGGTCGCAAAAACCGCATGCCTCTATATTCAATAATAGCTAAGATACAGTGCAGTCTGACCCAATTTGGGACACAGTTTACACGTTATACAATACATGGGCGGTCCCAGAGGGGGGGTTAGGGTGGTCATTACCCCTCCCCCAAATCTTAAAATTACATTGCTTATAATGAGCTCTTTGTGCAAATACGCTTGTTTTCGATCAGAAAACTTTAAACCCATAACAGTGACCTCCCCCAAAATGTAAGGCCTTGATGCAATAAAAACATCATCATAGGGGGTTGGACCAAGAATTCAAGCTGTTATAAATTCTGTTTGTAGAAGTACAGTACAGATGGGTTTTTGTAAATTAAAAAAAAAATCAAGTGAAAATGTCTGTCATGTGTAAAACCCACAGAGATTTTTTTTGTGATTGACCTGATTCATTGCCTTTGAAATTTACCCTCAATTTTGCACAACTATAATACTATCTTCATATTTTTTAAGTTTGTTCATTTTTCATGATAGAAAAAACATGTGGAGAAGAAGAAGTCTGGTAGGGGAAGAAAGTCTAAAAATTCAGCTGAAGTCGAAAATTCAGAAAGCAAAAATGAAGAGGAAGACGATAGTGGAATGAATGATGAAGATGTGGAATACGAGGTGAGAGTAATATAATATCAATATTCTGTTTCTATGCATAAAATCCTTATTGCATGCCATAGAATTTATAGTTTTATGCTTCAACCTAATTAACATTTCTGTGAGTTTCATTTGTAGAGGCAATTTTTTTTATATGTTTCGATGGAAAATGTCAGGTCAGGGGTTGGTCCAGGACTTGCCTATCTTTTGGAATAAAAAAAGGATTCATATGTAGATCACTCTACAAATGATCTCTAGAAATTTAAATGGGCTGTTCAATCGGAAGTTACAATATAATTTATTATACCTGACGCCACTGGTAAATCGCAATCTTCACGTCGGTAAAAATATCTATACTAACATTATAATTGTGTTTGTGTGTTTGTTTGTCCATAGACTCGGGAACAAGGATACCGATTCTGATGAAACTTTCACTATAATGTGGAGAATTTATTTTGGAAGGTTTTCATGTAGGGTTCATTCCTATATCACGGAGAAATGAGAAAAAATATCGAGTTTTCTTGAAAAAGTGGGTAATTAACCCAGTTTTTTCAGGCTTTCAAGGCCGAGGCTAGGTAAACTGTAAGAGATAGAGAAACATAGTCAGACACAATTCTGTAGTGCTCAAAAAGTTCTATAAAAAAGTCCGCGACGGCATATGTCTAACTGCTGAGGACAACCCACGATAATCATTTTTAACATTTTCAGTTCAATTCAAAATAATGTTCAATTTGAAAAGGGCTCCCGACTGGCATGGAATAAATTCATATAAAAATGAATGTGATTGTTATCTGCGGCATTTATTCGTGATGAAAAATGCTTCTTACAGTATAGTTTTCTAATGGATACTTCGAAAGTTACCGCAGGCTGAACAAATGCGAATTTGAGCAAGAAATTATTGAATCTAGGCGACATCGCTTTGTCAAGTCGTCACGTGCCTGTCTCTCCTTCGATACGACGTTATAAATGTGGGGTTGAGGATCTCTCAGTATCATTTTACATTGAAATACTAATCGAGCGGAGCCGCAGGTTTGAGCTAGTTATATATAAGTGAATTACATACTTCTGCTTCAAAGTGCTTATTTTCCAAGATATAGGGTAAAATCTCATGGTCTGGATCTCGTTTACATCATTAAAGTTTCATTCCTTCTTTAGAAGTCACTGCGAAGAGAAAACAAGAATTTAATAATTGATAATATTGTGAACGAGATATTCTTGATAATGGTGTATTTGTTGAAACATTATTTGGGCTGTTTCTATTATCTATGTTGTTGGTTGTTACCGACGTTTCGGCAAGCATTCGCCTGCCGTCTTCAGGGTGTTGTTGGTCCTGAGAAGGACCGGTTTTTGCCAAACTTGTTCTGTCTGGACTTGTGCGCTCCATACTTTTTCATTTTCTCAATTATAGTGTGGGGATTCAAATGCGAGTTATACGAAGAACATTGTGTTTATTCGAGCGTACACGCTCTACACACGCTACAGATCCCATTTCAGGCGGATCGAGCGGCGAAGCTTGGAGCCGCTCGAAGACGCCTGTAGTGGGCGCAGATGCATTGGAATACATTGGTTGGGATTTGTAGCAACTTGCCGCAACTTTACGCTCGTTTCGCGAGAGCCATAAAACGCTCGTAAACTGGCCGCAAGTTTACGCTCGTTTCCCGAGAGCCATAAAACGCTCGAAAACGCTTCCAGTGGACGACCGGGCTTAAGGTCTTCCGTATGTGTCATGGGTTTTACGACTGGGTCAATGAGATTTCGGAGTAGATGTTGAAGTTATTGGCTGTCACTTGTTGTGATAATATTAGCAACAGCTCATTCCAGTATAGAAGTAGATGCCAAGTTAACGAATTTATTCAAAGATCGTTGGTGGGGACATAGAGGTTCTTTTCATTGGCCTGCTTCTCACTCCTCTAGATTTTCATTTATGGGGGTCGGATCAAAGAATTCTCTTGATAGCTTTGACCCTGCTGAAATTCGTAGAGCAACACAATCCGTTGGAGAACGATGAAAACTGAACATTTCGAACATTTTGTAATTCATTATACAATTGTTTTTTCATCCTTACTCTTTGAGCAAAGAAAAAAGAAAATTCCTTAAAATAAAATAAGACTACCGAATGTCTTAGGAAATTAACAGTTTAGAGCAGTAGTATCACACCTTTACACTATTTTTAACATTGTGATCGGTTGCGGGAATGTGGAACAAATTACCTATGTTTGTATCTAAATTTTTAGATTCTCCTTTCTCAAGGCTACAAAGACAACCTTACATTAGAATATTTTCGTTTGTTAACAATGAATATTTGCTCACCTCGTTAATTCTCTTAATTCAGATTATTAGTTCGGAGAAGCATATGTGTTCTTACTTTCTATTTCGATATCTTATACAATCAGCAGAGTTATTTGGAATAAGTTAAAAATCTTTTTTAAAAAATACGACGTCATATGTAATTTGTGGTTATGTGTTCCACTGTTCGTTGACACATTCACATTCTTCTTCTTCTCTTGTGTGTCAACTTCGCAATCTAAAAACACTAAACATCACAATCACATCACAAACCTCCAACATAGTAACATCTAAAACGCCGAATAACGACACATCCAAAGTTAATTGTTGATCACATTTTATGTTTTCCTCTTTTTAGTTTTTATAGGGATCCCATCAGACTGTTGTACGTTGTGTTTAGATTTTGTGTGTCTTCTCTAAAATTCACTGTATTCTCTGTTTTAATGTGTATCATTTCGCTTATAATCCTTCTGTTGTAGCGTTGTTCCCTGTCCAATATTGTAACCCCTTCAAAGTTAAATGTATGTTCTTCCATCAGTGTGTGGATAGTAAGGGCAGTGTTTTGTGTACTTTTTGGTTTTCTCGTGTCATATTTGTGTTGTTTGATTCTTTCTTCAAGTAGCTGTCTTGTTTGTCCAACATAACATTTATTGCAGTCGTTGCATGGGATTTTGTACACTAGCTCAGATTGTTTGAGGATGGGTGTTTTGTCCTTAAGTTGTGTGAAAAATTTTTTCTTGTTGGTTGTGGTGTTGTAAAAAGCTGCAGTGCCATTATAACTTTCGAATATTTTGTTAATTTTGTAAGAGAGCACATTCCCGCAACTGATCACAATATTATTAAAACATGGATGTAACAAACCAACGAACTATTTTTAACGTAGATTCTAACTGAGCAAAAAAAAAGTGTTTTGAGGCTTTTTTCAGCACATTCATTTTGTTATGGAGTAGAAGTCCTTGGTTCCTAGTGCAGAATGTCGCTGTTCTGTGTTTCTGATGGCGAAATATGCAAGCAAACTCTAATTTTCTACAATATCTAACAGAACTAAATTATACAAAACACAAATATCCCTGATTTAAATGTAACATTGAAAACATTTCAAAGTGTGAATATTACCTTTTTTTCTTACAGGTGGATTCCATCATTGATGAGAAAACCATCAAAGGCATTCATTCCTATCTAATCAGATGGAAGGGTTATGGAGAAGAAAGTGATACTTGGGAACCAGCAAATACACTCAATTGTCCGGAAGCTCTTCAAGAATACAAAAAGAAGAAAGCTTCTGGAGATAAACATAAAAAGTCTGCAAACAAAGCTAAAAAATTACCTGAACCCAATGAAGAATGGGATGAGAACGAAGATTTTGAGGTGTGTTTCTAGTGTTCTGAAAAAATGTGTGTACTATTTAAGTTCGAACATCAACATCATGCAAGGATATGGATCATTGATTAGTCTTTCTTACTCAATGTGTGGTTTTCCCTTGCTAAGAAAGGACTATCTACTGGGGATGTGTTTCTTTCCCTGTTGTGATTTGATTCAATTCTTGACAATCATTGGGTCATGAGGAATTTACGTCTAACACATGTTCATAATCTATTTCCAGCTACTACTGTAGCAACCCAATTATCCAGACTAATTGTTGTCATTTAGCATTCAGATGGTTAAAAAACTAATGATTGAAGAGGAGGGATTATCTTACATAATATTGCAAATACTAAGATATATAAATTTATTCAGAAGAACAAAAAATACTCTCGGCAACATAAATGACTATTTATAATATATAGGAGAACAAAGTTTTGACATCCAACTGACTTTAGCTGGAAAATCTTGAAACATTCATACAAAGTTAATTGAAAGGGGTTGTGCGGAAAACCCTATATTGTCGGTTCCCCACTTTCATTATTCGATTTTTTGTTTAATTGGTAGTACATAATTTCAATAGCCATCGTGAATTTAGGAAAACTTATATTAAGACCCCTCTTAGTGAAAATTAATTCAAGAATTTATTATTGACTTATTATATTTCAGGTGGTTAAAATCCTAGATGTACATTTTAAGAGAGATGGAAAACGAGAGTTTCTCGTATCTTGGAAGGGCTACTCCCATAAATATGACAGTTGGGAACCCGAAGAGAATATGAATTGCAAAGATTTGATAGAAAAATACATGAAAAAAATGTGACCAAGCTAAGGAGGCAAACCCCAAAGAATTGAGAGTTCTAAGAAAAGCTACTGACAGGTTTACTCTATCAGCACAATCTTTGGCAAGAAGACTAAGTAAAAGGAATCAAGGAAAGCAAAGGTATTTATGAACTATTTCTTACATATGATTGTATTGACAAAGATATCGAGGGTTGCCTATATAGCCTTAATTCTCAACAACAATAATCATGGTAATTACAATATACTGAACTAAATTTATTTATGTATTAATCTATAAAATATTCCTTCCATATTTACAAATTTTTTGTATACAAAGAATTCTTATTCTTAGAATACGTAAACTACGTTATCTATAGATTCAGTAAGTTGAAATAAAATTTTGTGAAAACATTATGGTTGTAACTTAAAACGTTTTTCAATATACAGGCTTTCAAAGTTGAATTTTAAAATTTTTTCCGTTGACCTCGAAAAAAAAGCTTGCTTTAACATACACCAAATTGATTAGTAATGACCCATTCTAATGTATAATTTCTCCTATTTTAATGTTTGATCCTCATGGGTAACATAAAGTATTCAGAAGCAATACAAGTAATGCTACAACAAACTTACAATAGATTATTCTATGTATGTTGTTATCGAAATGAATATTATGTCAAATGTATTTATTATGCAAAATAAAAATTTATTTCAATTGAGGGAATTTATATTCAAAATAATGAGCTTGACAGAAAAATGTTGTAATCAACTTATTTATTAATCTAGCAATTGGGTCGTCTCTCGTGCTTAAAATATCCCACCATTAATCGCTGTCTTTAATAAACCCATTTATTAATAGTTATTTAATCAACTTGTTTATTAATCTAGCTATTAATAGCTGTCTTTAATGAACTCGTTGATTCATAGTTATTTAATCAAGTAGTTTATTAATGACAACGATTAATAGCTAGATTAATAAACGAATTGATTACAACATTTTTCTGTCTACCCCATTATGAGGGTGTATATGTCTTTGGTGGTGCCTTTATTGGAATACTGCTCTTTGGTCTGGTCTTATGGGAATAGTTGCTTGAGTTTGGAGAGGATTCAGAATAAATTTTTTCGGTTCTGTCTTTTCAAGCTTTAGTTGAGGGTTCCAATCGACCTTGTATATAATGTAGCAATGGCGGTGTTGAATATGAGGAGTCTACATGATAGGCGTGTCGGTGGTGATCTATTGTTTGTTTTTGAACTCCTGAGTGGCTAGGTGATTTGTCCTTAACTTCCCGCGGGGGTTTCTTTCAACATCCCAGGACGTTTACTGAGGGCAAACCGTTTGTTTTACATACCCCATCATGGTACTAACTTTGCTAGGCACCGTCCCATCCAGAGGACGTTGAGACTGATTAATGCCAAGAAACTTGATATTTTGGGTGTTTCTTTGACGCACTTCAAGAGGCAAATAGACGCTCTATAGTTCCGTGATTATTTTTGATTTGTGCGGGTATTGTATGTTTGTTCATTAAATTGTGTGTGATAATCAAGGTTGAAAATTTTATATGAAACATGGTCTTTTGTAATGGGGTTGATCCCGTATAAATAAATAAATAAAAATAAATAAATTGGGAATAGATTCTCGATTGAAATAAATTTTTATTTTGCATAATAGATACTTTCGACATAAAATGAATTTTGATGTTCATAGAAAATAAAGTTTCAGTAGAGTTGTATCATTACTTGTATTGCTTTTGAATATTTTATGTTTGCTTGCCTAGGAAAATCAGACATTAAAATAGGGGAAATCATACATTGAAATGAGTCCTTATTGATCCATTTCCTGTACGTTAAACTGAGCTTTTATTTTGAGGTCAACAGAAAATAACTATTGGCATATCTTGCAAACTCTAAATAAATCAATGATATTTTGGGTAGCCAGTAGGCACCTGTACGTCTTATTAAATTAGTACCAATCCTTTTTTAGATGCCCCAGAAATGTACTAATAGGGCTAACTTGCCATTCTTTACCCACTGTTTCATCTTCACTGTGATACTGTTCTAGTGTACAAGATTTTTTACAAAAAAAAAGCTGTTGTAAATGTCACTGTTTTGGAGATAATTGGGTTTGAATATTTCTCCAATGTTAGATGCATTAATTTTATTATTTCCATCAATTTCGTGATTCTCCTACAGAAAAATAAAACCCCAATTCTCCATCCTATCCATTCCATGCATGTCGCATGAAAAATATCCATGAATCATAAACGAAAACTTATTAACACAAAATATCAAACAATATTAAAGGAATGGAACCCATCCCCTGGCAGCAAACAGTTCTCAATTAGAAGAAGTAGTAACCTTTGTTTCAAATAGTTCTCTAGTTCTAGAGTTCTAGATACGTCACTCAGCAACTTTATAGCCCCGTTTTACTTCAAAAACATTCTCCGATATCCTTAGAGAATATTTTTTTCTGCCCATGCTTCCGAAAGCTATAGCAGTACAAAAAATAAGACACATTTATATAAAAGGCGATTTCGATTGACATTGGTTCTTGGTTGGTTCATAGATTGGTCCGTCAGTTTTGAACCAACCGCATTCGAATGACAAATTGGTGACGTCTCGAATCAACTGTTTCGCTGAAACTTGAACCGTATTCGACAACGCGGTTCGTTTGACGTTGTCATTTATGAACCGAGCAGTCAACTGTTAACCAACCAAAACAGCTATTCGAAATCGACTATAGTGTCCTTTGATCTTTGAAATGAAAACGAAACATTTGTTGAATGATAATTTTGGCTGTTTCAATTTCTCTGTGATTAGTCCTGATAAGGACCAGTGTTTGTCAAACTTTTTCTGAAATGGACATCGAGGACGATGGTCAATGAGAAGGTGCGATATAAACGTAAAAGAAATACAGATCCAACCTCGCCAAGTATTGCCCAGAAAAATCAACGTCATCTGGAAGAGCAATATCACCTAAGATTATTTATCCACTACATCTCAACAATATGTGTACTCATCAGGGAAGAACATTAAAAGATGCAATACTAATATCCTAAACAAAAAGATGGAAGCCTATTTGAATGAAATAAAGACTGAACCAATAACAAACGAAAAAATCTCTCAATTTAACTCAACACTTTCAGCACTTGTGATAGAGAACAGCCCAATTCTAAAAAAGGAATATTACGTCCAAGAACTACCTCCTTATATCATAAAAATGATGAAGAAGAAAAGAAAAATGTACAGAGATTATCTACAAATCCCAAACAGAGAAGGTAAAACAGAATCAAATTATTATAATAAAAATATTCAACTTTTAATTCGCCAATATAAGGAGCACAAATGGATCACTACCTGCAATAATCTGCCAGACAACCTATCAGCATGAACAACAATACATTCTCCTCAGATCAAGAAAGAGCCGAAATTTTCGCAACTTATTTTGCAGATACATTCAAAGAAAATAGTTCACCCCAATTTTGCCAACAAAAACACGACGAAATACTCAATTGGTATGACAGTTATTTTCGGGGAAAACAAACGATGCTCAATATTCGCATTGAAGAGGACCTTTACTTCGAAATGCTCTATAAAGGAAAGAGTACCACTCCGTCGACATTACTTTGATCGCTCGCGCGATTTTCGTCTTTATACCTTTGGTTGGTTCGTTGAACAATCATTGGTAGTGCTATCATTGTATAAAGAAAGATAGTATTCCAGCGATACGGGTTTATCATTTGACCACTTGGATCCCACCAATAGATGGCGCCACTTCGATGGGCTCCATGGCTCCAAAAGAATGTCTTAGCTCACAACGGATAGCTGGTAATTGGCAGTACGTCTTAGCTGGTACCATGTGGATCCGTCGGTTGGGTATCAAAGCTATTCGTCAATAGATGGCCCTTAGATACTTATTATAGATGGCGCTATGTCGGGTATGTGATTAGGTCGAAATTAATCAGTGGCGTATTCAAGAAGTGGGCGAAATTTTTTTTTAAGAAAATGACATTCATCTTACTTCTCTCCATTTTTTAAGGTAATAGATCCGCTATCAGAAACAAATGAATTATTATAGTATATTAATATTCATTATTAACGGCATAATTGGCTTATTTGCAAATGAAAGAATATTGCTATAAACTTATAAAATATACAAGGCAAAACAAAAATGAATAAAAACGAACACATTCATCAATAAAGCACTTTATTATTAAGTTCATTTTGCTCGATTTTCAACTTCTTCTGTGTCGAAATTGATCAAAAGTTGCAGCTTGTATGCTTCTTATTCACTCACTTTGCTCATTTCCTGATGTATAATTAAGAAACCAAAAAAATCTACATATGTATGTAGATTTTTCATGTGAAAACAAATAAATTAAAATTTCGAAAGCCAAAAAAGTTAATCTAGTTTTTTTAATCGATTACGATCAAAAAACTAGTCGTTCTTCAAATGTTAGCTATTATTATATAATGTTCAAACTTATTATTTCGAGTTGAAAACAATCTATCTCTGGTCTGTTCTGATGGAAGTTCTGGGTTTCCCGCAGCGGGTTGTAAATAATATTTCAATCTACTCTGGTCGCAAAACCGAATCCCTAATCTTTGATCATATTTCGAAAAAATAGAGTTCGAATGGAAATCATTCTTCTGTTCGGAGGAAAAACCAAACGTTTTTCACTCGTTTCAACAATGAAAAAAATTTTAGTGAAGAAAACTTTCAACAGTAGTAGTTTTGGGTAGTGCTCGATTAGGTGGCTCTACACAACTTGCAATGCCCGGAAATCGAAAAAATCCACATTATTTCATTCAATCCCTAACTATCTCAAGGTCGGTTAGCATTTAGCAAACTTCAACCTTCCGATAAAAAAAACAGATTAATCAGATATCATAGCCAGATTCAATGCAAAGCACCCCGAAAAACATTATTTCTTCCAACAAATATTTTTGAACTCAAAACAATTTGAAAAAAGGCTGGAGTATGAATTTCCCATCCCCTGCTGTATTAAAGGACATTCCTTGTTATTGTTGTTTATACCCATAAACACAATAAAATGTGAATGGTTAAACTACCTGCCCTCTTACCGCGCCTTCGGCAATTCGAAGTAATGAAGTTAGCAACTGAGAACGCCAGTACAGAAATGCATCCCTATAATTAGTCAATATGAATACCACGAGAAGGAATAAGGGCTGAACATTCAATAGAATTTTAATCTCTACAACTTTTGTTTGGAACGTTTATTGATACACCTTCTCGTCTTCTAGGAAACGAAATTTTTTCCTCATTTGACCGAATATTTCAAAGTTCCTGAAAATTTTTGAACCTGCCTTCTTGACGTTCCCACTTTCGAAACAATCATCATATCAAAAATGTAGCTTTTTCCGGAAAAAAAAGTGATTTCAGAACTGGACTATATAACAGAAATCTGACACTTAGGACCTGTAGATTCTCTTTTAAAATAAGCATGGTAACCAATTTTATGAAACTTCCGTGTACTGCCAATGCAGGTAGTCATTTACACAACGATGAAAACATTGTTGACAAATTTAAACGGAGCCCTCCGTCTACTGAATGGCGATGAAATTACTTTTTCGTATGCAAATTCTTCTGAACACCTATCAGACAATGATTATTATGAACATTTTATTTCTGACCGGAATTTGAACCAATATTATTCTCATATTTAGCTCATAATGTACCTACCGTTCAGAAACAAATTCTTCATCGATTATGAAAAATAGTCAAATTATGATACGCCACTGTATGAATTCGGGAATTTACCTGGCTTCAGAGCATTGTGAAAAGTATTTTCTACGTTTATTTCAGAGAAAGAATTCTTCATCAGGTTGTCAGGTTGCCTGCTTTAGTTCGTAAAAATAATTTCATTTTTCATGATGGCACCACCAACTGGGACATAATTTTGGAGAACGAGCACAAAAATCAAAAGATGGCGCTGAAAATCGCGTCAAATGGGATTTTCACAGGGACTGGATTACTATCCTTCTTTATACTATGGTGCTATATACCAAGCATACGCATAAGCGATTCCGCGGCAATATGCCATTACGTGTGGTAGCATGAGCTACCAGTGATTGTTTCCGTATTCAACGAATTGATTATTTCGTGTTGTGTTGATAACTTTTTCATTGTTTTTAGTGTTGTTTATGAGCCAAATAGTTTAGGTAAGTATTTCGTGAATATTTCTGCACCTTATTTTTATAGTAAACTTCTATGTTAGATATCACAAACACAAAAAAAATATATTGATTTACTGAAAAAAATTCCCAATATGTATTTCGCAAATCACTGAAAGCGAAAAATGTCACGACACTTTCCTTATTGTATAATATGTGAAAAATATGTAAAAATGCGTGTGTGTCATTATTTGAAGGCTCCGTTTTTGCGCTAAGAAAATATTTGGGAATTACCGACGAAAGTCATGGTTTTAGACATGATTTTTTTCTTTTCAGCATGTCAAGAAATAGTAGACCGCTAACTCAGGCCGAAGTTAGGGAAATCGCAGCCAATCTTAGTGATGAAGAGTACTACATTTCAAATTTTGGGGGTGAGGATATCCAATGTCGTCACCATCAGTTGTTGATTCGATAATGTTTTTCAATTGTTTTGTGGTATTTTATTAGATTCAATTCATATTATACCATGTTTTGTCCAATAAAATCGTTCTTTCATGAAAAAAAAACTTGTATGGTAGCTATGTTTACCAGTGCTCCTTTGGTGTTGGTTGATGACGTGAACTGCCACTGGTAAAATATGGCTACCGCATCTAAACGTCTTTTATTGCAAAAATCGGCCACTATGGATTTTTTTAAAACATTTTTCGACACTATTGGAACTATCCTAAACAATAATCGCCGATAAAAAATAAGATTGAACAAAAAAAATAGTTCTGCCTGTTAAACGGTTAACTTACAAAAACTCTGGCATCAACACAAAAACAGCTGCACATATTTACAAGTCAATCTGTCGCCCCAGATTAGAAAACTGCCACACAATTTACCTGACGGCGAACACCACGAACAAAAAAATTCTTCAGACAGCAGAAACCATCTCTATCAGAACCATTACGAAAATGCGGCACCCAAGAAATCAGCTTTACAACCCGTCGAACGAGCTTCTGTATGAAAAACGCTGATTAAACCGATTGAACAACGTCTGAATGATTTGTCTGAGAAATTTTGTCAACGGGACGAGAATATGGATATATCAAGGAAATTCTGCACAAATAGAAACAATAATATGAGACCACATAGAAAGTACCCTCAAAACACCATATGGGAAGTCATTCAGGACAAAAGTACATAGATTCCAAATTATCTAAAAAATCATCATTGTCATCACTAATATTGCTTTCTTTTTTTTTCATATAATGTTAATCAATAATCTATCTTTCACACCACTAGATCAATAATTCAAATATTTTTGTATGTATAGACAGGCTGAAGGACTTCGGTCGATGGCCTTTTGGAATTTGTATTTTTATTCCAATAAATAAGTGTTATTATTATTATTAAGTATAATTTTGTGGTAGAGGTCATCTTGGCTCTATCTGCGCGGATGGTATGAGCAGGAGGTCAGGTGAGGTCAGGTCTGGTTCGTGTTTAGGATTAATTGCTTCATTGGGCCGAATTCGTTCTCAATTAAGTTCTTAGTATTGGCACCCAGACGAACTTCACTTCCACAGAGAGAGTACTGATTGGGTTAGGAGTTATAGTGAAGACTGCTTCTTTCAATTTCCTCCTTCTCCATCTCCATCCTTTGATATTAGGGAAGCTTCGTCTCTGATGTCTATCTGATGTTGTGGTCCTCGTTCCAAGCATGTTGGGCTAGCTTATATTTCTCTGTTTCTCCTAGTTGAGGTAGTCTTTGGGGATCTTATTGCTAACATTCAGGGGCGTTCAGTTTCCCCAATATTGTATCTGCCGCATTCGCATGGTATTTCATATCGTCGGCAACACCGCAAAACCAAGTAACTGCAAAAACTGACATTTTCAGGAGGCACTAAAAACTTAATAGTTGTGGATTGATGAATTATTATCCAAGTGATTTATAATTATAACGTATTCAATCGAATTCATCAATCCACAACTATTAAGTTTTCAGTGCCTCCTGAAAATTTCAGTTTTTGCAGTTACTTGGTTTTGCGGTGTTGCCGACGATATACTCTTTAGTTCTTTGATTTTCGTTGTCAAGTTTCACCTTCGAAGGTTTTTTTCTGACAGTATCCTTGGTCTTGAATGCTGTTCTCACATTGTATCTGTTACCAATCCATCTTATTTTCTCAAATTATCCTTCACATATTTTATGACAGAGGTTATCGTTTCCGTAGCTTCATTGTCTGTTAGTTGGTGCTCTGTTGCCGCTTCTTTAGGTTTTTTGGTTATATGGGGTAGTTGTTTCTCTTGAGAGTTTCTGTTATGTTGTTGAACTTCTCATTACGATCTTCTGTCGTATAAGCATCTGGCTACTACTAAATTCACAAAAAACTTCATAGGGGTGTAATCTGATTCCATTCGACAACATGCCCAAGTCGCATGAAAGGTCGGGTATACCAGCCTGGAATAAGAATGGTTTCCTTTATGTATTTGGTTTGATTTCAATAGACAAGCATTTATTGACAGTGAATGAAAATGTAGACATTCAATCGATCACTTGCTCTGGAAATTTGAGTGAAGACAAACATAGTGTACGGAGCCCAGTGGTTAGATCGTTAGATTAAAAATTTAATATGCGCGTATCCAAAACTCTCACGATGAAGAAAACTAAAAGCAAACTCCAGTTATAGAAAGATTCGCGCAACCTTCCTGAAAAAATACTCTATAATTCCAGTTTATTTCGATTCAGCTTTCCTATGATCCTAATCCAAATCTTAACGATCGAAGGTCGATCGCTCCCCCCTTTAATAACGTCATCTCGAAAGCACATGACAAAGCGATCTCGCGTACGCTTAGAATTTATAATTTCTTGCTAAAATTAGTATTTCTTCAACCTGTCATATCTCTCGAAATATCCGTGAGAAAACTATGCTCTAAACAGCATTTGTCCTCGATAAAAGATGCTGCAAATAAGCGTCACATTAATTTTTATGTGAATTCAAGTCAAGAGCCGTCTTCAAATGGAACTATATTTAGGATTGAATTGACTTTTATGTAAAACTTTTCAAAAACTACAAAATTGTAATCCAAGATCTACTTTGACTACTAGTGAAACTAATTCTCAATCCATGTTCCAAATCAACAACGTATCAAGTGGAGAAATATACCTATACCTACCTAGGTTCAATCTGCGATTGCGATATATTTGAAATTTGCCATCACAACCGGTAATATCTCTTTGTAAACTGTAGTTGTGATTATTATGTATTTAGAAACTATATCATAACCCTAAATAAGAACATAACAACAATGAATGTATGTAATTGGAAAGGGACCAAATTGTATTTGAAATAAATACACATGTGACGATTTACGAGCGCTTAATTTCATACCTTTATTCAAGATGGAGTGATTTTTACTGGAAATTCCTGAATATTTTTTTTAACATTCATAACAGTCCTCCCTATGTATCAATTTCAGACCCCTAGCATCAATATTTGCTTATACAACCAATGGTTCTAAGGGTTGGTGGGTGAAAAATTCAAGTTGTAGAATTTTTCCGTTGTTTTTAAACAAGTCAGATACCAAATTTCAACTTCCTGGGACTTCAGGAAGGTGATGATAAACAACATTTCTAAATTCTAGTTGTCATCCGAGAGACTAGATGACGCTCACGTAACTGTAGTCACTTGGTTCCCAATCTTGTCACAATTCTGAAGTGAACAGAGTCAGTCATATTTTTCCAATGGCTTTATCATGACAAAATAATAATTATGGACATGTTTTCATCAAAAAATACCTCATTCAGTGTGCTTCCTAATGACATATCAGAATGTTTTTTTAACACCTTCATTCTGATTTTGAGACAATAACGCCGGGAATAAAAGCCATTATATTTTCAGAATTGTCGCAACTTTCTTGTTGCATATTCGTTCATCTGAGCAAGTTCATGCAGCTTTTATATACTATACTGTTTTGAAAAATTTGAACAATTTTATTTATACTTATTACTAATTTTTTTCAGGGTCCAATATCATGAAGCAGAGTGAAATAGGAGTGTTTTTCAAATGCAACTATGTAATTTTATTCTTTTTCTAGTAATAAAACACAAGTGTTATATAGGATTTATATACACAAGATTATATATCATAGGAAGAACTCTCAAGTACAAAACAAGAGTAAACATGAATTTTCATTACAAATGTTGATTTTATTTTTATTGAAGGTTAAATTTCTATGTTACCTTTCATCTCTAGTATTTTTGAAGGTATCCAACTAGTGAGTATATATTTATACAAAATCTCGATCAGTAACTATTTATCGAATAAATGCAATTAATTTGTTGAGTTTAATTTCATATTTATGCAGAGTATGAATGGAATAGTTGTTTATATAGTCTGGATTGGATTATAATTTTCATATATCGTTATAATGATGAGATAAGTTGTGGTAGAAATTTCTATATTGTGTGCTATATTATTATATTATGTAGACTGAATTTCAAGTACCATCAGATGGTACAATGAATAAGCTCTTTTATGGTTCTGACTTGCAGATATGATGAACTGTGTATTCAAATGACAATTGATTATTATCTTGTAGAACCTCTTTTAACTTCATATTTTGTACAAAACTTATCATTTTTGAATACTTACTTCTCAATACACCTGCAAAGTTCAAAATGTATTATTTCGAAAACTTTTATATGGTGATTTGAGTTTTGTTTTTTGTTATTGCCATGGTATTTATTAGAACTCCTAGATATAATCTTGTGTGAAATAGTTCGATGTATTTTGTTTAATTTTCAGAATAATATATCATACTGAATTCACTTGTAGAAAGAAATTTCTGGGACAGTAATAAATTATTTTTTTTTTCACTTGTTTATGACTCATGAAAAACTCTTGGCTGCTTAAATCAACACAGTCATTTGGGTGCAAGACAGATTAGTTTAGATTAACCTTTTACTAACATTCAGTTTGTGATGTTATAATTGGTATAGTTTGGCAGTTTTAGGTATTCAGAATAGTTTTCACTTAACAGGAACCTTTAGAAAAATCTAATATCGAAATCTCTTCTCCGAAGTAATTTTTTGAAGTGTTTCTCAAGTTCTCCCTCAGAGTTGTTCAAAATTTTGATTTCACTAATTTACGAGTAAGGAGAGAGACCTCCCATGATTTTAGTGTGTATATCACCACTTATCAACCTAATTAAAAAAATTGAGCATAAAATAAGTTTATAAATTTTGAATACTTGTGAGGAAATTTCATATTGTAGTATTTTATACTGAAATATATCTCCTATCCTTTAGTTACAAGTATAGTATTTTTACAAAGCCATTTTAAAGTGGAGTCAACATCTTTAGGTTAATTTGCCGTTTTATATGGACTAGGACTAGAGTGTTTCATTTGTAGACTATAGGTGAGTTTCACAGAACTTTGAGAAATATGAAATTCAAAAAAGCATTCGATAAATTGCTTTTCAAATTAAAAATCAACAATCGACGGGTGCGAGGATTTTCCTTAATAATTCTTCGTACAATAAATTGTTACGTTACTCTTTTGGCACACTGTAATTTTATCCAGTGTACAATGTTGCGTCCAGACATTGTCTGTTGGCCATACACTAATATCACCTCCTGAATAATACTGCGTCCTCATATCGGATGCAACATTGCATTTACAATTGCATATGTAATTGAATTTAGTAGGTAAAGTTGTTAAATTTGAAGAAAACTTAATGAACTGGTGGTTACCATAGCATCCGATCTGTTGCTTGGAACTGTCCGAAACGAGCATGTGGACGCTTATCTTTATTCTTCAACACTGACTATCGAGGAATTCAAAAGGAAGAAAGTGAAAAGATATTTAACAAAGTTATACAGAGATTATATTAAGTTTCAGGTAAAAATAGGAATAGTTGGGGAAGAAAGTTCTGAGATATAAGAAGAATTGAAAAAAAAATTCACAAGACAACAGACAAAAATAAATGTCCTTAATTAAAAAACGGTATGAAACGGTTGAAAGTCATGTAGGTAATGGTTAATGCATGCCCGCATTAAAAAAGCACACAATTGAGACTTAATTAGTAAGGAATATCTCAGATATAGATCGACCCTTGAAATACAAGAGTGTTTTATTAAAATAGACTGATATTATTGTACAGGAGATTCGTTAATTTCGGTAGCTTCATCTGGAGAGAAGGAGACTGTAACGTACAAAAAAAGACAAAAAGTCTTTCATTGGACTCTTTGGAAAATATTTACGACACCTTTGCAATATATTTTAGTGAAAAAAAAATGAATTCAAGTACCCCTCTGAAGTTTAGTCCCACCATTCTGGTGCTCCTCGTAGGTGAGTGATTCTGCATACCTACAGCCGAAATGCAGTATTTTTCTGTTGAAAAACACAAACAAAAGTCATAAGTTTATATTGCACTGTGTCGCCAAATAAGAACCATTGGCGTTTTAGGCTTATCTGCAGTGGCGTGGGCGACCGCCCACGGCCTCGCGCCTTTAGGGTCCTCGCGGCCCAATGATCCCCTGCCCTTCTAAGATAAATTATTTTATTTACAGATGAATCTAGATGAAAACTTTTTTTCTTTGTTGACGTCGATTTCAACTTTTTATGGTGCAATTTATATGCAGAAATTAACACAAACCTAAATCTTGCAAGGAATACCTACACATATCAGTTTATCCTGGTGGCCACCTGAGCACCTGAGGGTCACAAGAGTATATTGTAACGTTTCAATTTGGCGGGTTCAATCTCGGGAGTTTCCGGATTGTCTCGGATCGAGAACGCGACGCTGGGAGATATGATATGCGATCGCGGTCATTCCTGAGCGTACTATCTTAGACGCGAGACTCTTGTGTTCCGCTGTTCGGACGCCGATTGGAAAAAGACAATAATTTGTTCTCCTATTCTGGAATGAAATAGTTTGACTTAGGCAACAATTGAGATTGCCTTTTTTGGGGAGAGCTGAGTCTCCAGCATCTTTTTTTGGAGGGAGCTAAGTCTCCATATCTATTGAAGAGAGCTAAGTCTCCGGTATCTTTGGAGAGAGCTAAGCCTCCGGCACCTATTTTAAGAAAGCTAGGCCTGCGACATCTCTTTGGAGGGATCCAGACATCTGAAGCCTCTTTGGAGAGACCTAAGTCTTCAAATCCCTCAGTACCTGCACCTTGGAGGAAGTTGAAACCTCAACGCTTCTATTTGGAAGAATACAACCTTCACCTCTTAATGCAACGTCTTCCAGGAGATCCAGGAGTTCGAACGTTGGGAGAAAATCATGAAATAGTCACTTCCTTTGCCCAGCAACGTTATAACCAGATAAGTGAACAAAGAACGAAAACGTTTGTGAATTGTATTTCTGACGAATGGTTCATGATTGTACATATTCTTGTCCTCGTACAAAATTGTTTTAACCTGTGATATTAGACATTGTAAATAGCTATTGTCATCAGAGAGGAATAAATCTCGACTGTTCAAGTTTTGATTATCATTAGCCTGAGTATAAGCATATTATCTCATTTAACCTCACATGAATGTAAGGTGGTCTCATGCCCTGACTAGCTGGAGGATCTATCGTTGAAATATTACATAACGTAAATTATTAATTATCTCTTTAACCTTACATAATTGAAGAGTGGGAATTTCAAAGGGTCTAAGTGCCATTTTCACGAAATTTTAGATTTTATTTTTTATGGGGTCTATGTGCCAAGGCCAATAGCCTACGAAACAGTTCATGTGCCATCCGCTTCTGGCAGTCATCATTTCTGATGAAAAAACAATTTTTTTTTACTTTTTTCATGAGTTTGAGACATGTTTTATGTAATATTTCAGTTCGATTTTTTTGGCACTTAGACCCTTTTGAATTTCCACTCTTCAATTGGCGCCCAACGTGGGAATGTAAATTAACGTAAACTATATCTCTATCTTAACCTTACACAATTAATTGTGTAAGCCCAGCAAACACGGCGATGCAAATGTAACTCTTATGCGATGTACTGTTTACCTCCCCACGCGCTCGCATTTGCATCCAAATGTCCTCCACATCAAGTACGCATTTCGGAAAAAAGTGTAGTTGAATATGCGATCGTAAAACTGGTCACAAATGATACTTCATTTCTTGTCACATTTGTGACGCTCATGCGAGTTAATTTCGAGACCACTTTTCTTTATTTACTTCCGACGTCGCATAGGAATTTTGATGTGATACTAAAAGATAACTTTGAATAGGACGCCATTTCTCATTGCATTTGAGACATATTTTGTTGTATTCATTGAGTTCGTAAATATTATACCAATTTTAATGCAGGTGATTAAATCATTGATTGCAGGAGGATACTTAAATAAATTTATTCGAACAAAAAATATAATAATTAGTAACGTCAGGATAGAATACATTAGAATACAAGAAAAAAAAAAGAAACAAAAAAATGTACAATATGAGTGTGAGAATTAATAATGTAGTTATGTTTTCAATCTGCCTTTCCTTCCTCTGTCTGACATATCGCAACTATTCCTTCACATAGATTTCGAAGTTCTTCTCCGAAATTCCACTGTTCTTCTCCACCACATCTGAAAGGAATGAAAGTAAAAGTTAAAATGATTTTTTTTTATTCGCAAGATAGTAATAAGTTCTATTATCAGAGAAATAATATTTATTTGTTTCTCATTTGTAAACGTCAGTTTCCAAAAACAGAATATTAATCAAGAAAGTTTATTTTATCAAGTTAATAACATGTAAAACTGACAGTTAACTTGCAAAATTTTTACAAGTTAGTAGTATTATTTACATTAGAAAATTTTGTTTCATCGTCATATATGTTGAAAATCATGGTACAATTGTTTTTTCCAGTAACACAGATTTTTGAAGATGAAAGAGTTGATACTGATGATGATGAACCATCTGTTGACTCAGAAACTGCTGAACTCGAGGACTGCAGAACATTTGTACTCTCCTTACTACCAAATAATTTGCTAGACATTTCTATTTTTTTGTTGACCGAATCATCGACATAACTCATCGCAATTTCGGTGCTCTTCCACCCTCCTACACGCTTTAGTGCTAAAATATCTGCACCCGAATCCGCAACCATAGTGGCTCCAGTTCTGCGAAAAGAGTGGCCGGAGTATAACTCTGGATCTTTTAAACCCAAATATTTCGCTATTTGCTTTGGAACACCACCAATAGTGTGCTGGCCAGCATTAAGGGAAATGCACTTTCCATGTCGATATGTCAAAAAAAATCTTAGGCCGAAGATTTACATATTTTCTGTATAACATGCAGGGCTTGAAGCTGCAGCCATCATCGGTTATGGTGAATCTTCTTGTTGTTAAATTTTTTGTTTCCGTAATGTCACAATAACGTATTTTTTCATATCTTCTACATCATTCATGTTTAAGGAGAGAATTTCGTCACATCGACAACATCCAAAAATCCCAAATATTGTTACAATTTTCGCCAGCAACCACTGGTCATCAGGAGCATGAAAAAGAAATTGTTCAGCCTCTTCTTCACTTAATACCTTGGCCTTTTTTGGCGTATAACGCTCATTTTTTCGTTTCAGAAACGCTATTACCTTTTGAAATCTGCAAATGACAACTAAACGTCATATTTTTTCGAAACATAGATGAATTCAAAATAGTAATCATCGAAATGAATACCATTTTCAATTCCCAGGCTCAGAGATCTTTTATCATGAGGTTGGAGAAATGATATTAGATTTTGTCACTGAGATGAGAGGTAACTGACTCGCCTGCGGCTCGTCAGTTATATCCTCCATTCGCCAGTAAAAACCCTCTTACCATGCTAGTAATGTTATATACTATATATTATGGAAGTATTGTACATTTCTCTTCTCCATCCTTCGATGAGATATTAAGAAACAGTAACTTCTAACTTGAGCAAGTTTAACAATTTTGTTCAACTATTCAATTTATTAGTTCAAGTTATTTCAATTGATGGGAAGATAAAGATATAACTGCAAACGTTTTTCATTTTCACTCGTATAGGTGTAAAAATCATTGAAAAAGTTCTGGACAACAAATTTACAAGAAACATTCGAATAACTGCAAAGGTTGTGCTTGACAGTATCGCGGCTACACCTCAAATCAAATACTCACTGAATGAAATCTTCATAACGGGACTTTCAGCTACTTTGTAATAAGACCTTTGGCATGTCCGTGAACAAATTTCGGCCGTTTCATCGGTGAGAGTCTTTTTGGGACATCTCACCACAAAATCCTTGCTGCTGTTAGGGTTATGTTTTGTACTGAAAAAGATTAAATTCCGTATAAGGTTAGAAATTTTTTGAAATTATAAGACATAAAAATTCCAAATGAGATCGGATTTGATAGCAGTTTCACTAAAGAAATATGTAACTAGTTCAAATCTTGGCTTTTCAAATATGGTTATATAAAAAAGATATGAATTACTAAAAAATCTGTACCTATATTTTATAATTTCTTAAAAATAAGACCAGAAGAACACTACAGAGATACTCCCACTTTATAAATAACAAAACTTTAATTTCATTCGAATGCTTCAACTGTTATATTGTGAATTTCGCATTGAGAAAACATCTCCAATTTTGCCAACCCTGTACAGCATGAACTATTTCAGACAAGTTAATTAAAACCTAATTCCTTGAAAAGTGCTGGGATTGCCTATTTTATGGATTTTTGAAAAATCTCTAGAACCAAATGAAATAAAAAAATATTCAACGGCAAAACTCAAGAAACTTCTCGGAACAAAATCAAAAAGTTCTACGAAAACACACATATAAAAACTTCATTATACGATAATTATATGTACCTAGAGTGAAATATCAAAATATTTGGTTTACAATAACAACTAATATTTACTTACCAATGAATGCATTCAAATTGCAGAAAACCAAAAAAATTAAATATCGGATCAAACGAACAGCGAACTTCTCGAATCAAACACTTGTCACAAAATGATGATGGATCCAAAAGAAAAAACTCAAGTCTAAAAATTGTTATTCGTTGAATCTGTCAGACGCAAACCCAACCCCCTTTCTTCTCACCACTGCGAATTCCATAGTCCGAACCGAGTTCTCTAGAGAAAAATATCCCGGCCGATTGTTATTAGGGGCAATAAAACCTAGATGCGGTAGTTTCTCTGCAGTTAAAGATCGAAGACATCCTTACTCAACACTCTTTGGCTATGAGTCACAATACGAACGAATATTTGCATCGCATGGGAATCACATTTGAGATATCTTTATTCATGGTCAAAATGTTGAGAATTTTTCTTCCACATTTCGTTAACAAAGCGATATCAGAAAATTAATAGGTTTTGGACGCATATGCGACATCACAATGAAGATTTTATTTTATGTTGAAAATGTAACTCCACAAAAGTGTCAGGCGATGTAACGTGTTTGCTGGGAGGTTAAAGAGATAATTAATAATTTACGTTATGTAATATTTCAACGATAGATCCTCCAGCTAGTCAGGGCATGAGACCACCTTACATTCATGTGAGGTTAAATGAGATAATATGCTTATACTCAGGCTAATGATAATCAAAACTTGAACAGTCGAGATTTATTCCTCTCTGATGACAATAGCTATTTACAATGTCTAATATCACAGGTTAAAACAATTTTGTACGAGGACAAGAATATGTACAATCATGAACCATTCGTCAGAAATACAATTCACAAACGTTTTCGTTCTTTGTTCACTTATCTGGTTATAACGTTGCTGGGCAAAGGACGTGACTATTTCATGATTTCCTCCCAACGTTCGAACTCCTGGATCTCCTGGAAGACGTTGCATTAAGAGGTGAAGGTTGTATTCTTCCAAATAGAAGCGTTGAGGTTTCAACTTCCTCCAAGGTGCAGGTACTGAGGGATTTGAAGACTTAGGTCTCTCCAAAGAGGCTTCAGATGTTTGGATCCCTCCAAAAGATGTCGCAGGCCTAGCTTTCTTCAAACAGGTGCCGGAGGCTTAGCTCTCTCCAAAGATACCGGAGACTTAGCTCTCTTACAAGATACGGAGACTTAGCTCCCTCCAAAAAAAGATGCTGGAGACTCCGCTCTCCCCAAAAAAAGGCAATCTTAATTATTGCCTAAGTCAAACTGTTTCATTCCAGAATAGGAGAACAAATTATTGTCTTTTTCCAATCGGCGTCCGAACAGCGGAACACAAGAGTCTCGCGTCTAAGATAGTACGCTCAGGAATGACCGCGATCGCATATCTCCCAGCGTCGCGTTCTCGATCCGAGACAATAAGGAAACTCCCGAGATTGAACCCGCCAAATTGAAACGTTACAATATCTCGACTGTTCTAAGGGTACCCGCGCACATGCAATTTTCTGTCGCACGATAGTTTAGTCACAAAAATGAAACTGGACTGCAATGGACTGCACGCACATGCGACTAAATAATCGAAGCGACTGAACAGTCGCATTTTTGTAGCCACGCGATTATCCCAAATCAGAAAGAGACAAACTTGCGACAATTCAATCGCAATTCAGTTGCAGCCGAAGTCCGAACTTCTTTGTGTGAGTGTGAATTCTTTTTTTCAGGGGGACTTTATAAGGTCCTATTTTCAATATTATTTGGCTCGTAATAGTAGAGCTACAACGCAAGCGGTTTTTAGGAAAATCCATGTTACTACTGAATGTAGTTGCGATTTATTAGTCGTAAGTACGCGCAGGAAACAGTTTCGAATTTGTTTCTTGGCGATTGCGATTATTCAGTCGCGCGACAAGAAATCTCAGGTGCGCGCCTAGGCTAAATCAGAAAGAATGTTTGACTATGAAAGCAGCGATGAACCTGTACCAGGTATCCCAAATTTCTTGATTTCGACTGTTTTTGAACTAATTTTTGAGAGGAGTCCTGGGCTCGATTTTCGCGAAAAAATCATAAATGGAAACCGTTTCATGATATCATGTTTTTAGGATATAACTGAATTTTGATATTTGATCGATTTGGAAAATGTGACATAACATCTTCATTCACGAAAATATCTGAAAACGATTAAAACTTTTCACAGGATATTTTCACATTATATTCATTTTTTGTCTCGTTTGCTAAGGATGGATAAAAACACAATTTTTTCATTTTTTGCATCCTATATCATAAAAAAATTTGAGATAAAAAAATTTTAAATAGTATCTTAGTCCCAGTAAAAAACTGCTTCTGAAAAGTTCGAATCGTTTTCAGATATTTTCGAGAATAAAAATGTTATGGCATATCTTCATAATCGATAAAATATAAAAAGATATCGTGAGGTGGCTTCCACTACTGGTGTTTTCACGAAAATCGAGCCAAAGACTCCTTTTTACCTATCTACTCTAGAAGTACCAGAAACAGCCAGAATCAAGCAATTTGGGATACCCTGTACTCCAGGCAGGAGTCGATATGAAACAAGTTTTTTCAACTGCATAGGCATAGTTGACTCTATAATTAGTTATATCGATTCAAGATTTATCTCTCTGAATCAACACTTCGAAACTTTTAGTTCTCTGTATGATCTGAAAAAAAAATTTAAAATATGTCTATACAGCATATTCTAAAATACTGCCAATATTAAGAGATGTCCTGAGAGAAGGAGAGAGTAGTGACATACAGCCATATGAGTTACTAGCTGGCCCGCGCAATTTCGTCCACTCAAATCGGCTATTGAAATTATTGTTATTATTATTAATTATTATTTCAATATCATCCTCATACGCGAAAAATCTTGAAGAAGCCTAGATCCTAATTGCCAAACCGCCTATCAGATCCAATTGTTTTCCCCAACTTTTCGTTTATATACGTCTTACCTATACCTATACGTATAACTGACGCGTGACGCGGTTTCTTCGGGGGTACGTTACGCAAGATATTATTCGTACACATCAGTTCTACAACATCTGATAATAGTATTGCTTGGTTAACGTACTTCGATATTTCACAGTTTCACCTAGTTGCCTAGAATCGATCGTGGCTAAGAATCATTTTTGCATATCACCGTAAGAATAACATGGGTGATTCGAGACTACGCGACGTATGTACTTTGACAAATGGCCCTTATAGCACTGAGAAGCAGGCATTTTTTCGACTCGCTTGATATTTTCTCATTGTTTTATGCTGAAATACTACAAAATTTTTATAAATTTTGTTATTGGGATAGATAAACCATATTTATATGACGCTTCATCTGAATCCGTTCGGTAGTTCTCACGTCAAAGAGTAACAAACATCTTCACATCCTCACAAACCTTCGCATTTATAATATTACTAGTAGGATAGGATATGAGGAATTAAGAACAATGATACCCATATACCAGACTTCATTGAAGATGTGAGACAGCCTTTCCAATATAACGTAAAAAACAACATGCAAGAAATTCATCCAAATATTTATATAGTGATTAAAATTTTATTTACTATACCGGTGAGTACAGCCTCTGCTGAAAGAAGCTTCTCAAAATTAAATCTGATGAAAAATCAAATGCGAAATAATGCAATTTAGTGAGGCTACAATCCGACAATTTTTATTTAATTTTCACGTTATAACTCGTCACATATTTTTTATGAAATCTTAGACACTTTCAGTTGTTCCTTATGGAAACCTTTTTTCATTAAGGGGCCTCGCTAATTTTATCTCGCCCACATATATTTGAAGTCTTGTTACGACACTGCTTATCTGCATCCAATTCTCTCAGAAGTAAAAAACCCTGTTGTAAATACATTTCTTTTCGATGGACCTGCTGCCTAGTATGAACCGAAGAGCAACACTTTTCGGAAGAAAATATACTGTTAGAATATCGTATATGAAAATGAATTAACGACGTTCATAAGCCGTCGAAGAAAATGACTAATAACATGGACTAGTGAAAATCTAAATCATGAAGTATACTGCAGGAACGTGCTGTCAACGAACCAACGTAGCAATAGACTAGTTTCTGAGTTATTACTCATCAGTACTGCTTAACGTCTTCGTCGATGACAACCAAAATGAGCCGCAGACCTATGTTCAATGCTGTTAGGCAAACGGAATTTCGTTTTTCCCATCAGTAAATTGTAGTAATCCATTTCTGAGTCTCGTACAAAACTTGGGGAAGTGGAAAACGCCCTCTTATGCGTGGCACTTCTCATTGCTCAAGTCTGGAAAGTGCCTAACAGCATTGAATATAGATCTGCGGCTCATTTTGGTTGTCATCTACGAAGACGTTAAGCAGTACTGATGACGAGTAGAAACTAGTCTATTGCAACGTTGGTTCGATGACAGCACGTTCCTGCAGTTTACTTTATGATTTAGATTTTCACTAGTCCATGTTATTAGTAATATTGTACGAGTATATACCTACTCCGTTCAAGAGTTTTTGTCATCTCAGCTGACAGAGGCCTTGAAAGTCCAATAGTGGTTTAATTTCTGGTTAAAAACAGTAACTAAAAAGTCTATGGAACTATTACAGAAAATATATGAATATAACCTTGAACAGAATTTATTACACTGAGCTATATAAAACTCAGTGATTTATTATTTTCTCAAGGCAAATGAATTTGAAGTTGTTCAGCTGAATTGCCAAATGCAAACAATTTTAAAAATGTCTTAAGTCGGTGTTTTCTTCAACACCAACCTAAATCCTGCAACTCAAAAGTTACTAATGATTGCCAACATAATTTTGTTTTTTCGCAGCCGTCTTCGATGACAATAATTCTTGAACAGGCTATAGGCTATATTCAATGATTTGAAATTGACACAAAATTATTTATTTCTTATTTTCGGAGATTATTTCGGCCGAATTCGAGAAGTGCAATATTTTCAAGTTGTCTATTTCATGTTATAACAAAGTTTCGAAGTCCTGGAGCCCCAGCAATTTCAGCTTCTTGCACAGCAACTTTTTCGGACTTCTGTGGTAGGATGCTGAAAAGACACCTACTTGAGGAATACGCCAGTTTGGGAATCTACGTGAGTATTCTGTCTGTGCCTCGGCAGCATAACCATTGCTGGATTCATACACGAAAAGAATATCTGTATATTCAGCATAAGTGAATGTAGAAAATAGAGAAAAACTTCATAAGTAAAAGACTATTGTAATTTGTCAATAGATATAAGAATATTGTTGTCAACAATTCGAAAGGATTTTCAATAGTATGAAATTGACAAATCCATAATTACAGTCTACAATTATTATACTTGTGATTTTGATCGCATTTGATTATAGACACATTCATTATTTTCTATTTTTCGTGTTGGACAATAAAAAGGTTTTTTAAAAAAAATCTGCTGTAAGGAAACAGGAAACTAGTGACTGCATTCTAAGGAAAGATTTTTTAGGGAATAAAGACGACATTTGAAAAGTTTTCAGAATAATTTTTTTATACATAAATTGTCGAATTTGAAAGTTGCAATCAAATGTATATTTGAAATTGATTTTTCTTTTCTTCATCTTTGATTTATTCCAATTTTCAAATCATACTAATTCTTCTACATCAGGGATGGGCAACCTTTTTTAGCAGAGGGCCAAATATAAAAATTTTTCATAGACCACGGGTCAAGAAGATATTTCCAATATAAGAAAAAATAAATTCATTCAACAAAAACGAAATAAACTTAACGTTCCTTACAATAGGATAATTGAAAAAAATATTGAACTTATATAATTAAAAAAAAGACACTCCATAACTCATTAGTCTAGTTTTCAACTAATGATACAACTGGGGTTGCGTTTTCTCCACAAAAGCATCGTTATTTAGGAACTATTGATGTTGTTGCTCACGTAGGTAATGTATTTTCGAAATTCGAATCCATAATCCTTGATCGTTGATCGATTCTTAGATTTAGATCAAATTTATTTGGCAATCTGTCATTCTAATCCGACGAATCAAAAAGAATTGAGTTAATGAATAATAAATCCATACTTGAAGAAATTTTTAATTTTACCTAGATTATATTTGAAAAATCAGAAATCTCTCTCATATCTGGGGCCTATTGCAGATTGCACCAAACTACTTTGCCACTTTTCAGTTTGCACTTTTCAATTCCGAATACGTTTTGTGCAACGTTATTCGTTCGAAAAGTTAATACTGCGAAGTGAAAATTTGCAAAAGTACCTTTCAAACTACCTTGCAACTTTTCACTTTCAAAATGTTCATATCTGAATGCTTTTCGTACAATGTGATTCATTCGGAAAGTGAACAGTTGCGAAGTAGTTTGATGCAATAGGCTCCTGGATAAAAAAAAGCCTGTGAAATGAAGCTTGAAGCTCGATCAATTCGATCTGAAGTGACATTTGGAAAGGGACATGAAATTGATTTTTCAATATGTCATTCTAATCCACATAATCAAAAAGTATTTAGTTAAGGAAGAATAAATCCATAATTGAAAAAATTTTCAATTTAACCCAGATTATATTTGAAAAATTAGATTGAATATTTGGAATTGAAAGCTAGAAGAACACTAACGATATCTTCGAAAATATCTTCGTCCCTCGTATAGTGTCTTTCATTCGCTTTAGAGCAAGCAAATCTTCTGTTAGTTTGAAATTTTGATCGACTGCTCGAAAAAAGATTGCTTACTGATATCAATGATATCAGTGCTTTCTTCCAATGCTATGGAAAAAGCAACAGATGTTTCCATCACATTTCCAAAAGCAACTTTTATATTGCGCATGCAGCGAATGAAAACTAGGACATTTGTTGATGTGGTATCTTTGTAGAGCAAATTTGGGGTTGCGTCGTGTAAGAAAAAATTCATTGGCGGGCCAAGAGATACCTATTCGCGGGGCGCATGTGGCCCGCGAGCCGTAGGTTGCCCATGCCTATTTTACATCATCTAATACATCCTTTTCTATTGAAAAGAATCCAAAATATACAAACTTGGTCAACGTAGAAAAAATTGACGATAAATGAAGTTAGATCACAAAAACTAAAATATCTCGAAAACTGTTGATGTTTGGTTATCGCTAAATATGGCTCAGAGGACTACAAATGAGTCATACTAACACGTTCTCCAATGTTCACGTCTAATTTGGAAACACCCTGTATATTCATACGGACGTCTGTATACATACATTCGTATAACATTTCACCTTCGAATTACGCAGCTGCTTTTGGCATACGTACTATCCAAATAATAGGAATAGTGCTGAAGATCTCGTAGCCCCTTTAATTCGGATCTGGAATTCGAATTCACAATAGATTACACTTGGAAATCAAGTAATACATGTAAGTAAATATCTGTGATTGCTGTCGAATGTCAATAATACTTTCGAGTTAGCAAATAGCAGTACATCCTAAGTAAATAGATTCAGAGATCACGTTCAATAAATCGTTTCACTGTTTTCTCCAGATATAGACCTACGATTATTCAGAAATGATAAATGACTTGGATTGGATGTATAAGGCAATGCCTCTCTAGCTCTTCGATTCAATCATCGTATCGTTTGTTGTTAGATGATAAATTCAAAAGTTTAATACCGCAGCATTTTATGAGGAGCAGGAGAATATGAAATGAATAATACTCTTCTTCACTCTTTTAATTTCGATCCTGGCTCTGTAGAAATATTAGGTAAGTAGGCAAGTAAATTTGAAAAAACGGATATTAGATGAGATGATATCCATAAAACAGGACAAAAATTCAATTAACAAAAGAACTGATATAGAGAAGTTAAATACCGCCGATTATTATTCAATTGGAAAAATTAAAAATAAATTAAAGTTTGTTGTCCACCACAATTGTGTAAATAGCCACAATAATCCGCGCATACACCAAAAACATCATGCTTGATAATTTAATAACATCACATCAGTCTTCTCAATGATCTAGATGCGAGCAGTAGTTGTTCCCGCCATTATTTTAAATTTATGACAATAATATTGACATCGGAATCACAAAAGGTGAAGATGTAAGTTGATGATTCTGACCATTTCCGAGCCCTTTTCTTCACTCGTATAATGTGTGTGTATATGTTTTTAAAAAAATAAGTTATAAGTTTTTAATTGTAAGTTTCAAATTTCTGAAATTATGAAGTTATGTTCCATTTCATCCTCGTGAAGGAGGACAGTTGAAAGTTAAGTATTAATTGATTTTTTACAAGTTTAGCTTGTTTTGTTAAAAAATTATCAATTCTCAACTTCAACAGATTCGGAAAGGGGAAATTGATGGAGTTTTTCTTCATTTCTTTCAAATTTTGTGACATTTCTGTCATAAATATTTATCAACCTCCGAACATTATTTGGCCAAGAAATCTGAATGTTGATGTTTTTTAAAGTACTAAATGCATTTCTAAAATGCATTTGATTTATTCTGAATAATCGGTTTCTTTTCTGTTTTTGTCTTCTTTCATTTCAGATTAAGAATTGCGAGTCGTTTTGGGAAGAATCTGTTTATCCGAGCCCATCGACGGATAACATGAAGATGATCACACTGATGTCTTTCAAGATTTTCCTGATATTTAATATTTTATGTTATTTTTTTTACGGGGTTTTTCGGCTGAGGTTTTTTCCCCTGGCTGTATAGTATCGTATGATACTAGTGATGATAGTATCGTATGATTCTATAGTATCATACGAAGAATGTTATGATACCCCGTTCTTTTTTTACCTCAGCTCAGGTACTTTTTGTTTCAACATTTATTGTATTATTTTAGCTCTCTTTTTCATAAGAATATATATATATATATATATATATATATATATATATATTTCAGAGCCCTGATGAATATTTTAAAATAAAATCGAAACTAGTCGGCCTTTCTTCTAAAACGTTGGTTTTTATGAATTTAAAATTGACCTAAAAAAACTTCTCGAATTCAGTCATATTGCGATCTCGAACAGAAAGTAAAATTTTGTCATTTTCGAAATTTGCAATGAATATTGCGAAATATTCATCGGAAATAATTAATAAATGATTTTGTGTCAATTTCAAGTCATTGAATATTGCGATCTCGAACAGAAAGTTAAATTTTGTCATTTTCGAAATTTGCGATGAATATTGCGAAATATTCATAGGAAAAAATTAATGAATTGTGTCAATTTCAAATCATTGAATATAGTTCGTTGAAGAGTTTTTGTCATGGAGGGCGGCTGCGAAAAATCAAAATTATGGTGGCATTTAGTAGGTTATCGAGTTGCAGGATTTAGTTTGGTGTTGATAGAAAATACTGACTTATCACTTTTTTATTTTATGGAAATCTTCCATTAATGTCAATAAAAATTCAATGAGTCAGAGAAAATAACGTTCTAATACTCGTACAGAAGGTTTATTTCAACACACGTTCATTAAAAAATTTACTCGTTTTTGAACTCTGAACTCGTGAAAGAATATCAATCAATGCCTTCTGGATTTGCATTCTATAAACAAGTATTTCATGTTTCAAAATTTCTACTCCTTTAGCTATGCGAAATAGAATTCAATATATCATTATAAAAAGGTAATAACCAAAAGGCACGGCATTTCTGCCCAAATGTTTGATGAGAAAGAAAACAGTTCTGCCATTAAATTTTTTTGGATGCAAAAATTATTAAACGATATTCATGAAAATACGTATTTCATTAATTTCGATAAAAATTCAACGAACTAGAGAAAATAATGTATTCTAACACTCGTTCATTCAAAAACTCGCCACTCCGTTATTCGTTTTTGGATTTTGGACTCGTGTACCTAAGAATATCAATGCCTTCCGCACTTCTAAAACAAGTTGCAGAATGCGATCCTATTCCAACACGATTGCAAAATTCGAAGGCATGAGTGTTGGAATTGCCTTCTGGCACGAGTTTCAGACCATATTTTCTCTATTTCAGTTAAGTTTTGTGAAATAGTCTCATTATTCTCGTCTCGAAATTCGAAGAAAAATTTAGATTCTACATCCTAGAGACTTTTATATTGTATCTTGGCAGTTAGTGTGACTTACGAAATTTGACAGATTACGGATTTAATTTAAAAATTGATACGATCGGTGGTCAGTACTGACAACCACAAAACGAAAAATATAACTGAATATAATGCTGTAATGAGTTCATTACAGCACTATTTTTAGAACTGTAATGAACTTATTATGACACTGAAATAGAGAAATAACTATTTTGTGTTTTTTTTTTCGTTACAGGTCCTTTTTCCCTATCTGTAGCCGTCGATATTATCTGTGGTTTGTATCCATTTATTGTTTTAACTCAAAATGACCTTTCAGATCGCCTGTATGAATATCATCGATATTCATTTGACTGAATTATGAAAATCTCAACATAATCTGGTACTGATAGAATAATACTCGCACTGTAGGACTTGTGGGAGCGAGAGCACGGTTCCATTTTAATATAACCAACCTTAAAACATATGATTCAAGAAGTCCTCAATTTGTCATTCAAATGCGGTTGGTTAAAAAATGACGGACCAATCTATGGAACAACCAAGAAACAATATCAATCGAAATCACTTTAGGGTAATGCCATGATAGATAGTGCAGAGGTGAGACGGCGAAATCCTATATTTTCGTATCTGATATTATTTCAGATGAGGTCGGAGACGCCCTGACGTACTTTTCTTCATGTTGAGAAAAATACTGTATCTTGTATGTTCACTTATTGACATACAATTCGAATATTGTTTAATTTGTTATCTGGCCAAGCCAATTCGAAGTGCTGGTGCACTTCAACTGTAGCGATTATTTGAGTGATCCCACCTTCTCAAGTAAGTAAAATTATTATAGTTTCAAAGTTTAACTTCAAAATAACAAACATTTTCGATTACGATCTGTTTTTGAATTGAGCCATCTCTCTTCCACCTCGAGGAGAAATGCATGTTCACTTATGCATTCAATCAAAAATGACTAAAAAGAAAAATAGAAAACTTTCCAAAACAGAGTCATCATCAGAAGAGATCTGGAAGCACAGATAATTGATGATTCTCCAGATGAAATTGACAACTAGAAAGAAAGTTGTGCTGGTTGTAGGGGAAACTACTCGGAAACCACCAAATCTGAAGACTGGGTGAAATATTTACATTGTTTCATGACTCTTGTTCAAAATTTGTGAACTTTTGCAGTAGCTGTGTCATATTTTTATGTAAAACAAAGTAATATTTTGGACGAAATATTTTTTTTCCAATTGAGCCATCTCACCTTGGCATTGTGAGTGAAATTTTTGTTGACTATTTTTATTTTTTTTTAATTCATTGAACGTTTTATTTTTTAATGAATTTCTGTTATTCATTACGTGATCTTTGATCCATAAAGTATTGTTGAAAAATAAATGGTAGTTATTTTTTCATCGTATAGATATTTTAACATGAATTTTCAACCTGAGCCATCTATCCTCGATGTATTGTATTTATTTGTATTGAGATTTATTTATTGTCGTTTTTTTTTTGTGAAACGAAATTTATGGGCATTGATTTTCTGAAGGAAAAACTTTTTTCAGTTCAGCTCCTAAAACATCTCCTTCATATCTCGATTTTCCTGAGGTTTTCATCCAATTGTACTTCGCCTTTTTTTCGTGTGAACCGAGCAGTATCCTTTATTCAGACTTTGAACTACTCATGTATCGTTGGATGGCAACAATATCGAAAAAAATTTCATCAGATTTTCAGCAAAACACGATACTGCTAGTTGATGGTATCAAGAAACCCTTCATTTTCTACACCCGGCATGTCCCCGTTTACCACAGCTAGAACGGGTTTTTTCACAGAAGCAGTCAGCTGTTCTGGATTAAACGTGTCGGCTGAACTTCTGAATTGAGGGGGTGTCAAAAAGAAGGGGTGAAATGAAAGTTGATGAACGGGTAATGAGGTGTGTTGATTGAAAGCGTCCAGTCGTCTGGAAACATTATACTGGCGATGAAGATTCTACTGAATTCAGCGAGATACGGAAAAAACGTCTTTCATTTCTCTCACTAGATTAGGCAATCATGAAAAAGAACCGGGATCTTGGTGTGCATTCGAAATCGCTTCTTCTTCGGGCGCTTTCATTTTCGGTTTATCCGTCTTCATAATACCCGTTTATTGGTGTCCTTGAGGAAAGTTACGATAGCCATCCATACGTCACATACTGTGTATCTGAACGCACTAAATTTGTTCCGCTTGTTGTGAAACCTTCGATCCCTTCAAAACTCTATTCTCATCTAGCTAAGAATTTCCTTGAACAAGAATCCTATCCCAAATCATAAACTTGTAGAACTGAAAGAAAAAATGTAAGTAAGTATACCTTGCTGTCGAAAGTATCTAACAGAAGTCAGTGGTTTTCATAATGAGTTGAGTATTATTTCATTTTCATAATTAAAAATTCGAAATATACTTTATCTATAACTGATTACAAAAATATAATGCGAATAATGTAAATGGTGGGCAAAATTGATGAAACCGGACTTTTTTTAATAGCAATCTAATATAGAATACAATATTTTTATCCGAGAGGAAAAAGAAACACACCACTATGTTATAATTATATTTCTTAAAAACATAGTACTCTACTGGATTGCTAAGAAAAAAGTGTCTCTATAATGTTTTTATTTCAACATCTTAGCACACAGAAATGAAGATAATGACCACAGTTGAAATTTCAATTTTGGCCTATAATTCGAAAACAAAATAAGATAAAGGAATGTAGTTGATGGCATTATCAGTGCCCCTCAAAAGGACGTTCGCAATGTGTCATAAATTTTCCTCTTTTTTTTTGGTTATATAAATCGAAAGACATATTATTCTGTGATTCAGCCTATTTAATACTCAATAATTCAAATTTCACATACAAACTATATTTTTCATGATATCTGGATGAATCTGAGGGCGAAGTATATGATGCATGATATATTTCTGAAACGGAAAAAAATAGAGAGTCTTTCTAAGCCATTTCAAATTATTGTTTTCATATGAAAAAAAAACTTTATGTTATAGCTCAGCACGGAAACCTATCAGAAAAAAAACAAAGTACGCTACTGAATTGCTATGAAAAAAGTGCCTGCATAATGTTTTCATTTCAACATCTTAGCACAAACAGAAACGGAGATAATGGCCAAAGTTGAAATCGTCTAAATTTCATTATGAGCCTATAACTCGAAAATAAAAGAAGATAGGGGAATGCAGTTTCTCTAAAAAAGAAAGCCATAATACCCTACATGCATAACAAAAGAACATTCATATTGTCAATGTGCTGGTCGGTCATCAGTCTAGACATAAGGCGGGTCATTGCGAAAGTTGTCCAAGATTTGGAACTTGAACTTATCAAGTGTGATATTTTTGTACTCGAATTCCAGAGTGTTCATGATATTAGGTACTTGATACGACCTAGTGTATGCATTAGTTCGGTGTTTGGGGATTGAGATCGCACCCCTATTACGAACATTGACCGAGTGAACATTCCAACGAAAAACAATCTTCTTATAGAGATTCGGTGGTAACTTTTCACTAATGATTCTGAAGAATGAAACGAGAGAATGAAAGCGTCATCGGTGCTCCATATTGAGGCTTGTTTTTGAGGCTGTAAGTTACTGGCTCAAATCTACGTATTCCGTGAATAAACCGCAAGCAAGAATTCTGTAGCAACTGAACTCTGCCTGCATGGAAAGCAGTCGAGCAGGGGCAATAGACGACGTCACAAAAATTCATAATATGTGGAAGCACAGTAGCTTCACAAAGTAGAACCTTACTGGATATTTTTTAATTGATACAAAAGCCGCAAACTCGAATAAGCTTTGCTCAGTGAGTTCGAGATATGTTTAGTGAAACGCAAATCAGAATCCACAGTCAAGCCCAAATTTCTAGCACTGTTCAGAAAATTTATTTGGCTGTTATTTATACAAACCCGCTGACCATACACCTCCAACAAGCGTCTCCTCTCACCTTTTGGCCCGAAAAGCTTTCATATTGATTTTTTAGCGGACAAACGGAGACAAGGTTTGTCTGTGATCTCATCAATGCAATGAAGATCATAATGCAGAGCTGCTACAGCCTGCGCTGACTCGGAAGGCTTGAAAGATAATTTGAGTTGGCTATCATCCGCGTAGAAAAAAATTGTAGCCGAAACACAAGCTGAGACAAAACACGAAATATATATCACAAATAGGAGTGGGCCCAATATAGACCCTTGCGGAATCCCGCAATTTAAATCCACAAAAGAAGATGATGACATGCAACTAATTCTCATGGCCTGAGATCTAGCCCCGATATAATTGGCTAATAAAATTGTGGCTGGCTGCGAAATATCTCAAAAAAATTTGACGGTTCATGTGCCGAACACCATGTATATATTCAAGAAGCGCTCAGCCGAGGGTATTCACACATTTTTGAATAGTGAATAAAAAGAAAAACAATAATAAAAATATTATTTGATTTTTTAATATTCCACGACACACATTGTGAAAATCAAACTTATAAATCCCTCCATTTTGTTGCGATTTGGTCCGTGGATTTCCTGAATGGCACTCTGTGAAAATTTTTGTCCCCTTGTGGGAATATTCTTATAGCGGATTGAAGCGGAAATAGTCTCATACCGGCATTTTACAAGCCTTCTTCCGTTATGTCTGAGAGTAGTATTGAAGAGTGCAGTTCTTGTGGAATCTGACAACTATACAGAACTATAGACACTTCTAATACAGAATGCCTCGACGGTAGTATTGATTTTTAAATTGTGGTTTCGGGGTGGCACAGCGAAACGGCGGCTGCCGGCGGTCATATGTTAATGCCCCAAGTGGCGCAACGATAAGTTTGCAGATATGACATGTCATCGATCATTCTTACCACTAATTACGACCTGTCTCGCTTCGCTCGCCGTCGCTCATCAGAATATGTTGCCAATCTAATTCACCTATGAAATTCGTTTTTGAATGATAAAGTTTTTCTTTATTTCGAATCACAGCAGTGACTTTCGATTGTCAACGGTATATAATCGATTTGAGAAAATCATTATGAATATTGTCCCTCATTTCGATATCCTTTCATGGTATTTTATCTTGTGTTACAATATATAAAATTTGAACCAGTAGGTACATGTTTACTTCGTTATAAAGTGAAAAAATTTACATCAAATATAAAACTTAAATAAACAAATTTACAGGGAACAATCCAATTTTGTAACGTCCATTCTTGTGCTGACAGGATGACTGCTGACGTTGTTCTTCTTCTTCGCTCTTTCTTGGTCTCAGGATCGTAACCTCAGATTGATCCCGAATATAAACTAGATATCTAGAATCACAAACACCAAACACAAATTACCTCTACACGTCATTTTATAGTTTTGTCTCAATCTTTTTAATCTATTATTTTCTTCGATAGAAGTAGTAGTAACATAACAATCATATATTATTTACTTCATTCTGGTGATGAGCCAGTCATAATATTTGCTTAGATTATTCGTGTCCTCTCTATAATTTACTGAAACATAGATGAATTCAAAATACTAATAATCGAAATGAATACCATTCTCAAATCCCAGGCTCAGAAATCTTTTATGTCATGAGGTTGGAGATATTGGAGATATTGTTTGGTCTCATCAGTACCCCACACATCTCAGAGACAAAATTTTCATAAAAAACTTAGTTGTGAAGTACTGAGTGAAATATTACAAAGTACTGAAGTGGTGACATCCAATTGCGTCAAAATGATGTGGCCTCCGTAAAGGCAAAGAATTTTTCTTTTTCTTATAATTTACTGATTTATTTTTTCTTATATGTACCATCTCGCTAATGAACCTCCTAGAATAATTTTGTACACTATCTAAAACTATCAAAATCAAACCTGTGTCCTTCTTCTTCCATGTGTTTGGTCATCTAGTAAGTGTGCTACATCATTTGTGTTGTCTCACGCTCTCATTCAGATATTGTTCAGATAATTCTTTGATTGTCGAAATCTCTGTGAAAAATCGAATAATTGTATTTTATATTTTTATGAGTACAGGCGGTGTCAGATTTCGATGATTTAGAACTACATCTCCTTAATTAAAAGAGATAGAAAAGAAGTAATGTACATGTCATGTTTTCTTTTTTTCTAGAAACATAAGTTGCTGAATACCGCAAGTCTAGTTTCCATGCTACAGGGTGATTTTGAAATTTGGCCAATTATTATAATTCGCTATAACTCTCTCAGTATTGTGACTACGATATCGAAATAAAAACATCGTAAAGGCAGGACTTTCGATTTTTTTACCAGTGCTATCCAAAATTCAAAAACAATACTAATTACAAAATTTTTTTTCTGAAATAAAAACCATAGCTACGATATTTTCCAATAGAATATTCTTAGAAAATCTCAAAAATAGATTTCGAAAAAACACTTTTCAGCCAACATAATTCAAGCAGGCCCTTGTTAACTACGGTGAAAAATGTGATATTGTTATCAGTAAATAATCTTGTTTTTTTCAAATACTGTTCATTTTCTAATTCAGTAGAGAAATCATAGAAAAACAAAAAGTTTCGAGAAACACTCCTGGAGTCTCTTTAACTACAATTAATTTTTTCTAAATCATTTTGACAGTTTGCAATTGTGGAATATCAAGTTCTATGATGTCCACATTTGAAAAGGTATGAATCAAAATCAAAACCTCCTTTGATTTTTTTGATCGAATAATGTTTTTTCGGAATTTTCGATATATAACTATTTGTTATATATTTTTGAAATTGTCTGAGAAAACTCAATTGAGAATTATCATATCACACCATGCATTTTTCTTAAATACTCTAAAATTTGGAGCGACATTAAAATTTCGATTGAACCAGCAAAATTTGATTCTAATAACATAATTCACTATGTTGATGAAATGAAACGATGAAATAAAAAGTGTTCTTTACTGCAATGCATTATGCACTGCATCATCACCGGGCAATTTTGCGTTTTCATTCTTCACATTCCAGATAAACGAAAGCATACCCCTAGGATCCTATGGTAAAAATATTATTCAATGTTCTTACCATTTCATCAGCGATTAATCACATCCATGTAAAAATTTGAACATAAAGTATCATAATGCTCAGCGAAATGAGGTGGTGCGCCATCTTGTTGGAAAATGATTGTTTGATGGTATATAGCGTTCTCGAATCTGAATAAATTTGGGCAGTGAGAATACCGGGTATTGAGAGCAGGGCCGATTATGCGATTTTCATAAATACCCGACTGAGCATTTAATTTTTGGAATGCTGAGCATATTCTCTTGTTGTGCGTGAAACACGAGATACATCGGACAATTTTCTAGTACTCGAGGTCGGATCCATTGCTACATGACCCAAGACAGCCACATCCTTAGTATCGTCTCTTTCATTCACCGTATTTTTGTTTCCGACTGAACCAGTAGTGTCAAATTTTGCAACCAGTTGCACAAAGTAAGTAGCACTATTGTCAGTGCTGAGTCGTTTTATCAGAAAATACTTTTATCATTTCCACCCTTTCTTCCACGGAATACATCATTTCAATTCTTTTACAAATGCACAATCGCTTTGACTCACTTTTACCTAATGTTCTTCAAAATTCACGATAGACCTCAGGTAAATCAAGAACATGGTGCATCTACTTTTTTGGATGGATACTTTGAAGCGAAATTATAGGTTCAGATGGTAAACGATAGATCTTCAATAGTACCTACAGAGACAACAAATGAGACGCACAACTCCTCACTAAATTTCATCCAAGGTTTCGCATCGTTGTCTCACTGCATAGAACCTATGCGGAGATGGCGCCAGGGCAGCTTTTTGAGCGTTTAGCGCGAGAATTTCGAATTATTCATTTCTGTTTTATTACTGTTTTTATGTTTAGAAGTATTGGAGCGATTTCGCGCAACCATAAAATAAAAGCTGAAATTTTTGCCAAGTGGATTATTGCCGCAGGAAAAAATTTTCGCTATGAATATGGTTGCTTGTAAAAAAAAAACAAAACTACGACTTAGAAATGATTGATTTATTGTAATTTCCATTAAAACTCAATCAACTTACGTATAAAACAACAACATTTACGGGTAAGTCCCACCACCATAAAAACTTTTCTGGCGGTCTTTTTTCCACTTCTTTCTTCACCAAAATCCTCAAAGCCAATAATTTTTCTATGACTCTTATCATAATATAGGTTTTCCTTGATGTTCATTTCATCAAAGACCAGCGATCAATATTCTCTTAATATTTTCATATGTGTTCAAAAATATTTCTATTTATGCCAGGATTCAACGGCATTTTTTTGAACAAGCTCAAAACGGTGTAACGTGAAGGAAGGGTTACAAAGAAGCTCAGTAATTTGTAACATCTATTACTCTTCTTTAATAATATTAGCGACATAACTTTGTCGTCTAAGGTCCATCTACTGCCTCTTGTACCCTTTACTTTGGAACATCTCAATTGCGACATCATGAAGTTCCAGGTTGTTTTAGGCAAATTTTCGTCAAACTTTGAACCTCTAGGGTATCAGGCAACTCGAAGACACTCCTCAAAGTCCTAGACTTTTTCCTATACTGTTTTTTGAGCTTCGGAAAATGGTCTTTCTTCTGCTAAATAATCTTTTTACAATTTCTTCTTCCTTGGTGGAGAGTTACTTCTTCTTCTTCTCAAGGTACCATCTCCATCTCCATTCAATGAAGTTGGACATAATCTCAGCAAAAATGTTTTACTATGTTTCTGAAAATTCTGCCTTCTTGTTTGGGTGTCTGATCCAACTGTACGTTATGAGAGAATATCTCTGCAAATGAAAACAAAGTGAACTTCAATTTTGATAAACTAACAGAAAAAGCCTTAATAGAATAAATTATTTATAGTATACATTTTGAACATACCTGGTGCAATGAATTTTGAGCTATCTGAGTGGATTGGCACATCATTACTACTTTCAGATAAAATAAATCTGCTCTCCACACATTTTCCTGGCATTGCAAAAGTCGAAGGAAGTGGTTTATTATAAAACTGCATTGGAACTTGGGACTGCATCTCTGAGTAGTGTATGATTTGTATCTATATGTATGACTTTGGAGTAAAATATTTACAGCATATTCTCCTGAATTCCATTTCTAGTTTCTGTTGTCAGATTTTTGATCTGAAAAAATGAAAAACACGATTGTATTCAACGCTCATTCCTTCATATAAATATTGCCAACTCACTTATTTATATTAAGTAATTGGAAAACGATGCATTTTTGATACTTCATCTTCTCCAGCTCCACATATAAAACATTTGTCTAATTATATTTGAAAAATTTTTTGAAATACACAAACTCTAACAAACTTCAAATTTCAAACTCAGTTGAAGCACTTGATACTATAGCAACACGGAAAATATTCCGTGTTGCCACAATGGTTTAAATGCACGTGGACTGATGAAGATAGAATTGCACAATAGAAGAAAGAAGATAGAGCTAAATTATTTACAGCCAATGCAGTATGTACGCAGCGCCTCTACTTGCAGGGCCGCTAAAATAGAACAAAGATAGCTTTATGTGATCTGGAATGATATAGACAAGGATAGGTGACAAAGCCTGAATCGGATAAATTTAGTGAAGGAGTTGACCGTCTCATTGTTGTATCTGATACCTATATTCTGAAATTTATTATTTATTTAATGAAGTTGCAGACTTTGTTCCTATTCCAACATGAATGCGAAATTCAAAAAATCGCTCCTTCGTCGCATGAGTGTTGGAATTTCCTTTTGCCACGGATATTAGACGATATTTTCTCTGTTTTAGTGAAGTACTCTGGAAATTCAAATAAAAAATTCAGATTAGTGACCTTTGTATCTTGGCAGTTGGTGTGACTCGAGTAATTTGACAGATTCGATTTGATTTGAAAATTGATGGGATTGCAGAACAGTATTGACAATCACAAAATTAAAAATATCAATGAGAACAATGCTGTAAGTTCATTTCTGTAATGACCTCATTAATACGATACTGAAATAGAGAAAATTAGTTATCGCAGCATCCCTTCCCCCTTTTCAAAATCAAGGGGTTGTGCTGACCACTGATTTGAAGTTACAGGGATAAAAAAGCGGAAATTGTTTCCTCTCGACTCAGAAATTGATGGATCCGAGCGATTTTCCATATTTTCATTTCAAAGTCAGAAAATCGAGGTGTTAAGTTTTTGTTGGACCACCCTGTATACATATATTATCAAAAACCCTTTTTTTTTCATCATATTTTAAGCCTGTGGCTTGTATTTTCCAATTATCATGCCTACTGCGAGATCGATGTATATAAGTTTCCAGAGTTTCGGTGATCTTCCCAACGGTCGGTGTGTTCCTGGTGTTCCGTCTCTCACAATTTTCGCAATTCTTCCCTCGTCCATCCTTTCCACGTGGGCATTCCATGCTCTTCTCCTTCTCCTATTGCGACCCCATCGGACTATGTCCGGAACTTCACAATCGATGCGAATTTCTTCATTTCTTCACCTGTCTCGTAATTTGAGGCCTAGGACGTTTCTGAGCACTTTCATCTCGCCAGTTCGCAGGGTGTTCATCATTACTTTTGTGTCGGCTCTCATTTCGATCCCGTATGTCATTGATGGTCTCACTATAGTCTTATATTTTCTGGTTTGGGTTTCCTTACACATGTGTTTATTGTTCCAGACAATATCTCTAAGAGCGTCTGATATCCTTGCCGGCTTGTTTGGTTGGTCTCTTATTTCCCGTGTTCTGTCCTGATTAGACGAGATCTGCACATCCAAGTATGTGACCGTCATAACCTGTTCATTTGGTCGGTTCTCAACTACAATTTTCTATCAAATTGGTTCCTTTGAAACAACGAGAGACTTTGTTCAGTTTTTTTGCCTTTGTTTGGAATTTGAACAGGAGCCTCTGTAGATCATCTTCTGTCTCAGCCACAATTACTGCATCGTCGGCGTAGCAGATAATCTTTATTTCACTGGTTGTTAGCTTGTACCCTCTTGTTGTCTTGTTCAATTCTTCTATTGTGTCGTCCATTATTATGTAGAACAACTGGGGACCCAAGGAATTGCCTTGCCTTATTCTTGTCGGTGTTGGTATGTCTTTTATGGGTCCGCTGTTTGTTATTATCCTGGTTGATGTTTCATGATTCAGTTCTCTTATAATCCTTACGGTATCACAGGGACAAGTTTCTTCTTCATGATACGAGTGACGCCTTTCAGTTGGACTCGATCAAAAGCCTTCGTCAGGTCTATGAAACACATGTACAAGGGCCTATTGTACTCTATGGACTTTTATATTAGCTGTCGAACTATACAGGGCTTCCAAAAATGGTGAGCAAAAAATTCTGGGGTGATTTCTATACCAAAAATGAATGGTACCCTTTCATATAAAATTTTTTCGAAAATTGTTTATTAAGAAAGTTACAAGGTGTTGAAGTTAAATTTCATTCATAACTTTTTTTTACTATTATTTCGAAAGAACGAATTTCTGTGGCAACCAAAGCACATTTATCTAAAGATTTTAATATTTAATGTAGAAAATATATCAAAAAGATTTCCTATTCATGGCATACAGGCAGTTATATTTTGCGTTAATGAGACGTAATGGTTTGCAAATTCGTTTTGCTCATCCCATAAAAACCCTAAATATGAAATTTCGTCGAAATATCATCAACGTGGCAGAACGTAGAGCAGAAAAACTGTGGCAAAATTTAACTTCAACACCCTGTAACTCCGTTAACAATCAATTTTCGAAAAAAATTAAAATGAAGAAGTACCATTCATTTTGAGTCCAGAAATCACCCTTCAGTTTTTTGCTCATCATTTCTGGACATCCTGTATATATTGCGTCCAGAATTGATCAGTTTTTCCTAAATCCCTGCTGTTCTTAGGTGATGTTTGTCAGTTTGTGTGTCGTTGTATCATATCCGTTTAGAATTCTCGTAAACAGCTTCATAGTAGAATTGAGTCAGGTGATTCCGCTGTAGTTTTCACGTTTCTTTTTGTCTCCCTTCTTGAAAATGGGTATTGTAACACCCTTCCTCCATTCCTCTGAAACATTTCCTGTGTTGAGTATTTTGTTGAAGAGAGATTTCAGTTCGTTGCCAGGTTGCGGTCCTCCATACTTAAGAAGTACATTAATTATCTCGCCTGGACCTGGGGATTTATGATTCTTCAGTATTCAATCGCTTCTTTCACTATCTGGTTCGTGATCTCGTACACTACTGTATTTTGCGCATTTTGGATGTAGCGATTATCATCCGGCTCTTCATGTACACAGTGCTACAGCTTAAAGTAATCTTCCCAAGTTTTCTGGTCGATCTGCACCGTTCTTGTGTATTCTGCCACCTCCTTCCTCCTCTTCCTCAGCACACTCCAGAATTTTTCTGAGCTCCTTAAAGGTTGTGTTCCATCTCCAAAGTGAAGTGTATTTTCGCTTTATGTCCCTTATAAAAAAAACCCAATTACCATAAAAATGGTAAAGAGTGTAAAAATATATTCAATAAAATAACAAATTAAAATTTCTCAAATTTTAGTGTTTCGTGCATTCATTTTCATATTGGTCCATAATCTCTTGCCACAGTTCTTGATTCATTCCTTGTTTGTCTTTTTTCATTTATTATTTGGGTCAGGGTGTTATTCCCCGTTTGTTCTGGTCTCCCTCGTTTCTTCTTCTTTTGAATTATGGCCTCACATATTATTTGTTTCACATGTCTGTCATTGTTCATTCTATTGAAATGTCTTCATCAGCAGAATTGTCTTCACATTTCGTCAACATATTCTACTTACCTCATATTGAATATTTACGAGCTGAAAAGTCAGTCGTTTTTTGGATATATCTCATGCCATCAAAGAGAGCCTTTGAAGTACATCATATTAATAAATTATTGTAACATCATAGGGACCTTTGATGCTTAAGCTATTTCATATGCATACCTTGCACATTTTGTTGAGTAGATATATTTTATAAAAAGATCAGAATGAATGGAAACCGCAAAATATTGAAAGAAAAAGTCTCCTAATAGAAAACAACAAAAATGCAGAGCCAACTGGAATGTTTTTTTTTTCATTGTTTTCACGGCCTTGACTAATGGGGTCATAAAACGCCTAACTGGGATGTTAAAATCATTTATAAAACCGTGTATAATCCATAGTTAATGGAATTGGAGAAAGATTGAGAATTTTGAATAACTTTGAATTTTTGTATCTTATAAGTTTTGTCACATCGGCTATACTTTTTCGCTGCACAAAAGATTTGTTATGGATAATGAGGAAAAAAGCTTTCAATGTTTCAGAAAAGATGGCCGATTTTTGTATTCAACATTTCAATCATTTAATAGTTAGAACTCAAGTATTGCTCCGGAAATGACTCGCACAAGCATAATATGACCAATGTTCAAAATTTCTAATAACGATTGTCTGAACTGATTCGAATCGATGATCACCTTTCTGATGGAATATGTTCGGCTCAGAATAATGCAATCAAGTTGGGTCGATGTTATTCAAATTCACATTCAGTGTCGCTATTGTCGATTCATATTCGCATTTTTGATGAACATTTTCTACAAATAATGACATTATCGAATGTATTTTCTCTGTTTCAATATATTCATGGAACAGGTGGGCTTATATCGCCATGATGCTTGAATTAACAGATATGTTACATTGCGAAATGAGATTTCCAGACGTATTGTTTGTCTTAAATTGAGCTAACATGCGTATCTACGTGTCCAGTTGTCCATTGTCAACATCTCGTGCAAAAATGATTTTGAGATTTCCTAGGTTATTATGCCCTCTGATTTTGTTGGTTTCAGTTGATTCAGGCGAATTCAGATTAGTCACGAAAAGAATCAGGTGGGTCCTTCGTTACCGGACGAAATTCTAGATGTATCGGAACAATTTCTGGAAGCAAACTCAAAATAAGTTAAAAGGATGGTTACGTGAACAAAACAATGCTCAGAATCAGAAGTGAGCACGAATTGCATATTGATAATCTCTGATTATTTGTTTTTTCAGTTCTATAGTTCCTTGTTATCGCAGTCAAAATATTACAGTCGTTTGTGCCAAGATCTTTTTTTCACTGTCTAGAAATGAAGAAAAAATAAATTACAGACATACTACAATTATACATATATTTATACTTACTCGCAGATTCAATGAGTGAATCTCTATACGGGGTGAGTCATTGAATTGTGCACACTGTTTAACTGTAGATTCTTGTGGTCCAAAGGAATAACTTTTTCATACCATTCTTTTTACAATATAGCCTAGATAAAAAACCCAGTCATACAAAAATTTCAGAATGAGCTATTCTTACCCTGTAAACCTGTGTAGTGAAGTTATTCCGGGAATATAAGATGAACCATTTCAACACATATTAGTATCAGGGCTATCGCCAGCCAAACTGCCACCCTAAGCAGAGACTCATTTTACCGCCCTAACAAAAGTCATTTCTGAATAATTCAAGAATTGAATGTTTTATAATCCAGGCTTTCAACACAGTGACCATCATTTCTTCCCCTTAAAGCAGAATTTTGTAATCCAAGAGTTTTCACGATGGTTACTACTCTTTCCAAAACTCCTCTCTAGTATTAATTCGGTTCCTTAATAATTTTCAAATTTTCTTGGTCTATAGTTTTGTCGCTTTTCAATCGCATTTGCAATTCCTATCAACTCTAGTAGCAAGTGAAAGTGAAATAATTAGAACAAGATTCATGACTTCTTAAAATTTAGATTATTCCAATTGGTTGTTTCTTTACTAAAGAAATTTTCTATCGATTAACAAATTGGTTTTTCGAAAAACGTCGTTTATCTGAATTTCACGGGAAATCGAAATCACTGCCAACTTGATGAGGTTGTGCAGAAATCAGAATAATATTCATGTTATCATCTATAATACTTTAACTAGCTATTCACCAGGATCAGACAGATCCAAATCATAATCACAAAGCTGAAAATTTTTCATCATTTCTGTCAATCGGGACGGCCTGTATTTTTGTCGATACTTGTACTATCCCTATACTTATGTTGCGACGGTCTGTCACCTGTCCGGAAAAATTATTGGAGTTAAAAGATTACAAAATATTAACGATTAATACCAGTTGGAGGTTTTGTTCGTATCGACTTTATTCGTGGACATTGATTCTTCTGAGATTATGACACCTATCCGAAAATAGAAATATTCAGAAATATTTACCTTCACAAATTTTCTGTAGGCAAGGTAGGCGACGTACCACCTAGCTACGGCCCTGATTAGTAATGTAGTAAAATATGATTCTGTGAATACTCCAAACAGTATTTCATTCAGCTGGAGAAGATTTCACAGTTATTTCACAAATACTTTTTATTTTTGACAATAACTGTATTAATGTACGGCGCTTTTACGAGAATATTTGAAGAAACTTTTATATAAAAAATTTCACCAAACTGCCAATTTCACCAAATAGCATTTTTTTTCGAGGAAATTCTAGGAGAACTTTTGAAATTAAACGTAATTGACTTCATTTTTAACAGGAAAATTTCTGGAATTTTTTGATAGAATTATCAGTTTCTATCAGGGAAGGGAAGTCAAAAATAAAATTCAGAATATTCAGTTTCAATGTTAATTATGACGAAACTGTGTCGATTGATTTTTTCAAATTTTAACCCCATTTTTTGTGTTATTTATACAATCTACATTAAAAAATAGTGATCTTAAATGAATACTCACTGAGATTTATGTATTTCTTGTAACAATTAAAACAAATTTCTGGAAAACAGTTAACATTGAAATTTAATTAACGATGACGATTCTGCAGATATTGCGTTTCCGTTGCACCACGAATTTCATTTGGATCGGGACTGTCGAATGCCTCTGTTCTAGTTATCCTGTGATGTTGTTCATTGTCATCTAAAGGAGTCAAATCTGGTGATCATGCTGGTCAAACAAAAAGGATCTCTGTATCCCTAAAAACAAATAAATTTCTTAATTTTTCGTCAAATTGTCACCAACAGTGTGATGGAGCCCCATCTATCTGAAACCAACGATTAAAAATCACTGCGAGAGGCAACTTGCTTTGAACAACCTCATTCAAAATTCTCAGACAGAGAGCAGAGTTTAAATAATCCAATAACAGATGAAGCTGAGCTAATTGAACGTTGGGGGTATGATTCGGAATATTCTAAATCATTCATTTGGTCGTCTTCATTTCCATTCTCTGCTTTTTATCTTCAATATGGTGTTTTGACATTTACTGTTTTCCAATAATCTGTCGTGATCAGTGCAAAAACTATATTAATTCGCAACAATCTTAGTGACTATTCATTTTAGACAAGTAGTAGAGATGTGCTCTACTAGCTGGACGGCGCAACTTCGTCTGCCCAAATTGGCTATTAAAATTATTGTTATTATTATTTATCTTCAAACACGAAAAATTTTGAAGAAGCCTAGATCCTGATTGCCACAAAGCCTACCAGATCTAATTGTATTTCCCTAATTTTTCGTATATACACGTCCAGTGGCGTAGCGCAAAATTCGGGGGCCCCCCAGCAAGATTTTAGTCGGGGCCCCCTCCATAGATCTATGTTTTTTATGATAAGTATCCCCTGACATTTTTTAAAGGAAAATATTAAAGAAAAGGTGATAAATATGTACATATCTATCAACTTGTCGATGTCTAAGCCTATTTCCTTGTTCAAAGCTGGAGCAGGCTCAAAAGTCTGATAGAAGTGTTTGTGACATTGAATTCTTGATTATCTTAAGCCTAATAAAACGGCGTTGTTTAAAGAGAGTCCCGAAAAAGTTGACGGTATATTAAAGAACTGTTGAAAACAGGGTAGCACAGGAAGTAATTGGGTCATAATTCGAATGGAATCATTTGAAACCTTATATGTTTTTTTACACCATTTTGGGAATATTTCTCTATTTTTCGGTAGTACTATTTGTATCTCCATTGTTTTAGTTCAGGTCAATATATCATCAGAAAAATATAGCGAATCAGCAAATTCAATAGAATGAAATGATTGGGGAAACTTTTCGTTTTGCTTGAGGCCCTTCAGTGCCGGGGCCCTCTAATACGCCACTATGCTGAATAATTGATTGTGATTCAGGCATTGGCTTATTAAATTATTGAAACAAACAACCTTTCGTTGCTTGAAAAATGCATTTTCTTTTTCTCTCTGGACTTTTCTTTTACAAGCTCCACTCAAATATTTTTTTTTCGCCCTGACATTTTTCATAATATCTGAAAAATTAAATGATATTCAAAATGCTATATCTAATTTGCGCATTTATTAATTTTTTTCATCGACAATGAAAAAATGCAAGAGACATTTCGTAACGGATAAATAAGCTACGCAATTAATTCTAGAACTAACCATCAATGAAATTGTGATCCTGAAACCAAAGGCACTAAAGAAGTCAGAATGTTAAAACTTTTTCTTTGATTGTAAACAAACTGACAACGTGGTTTCGTATTCAAACACTTGTTATTCTCACTACTAGAATGGAAATGAAAATAAATAGAATTCATAATATTTTCCCATTCTGGATAAAAATATCCTGATTGGAGAATTGACAATAATTTCTGCAATAACAGATAAGATGCCTGAAGAACAACACGTCAAAAAAGCCGCCGAGCTCTCAATAAAACGATCATGTAATAATTATAATATAATAATAATATAATAATAATATAATAATAATATATTTATTGATCCCTTGAGAAATTAACAATGCATAGGAAAATCAAATGAATGGAAGAAGAAAAAATAAATAAATTTTCTGAAACTTAATCTACGATAACATTTTTGTCATCCAAAAACTCCTTAACACTATACAAACTCTTTTTATTCAAAAAACAGTTGATGGTTTTTTTGAATTTTATTTTACTTAGCAACTAACAGTGTTGGGTAGATGATAATACATGGTTATAGCCTGATACACTGGAGAAGTTTCATATTTGGTTGTAACATGGGATGGAATGTACAAAATTGCATTATTTCTAGTGGAGTAGTCGTGGAAACTAGGTAATGTTATCATTGACTGTTCGTGCTCTTTGACGTAGGCTCAGCATCTATAGATATATAGGAAAGCGTCAAGATCTTATATTGACAAAAGAGAGGCCTACAAGAATCACGTGGATGCAGGTGGAAAATGAGACGGATAATTCTCTTTTGAATAACAAACAGCCTTTTAGAGTCAACAGAGTTACTCCACAACAGAATATTATAATTCATATAGCTGAACACCAAACTGTAGTAAACAGCTATAACCGACTACAATGACAACTTCTTGCAAACAGCATCCACATGGAAATTCCACCTCAGAGCACTACCGAGGTGAATACCTAAAAACTTTATAGTTTCTTTAGAAACAATATTCTGACTAAGGCATCGAATATTCAATCGAGTATTATTGACATTTCTGATGCTAAAATAAATGCATTCGGTTTTGTTAGCATTGAGAATAAGTGCAAATCTTAGAGAGCTCCTCAAGGCTCCGGGCCGAGACCACAACTGATTTATCATCAGCAAATATAATCATTAATTCTGAAATAATGTATTCAGGTAAATCATTAACGAATAGAAGGAAAAGCAACGGACAAAGGACCGAACCCTGAAGCACCCCCAAATCGATACTAAACTTCTCTGACCAACATTTATCCACTCAATTTTCAATGTAGAAGGAAACTTGCCTGTATTAAACGACAGGTTTATGAGATTAGCCAAAGAATCAGCAATAACATCAGTCATTGCCTTCAATATGCCAACAGATACCTGGTCAATTCCTGAACTTTTCTTATTTTTCAAAGTTTTCACAATTTGAATTACCTCTGCTCTCAGGACTGGATAGAAGAAAAAAAATGTTCACAGAAAGTGCAGATGTGATGCAAATCTGAGATAAAGAATTACTAAAGTGATTCGATATACCTACTGACATGTGCGATGGAACTGAAATAATTCGCAAATATATTGGCAACAACCGTAGGCTCAGCACAGAGTACTCCATCTATACTCAGACCTATAGTATTATTTGAGGCTCCCGTTCTGCATAATTCCCTATTGACCAAATTCCAAACAGTGTTACTTCTATTCGTGAATGAATTAATAGTATTTTTATAAAACTCACAAGCTTACAAGCTTGCTTGTAAATTTCAAATGATTCCCTTGATCTAAAATTCCTGTTTAGCCAATTTAAATTTTTCAAATATTCACTAGTTTCTTGATCTCCTCTCATTTATCCAGCTTTTATTTAATTCACTCGGGGTTCTAGCGTGAACCACGGGACAACTCAGGTCTTAAACAATACTTAACAGTTTCAAAAAAAGTTCTGAAGCACTCATCAATGTCAGAACTCAGGAAAACATTTTCAAAGGATACAGTTTCCATAAAAAGGGTAAGATTATTTAATGAACGGGATGATAGGTTTCTGATAAGTGTTCGGTCATGAACTGATTTTTCGTTTGCAGTTATTTTTTTTCATGTAATCCAAGGCAACCACTTTGTGATCACCTGAATGACCCTCAAAAATTCTAGAATTACAGGAGTCTGACGGTGCATTCGTCAGAATATAGTCAATTTTAGATACAGATTGTTAACATTAATATAGACCCTAGTAGGTTCTGAGAAAGTAACCCTCAAATCAAAACATTGTAGCAAATCGTCAAGAAGTTGCTTACGTGGACAAGTTGACATCAGATAATTGATATTAAGATCACCACACAAAAATAATATGTCAGCTAACTTGAAACAATGTTGTAAGACAAAGGATAATCTCTAGAGAAAAAGGTCAAAGACACTATCTGGTCTTTATGAGCACTTATGAAGCAGTATTTCGTGCCATAAGAATTCACTTTCACACCGCAGAATTCAATTTGCTTCTCTACGGACATTTTTTAGATTCCAATATCACTCACCGATAGGTCGGCTCTTGCAAGTAGAACTGTACCCCCATGACCATAATTGAGGCGGTAGTAGTAAGCTGCTTGCACATAATCACATATACAAAAGGAACTTAATTTTTCAGCGCTGCACCAATGCTCGACAATACTAACTATTGAGGGGCGCTCCTCCGCAAGGAGCAACTCTAAGTTCACTATTTTGTTGCATATGGATTGGACATTGACATGCATTATTCGGAATGGATCGGATTCTATATATCTTTGTATTTCATGTTTCGGTTCTGAAAAAAATGATTAACACTGGCATTTTTAGGCCAGTTGGCAGCATTTGGAACTTTCTCAAATTTGGTGATAGGTATAAGCACTTTGAAGGAAGCATATGATTCGGGATATCTAGATTGTATTTGGTCACATTCAAAGTTTGAGAAGTTTTTATTCAGGAATGCCTTGAGGTCATCAGCCGAAGTATCAGATCATCAGGTCTAAGCGTAGAAACGTGAAGAACCTTCTTCTTCTCAACTCCGAGATCTGTGGTGGACTCAATAGAATTTCCAACAACCAATGCCGAGCGAGTCCTCCTCGATGTATCGAGGTTCAAAGTGAATACTGAAAAGCTTGACGCTTTGAAAAAAAACCCTTAAAAATATGGTAGCACTGGGTGTGATTGAGTGATATGTCGAATCGAAGTACTGTACACCTTTTATGTGTTTTGAATTTAATTCATGAAAATGTCTAGAATAATAACTGTACCTTCATTATTTAGGTTTTATTCGTTAGATCATCAGAAAAATATCGTGAATCGGCAAGTTCAATAGTTCCGCGCTACGCCACTTTATACGTCCTAAACCTAAATAACGGAAATTTTGTTCCTATAATCAAATAATCAGTCAACCCCCTCAATGCATGGGCCCTCCTGTGACACGGTTTGTTATGTCAGGTCTTCTTATTATCCGCATCGCAAAATGAAATGAACCAAGTTAACAAAAAAATTATCGCACACTTTGAGGTGAGTTGTATCTATCACAAAAGATCAACTGCAAAAAGAGGAGGTAACTTGAAATGAAGCTTCTAAATGCAAAACCAATGACATTTTTGGAAAAAAAGAGTTAAGGAAGGATTACAATCGACAAAGTTGCTGACAATCTGATTCTTATACCCCCAGGTTCATAAGTAGACTTTTAAAAGCCTCTATTCGTAATTCACATGATCAAAACTGGAGTTTTTCATTTCAGAACTATGATTTCAGCAGGTTTTTCTCGTTTTGCTCGGAAAGGCTCATACATCAAATGTCTGGTTTTGCATTTAGCGCTTCAAATGTCACTTTCACAAATGATCACCGAAGCCGATATTGACATAGATAAACGAACATGTTACCCTATGTTTATAGAAATATTAATAAATTATCTACGTTTTATTAATTCAAAACATTGGTGTTTTGTGCAAACTTCGCTTCGTCTTCATTTGAAGAAATTATTGAAATCGAGAAATAGATGTTACGATGTTATAAATAATGCAAAATCAATTTTAAAAATTCGATGTTGGAATGTCAAACATCGATAATCATCGAAAATCAATGATAATCGATTACCTCCATTTCTAAGGAAAAACCATAATTCCTTGCATTTTCATATTTTCTCACATTTTAAACCTTCCCTGGAATTCCACGAATAAGTCAAGACCAAAATTAGCCAAATTGGTGCAGCCGTTTTCAAATTTCAGCGTACCTAACGCACAGCAATTCATTTTTATACATATATGCAAAGATTATTTTTGAATGTAGATGACATAAATACCATAAAATTGTATTGCAACTCTGACACATTGGACCATCTGTATATAAAATTTTCGAAAAATATTCTATTATATTATTCCTGATCGAAACAGAAAATTCAACATTTCCTATGAAGAAATTCACAGGATGTGCTCGTTCAAAATGAGACCATTTTCGAGTGTATTTTTTCCTCAGAAAATTTCGAAAATTTCTTCTGAACTTCGCTTGTTTCCTCATCGTGCGTCTAACAAGGGAAATGCCATTTGAAAAACGAAAGATTTCGTCAATAGGTGCCAGGCTTCATGAACAATTATAAACTGCCTCAGATAGTTTCAAGTATAACGAGTTCTCGTCAGCTGATCCCCTGACAATCGATGTTTGACCTATACGAACAGAAAAATTTTCCAAATTTTTTGATGTTTTTCAACAGGCCCTATCTGAGTGAAAAATGGTCGTATGAGAATTAGAAATATGAACTTTTGAAGCTTGAAGACTTTAGTTTCTGAATTTATTGCTTGAAAAATAGTACCGGTAGCTATGCAATCCTCGGATAAAGCACGAAGAAATATTTTTTATTTTTCAATTTTTTTTGCTCTACGCCCTTGGAATTTTTTTTTTCAGCTAGACCGATGCAGAGGCCTGTTTATTCATCTCTAATTTGTTTGTCACTACCCTCGGAAATTACTATGTGTCTTCGAGATATCCAATTTTGAATGTAGAAGGACCCTTTTTCACTCAACTGCCGATATGTCCGGAACTACTGAAGGCCTAGCAAACCGGCAGCGAGTTTCTTTTTCTGCAGAAAGTTTCCTAAAGAAATCGTTTATGTTTGATTAAAGAGTGAAAAACATAAACAAATAACCCAACCATCTGAAGACGCTATGGAAGATAATCAGCTACCATATCAAGAAAAAAATATAAACTATTTTTGTAAATTATATATTATTAATTTGTCCTAAAAGATCCAACCATGTTCCACGATGAAAGCGAAGTATATGAGACATCCTCTGTAGCTATGAAATTTTTGCAAAATCCCTAAAACGGTTCAACTGCTCTTTCTATGTAAAGAAGATCTCAGTTGCACTACTTGGAACTTCTTTTCATATTCACATGCCTGCAATCATGAGAACTCGACCTAGAACACCCCACAATAGTCTAAATTATTGGTGATCCACTTCACCCCTTACTTTTGAGTCATGTTGAATAAATTTTTTTTCCTAAAAAACTATTGGGTTACATGAAATTTTATAATAGGGAATTACCTATTATAAGCAATTTCCAAGTTTCATTGAGAAAATTGACCCTGCATAAGTGAATTCGAGGCACAAGTTATCAATCTGAGGTGTTAAGAGCAGGTGCTGATCTTTTTTTTTTGCGGTGATTCAGGATCTTGTCTATGACTTAAGCGATAAAATAGGCAGAAAAACAAGTTTGATCCACTTCACCCCGTATGACGGTATATCTATATCAAGAAAATTTTGGATTGTACAAATTCTCCTACGCGAATCCTTGTTCTATTTTATCAGGTATAAGCTCAAAATCTCCAGAATCCCTTATTTTTAGGTGAATAAACGTCCAGTGGCAAAATATATGACCTTTCATGTCTTTTATCAGAATTTGAATTATAACGGTGACTTCCCTAATTTTTCACATTTGTGAGTACCTGAATAACACTATCACGCAGTTCTCAGAATGGATGAATCAATGAGCATGTCGAATCACAGATATTTTCAGGGATTCAAAGCTCGATACTTGGAAAGCTGTTCGAATATTATTGGTCTCAATCGTTCAGATTTAGTATGGTCACATTTCAATTGAACAACCCGTTCCAAGGCAATAACACAACGATTGAATAACTTGACGCGAAAAATAGTCATGTTGGTTATGTTGTTGTTTTAGAACAAAGGGCTATCGCCAATCGTGCGTAGCGCTATACCGATTCTATTTCTCGCCCCAAGTTGAAAGTATAATAAACTTGAAAGCGAAACAATATTCTTCAGCTATTGAATTATTCTAGACGTTCTCAGAAGTCGCCTACATATTTTCATGAACCAATCCGACATTTCAGGTGCCACCTTTACATGTAAGGGAGAGGTGTTCACAGATTACTTGAACCTTCGTTTTTTCTTCATTTATTGGTTATTAATTCGCTTTTTCCTTCATTTAGTGGTTACTGCTTTCTCAGTAGTGTGAAACTGAGCGTAATCTTCTTCTTTGGAAGCTGCGGCTTCCCGAATATCGTTACACCATGATTTTCTCTAATTATTCTGTGACAAATCCGTTCATTTGGTCATACCGTGTAGAACAAAATCAGGCGGCAATATCTCAGTTTCACACAGATTTCATGGTTATATTTCATCATTACATGTTGGTAGGTACTCTGAACTTTCCTGTCACGGAGTTTCATCTATTGTTAGTTTAATTTATTTTTAGAAAATATGGTTTGAATTCACATGAGTTTTTATGAAAACATGAGTTTTAATAACTACCTGAATAAGTTACTCAACATTTGACAGCTACTAGTAATTAAATAGTTGCTTTTCGCTTTATCGTTGCGTCGTCCAAAGCCTACTTGTTGAAAGAGTACGGTTCCAAAAAACTTAAAAAGCTGTGCATTTCAATTCAAAGATGACTCCAGCATAATATACTAACTGACAAAAAAACTGCAACACCCAGAAGAAGCCGTTTAAATATCGAATTTTCTTTGTAAAACATAGGTATTATATCAAGGAATAAATGATTAGCATTTAGAGAAAAAATCATGAAGGTTTTATCATGTGAACATTTTCTGTTACTTAAATATTGTAGTCGTGTTTGCAATTTTTTGAAATTAAAAAAAAAAAGCGGTTCGAAGAGATCCAAAGTCGATGTTTAGTTGTTGTTAAAATGCCTAGAGCAAAAATTATATAGTATAAAGATAGGAAACAGTCATATATCAGTAATGTTAAAAACCAAATGAAATTCAAGATTGAAGTCTAAGACTACTGGCCATTAGAGACTGATTTGCGACAACTCGATTTTTGGCTGATGAGTGGTTAGGAGAACAAGGCTATCCTGTAACTGGATAAGAGGTCTTTTGGACTCCAGAATTATCGACCCCATCTTGTGTTACCTGCTACGGTTGAGCATGGCTGGCAACGATTACAATGATGCAGATAACGACAACATTGTAATGTGGAAGGCCTTAAGTCGTATTTTTTTATGAATCTTCCCTTACCTTAACCGCCTCGAGAATCCAAGATAATGCTTGACCTCAGGCTGCTAGAGTTAGTTGAAATTTTTTTGAAGCGACCCATGTGATACTTTTGCCATGGCTTCCCAGATCCCCTGATCTTCCACCCATAAAGCATGTTTGCGACATCATGGGAGAAGGCTTGGCTTAGAAATTTACCCCAGCCCCCACGGATTTGGTGGCTTTGGGACATGAAGAAGGTACAGGTAGCTTGGGATAGTATTCCTCAAGAAGAAATAGACCATCTTCTTACATCAATGCCAAGACATGTTGGGGAGTGTATTGATAACCACGAGAGTATAGATATAGATTATGGAGTGTATAGATAGACAAACACATCATTAACAAATTTAATAATAAAAAATTAAACCTTACGTTTTTTCTCCCAAATTTTGATCATTTACTCCTTGCTATACTATCCATGTTTCCCAAAAACACAATTTTTAATTTAAACAGCTCCTTTTGGATGTTGCAGTTTCTTCGTCCGTTAGATTATCAACGCTATATTTGCTATAGTTTTTATAGAATGGTACTTTCGAGCTCGACTGAAATAGGCAGAAATATAAAGGACGTCCCAGTAGGAAAATATCATCTATTGATATGTTATTTGAAAAAAAAAATAATTACTAACACCATTGAATCGAAGAATGAACAGAAAAAAAGTTACAGTAACTTTTCAAAAATTGATATTGATAAACGGTTTTCACATACATCGTCGGTGAGATATAGCTCACCCTCTATTCCAAATCCATACCCCAGGATTGAGGAAATTCTAGGCGAATTGTGCTCAAAATATGTCCCCCTCCGAATAAAAATTGACCTGTTCGGGTATTTTCTCTGAAAACATTCCTGTCGTGACATAATTGACTATTTTTTGAATTGACACGCTGTATGAGTGAGTATGTTGAAACGTCGTACATACGAAACGACGTATATAACAAGGACAAGCCTTGGACCTTCCTTTTGGAACTTTTGACAAGTTAGGATATTACAAACCATTCATTAAGATCTACTTCAGGAGATCATATGTGCATTATACTCGAACTTGAAATATAAACTGTGAAACTATCTAATTGCATTTGCCTCATAAATGAATTGAATGATGAATTTCTACAGATGTCTGGTTCATTCGAAAATCATCTAACAGGATCATTAACTTCCCATCCAAGTAATAACTAATTATGACATGATTAAAATTCTAAAGTAGTTAGGAAGAGGAATCTTTTTATACACTTCAGGAAACGCTGCAGAAACTCTGTTCATATTGTACGAGTCAACGCTCAACGCAGGTGAAAGCAATTAGTTTTTCCGGCAATTAACGGATCAGGATTCAATATTTCAATTAATTTTCCTTTCATACTGGAAAGAAACGACTATGAGAATCGTTTCGAAACATGAATGGTTTCGAGTTAGTAGAATTATTATTATGTTTTTTCACTTTGAATATCCGGTCAAGGTTGCGTTTGATTGAATAGAATTTTTTATTTCTTCGGCAAGCATTACACATTTTTAAGATGTTTATTTCATGAAAATTAAACGCGAAGAAGGGTCCACGATAAATGTAGCAATTTAAATGTTATATGTGTACATACATGTTATATTTTTCAACGTTTCGATGTAATTCACTCAGAGAGTCTTCAAGAAAGATTTTTCTCTAAAATCATTTTGATATTACGAATAAAACGAAATAGCCCCCGCTGAAATCTTTAATCGATAAGGTATGAATTATGATGGAGGAAAAAAACGCTATTTGAAATGCATATTATGCCACAAGGTCACGAGCTACATTTCAGATGACATTGAAATTGAAGTGATAGAAAGTGAGATTTGCCCCCACTTTCTGACGAACGATGGTTTCAACCCCATTATTTTGGCAATATTGGCTATGAATTTCTCTATTAGTGTGTTCACATTTATATTTCGAGGAAATGTAATGAAGCACACTATATGCATATAGTTTTATTCTAGAACCTATCGAAATCGATAGCCAATGGAATAAAACTATGTATAGTGTGTTTTATTACATACCCTTGAAATTATTTGGCAATATTTGTGTTCGGTGTTCATTCGTCACAAAAAAGTGTCAAAAGATAGTAGTTTGAAGTTAAATATAACTAGGGACAATAATTAATATTGCAGATTTCTTTCTTTCTTGCCATGTATGATGAGTGTCGGGTCACATCTATAAAATGATGAAGCTCCTTTTCGGTTTGTTCAACAATTAATTCCTAATCACTTTGTAGTGATCAATGCTTTTTGATCTATTTATTTTGTTTTTTATAGGATGACTTGGGACGCCGCCGGATGAATACAAGCGCCGCATTGGCAGAAGGAAATATGTATACCGATTTACTCGCGTACGCTTAGCGAAGCGAAAAGAATCATTCAAATTACAGATAAGCTTGCCACAATTATAACATACTGAAATATAGGTACTTAAAAAAAAGTAAACAAAAAAAACCTGAATTCATATCGCCTGTCTGAAGACGAAGAAAATATAATTTCTGATGCTATTATATTAGTAAGTGACGAAAGTTTTCCTTAAGAAAAAGCAGATATATACAAGATCTTAAAAAAATGTAAACTTTTTCCAGTTAGTATATAGCGTTATTCCATTTAACATTTTTGAATATTAGTTGAAATATCTTTATCCAACAAGTTACTATTTACGTTATTTCCAAGAAGATTAGCCAAAATAATCAATGTTTTTTCGTTTAATCTGTGTTGAGTTCAATATATCCACTTTGGCTGTAATAGAGTTTTCCATTAAACTTCCCTACCAAACTTAAACTATATTATTAGGAAGTATAATTTTTCTAAACTATAAACCGTCCCATGTCACCTCTTTCATTTGAGAATTGAGGAATCAACTGATTTCAACTCATGTCCAAAGCCTCCCAAATCAGTGGGAGACCCGAATCTACTGTAATTGTTAATTGTTATAATTTTTGCTGCAGCGCATTCCCATAATGTTTGTTGGCATTTTGCTATTGAACAATTTTTGAGTGTTCTCCTTACACGGGTAAATAAACATTTAGAAATGTCCCTGGGCTTAACTACCCTATTAAATTTAAAATTTTCGGCACCTTTTCCTTAACATTTCATTGGCTCTGACTAGCGCAACTCTGCATAAGTTTCAAAATTCGATTATTCGTATCATGATTCAGAAGCAATACGATTATGAAATTTCATCTAATATTTAAGCTGGAGAATACTTTCTGCATTTTTCTAGCAGAAAAATTGACAAAAATTATCATTATCAAATTCCAGAAGTTAAACTATGAAATTTTCAAGTCCTTTCGAAAGAAGAGAAAAATTTTGATAGTATCAGTGTAGCACGATGTTCATTAGCTAACCTCTTACCATTCTTCATCTCTCGAGTTGTCATGTTGACAAAAAACTTGGAAATTTCGTTCTTTCAAATATTTTTGGAAAGAAATCGAAATTCACAGTTTTGATGTTTTGGAGTTGAGCTTTGACATGTACAATCGTTTGACTTCTGCTTTTACAAGAACTGATATCAACTTTCGTTTTGAAGAGATTAATATTTATCAATGAACAATTTTCGTTTTTAGGCTTCCGTGGGGAATAGGTACGAATAATGTTTGTCGCAATAGGCCAAATTACAAATCATAAACTAAAGAAAATTTAATTATTTTAAATTTAAACCCTAATTCTATAGCTATACTAGAATCCACGTTGAAAAATTATGAAATATTCAGATCAGTTTTCAATAAAAATACAATAAATTTCAATAAAAATACGATGTTTGACAGTGTGAACTTACCTATTGTTTTCAATCAACGGTATTTATGCATTTTTATTTTCTTTCGATAGATATTATTATATAGGTATATAGAGTAAGTTTTGACATGAGTTGTGGCACAAAGAAATTCATTATCTCTTCCCATACGAAAGACTTTAATTATCATAATTAGAAACTTCTAACTCTTTCTAACGCCATCTTATGGAGCCCGATCGAACTTATAAAACGCGAGATTACTGAACCCATCTATATATAGGAAAAATACTCGATTTCTTAGTTTTTTACTACACCCTACTTCTCACATAATTTTCATTCGGGTTCTATCAACATGGGCGCCCGCAGGGGTGGGCCGTGGCCCCCCCTGAGATTTTGATCTGCTTCTTCTTTTCAAGCAAAACCGAGAATACTGATTTCGCCTGCGCCTCATCAAATCATTATTTGACCCCCCCCCCCTGAGAAAAAATTCTGCGGGCGCCCATGTCTATTAATGCGCAATGCCTACTGCTGTTTGTCCGTAATTTTTCGAAATATAATGTTATCCAAGTAATGTAGTTCATTAAGACATTCCATAAAAGTGCGTCATTCATTTACACGAGGACAATTTACAAGCCATTCCAAGTGTCAAATTCGCGTCATTCATATAGACAGTTTCTATCAGAATATAATGAGAAGGTATATTTTTTATATTTAATTTTTTTATATATTGTTTAGCGATCGATAGACTCAAATCAGAACGTTCATTGAAAAACCTATCTATTTTCTCGCTAAGAGAGGGAATAGATGTTTTCGAGGAATAAACAATTTTTAGAAGATAGATTAGAGGATCTTGAGGAGTATAGGCTATGTATGAGAATGACTCTGAAAATGATGCAAACTCTACTTAGACCTACCATACAAAAATTGAACAATGAATCATATTTTCTGCAGGAAATATTTCCGATATTTTGAGCGTGAATCATTTTCTTTCGATTGAAATATATCACAGGAGCATTCTACATTTTGCTGAAAATTCTGTCTCAGTTTCTGGAACAATAATAACAAATAATAAAAGAGAAGAGTCCCTGCGTAAACTCGTGCACCAATTTGTCCGGGGCCAAAACTTTCAAAAAACAAAGAAACAGGAAAGAACACTTCGAATTATGGAACTTTGTAATGTTTCGGGGTCTATATCACACTCCTTCATCAGACAAATTCGTATTGGGGAACACTCTTTCGACTTTTGCTTAAGCAAAAGTGATAATTATCACTCAAAGGTTTAATTTTTTTTAGTATAGATCTTAAATCATTTTGTGATTTTGAGAACAGTTCATAAAAGTGAAAAGAATTGGTTTCAAATTCAACATACGAACAGTATTCAAAACATATAATGAGATCTTGATAAAAACTGAACTGAACTTTTTAATGAGAAACCAAGGTCCACAAATTTTTTTATAATATTTTTTGTATTCGTAAACTTACATCGGAGAAACATAAAGTCTTTTAAAGATGTCAACATAAAAATAAAGATATTGGTAAGTCGCGAATTCAAGGTCATGAGTATTCCAATACCGAAGATAAAATGATGGAATAGAATAGGTAACACAAAAATTCTGTTAGCGGAACCTGATCATTATAAAAAGAAAATTAAGGAGTCATCTTGTATTTTGTTGGATGAAAATAATAATCTGGCCAATTGTTCGGTGGGAATGGATCATATATGGGGGAATTCATCGGGGAAAGAACTGACTCCAGGAAATTTCGAGATGAAATAAAAAATGTTACCATGTATAGACATATTTTGACCCTAGACAAATAAGTGCACGAGTTCACATAAGGGCCCTTCTTCTATTATTAAAATTTTTTTTGATTGATGTTGTTCCAAAAATTGGGAGAGAAAATTTTGAAGATGTTTTAGAAAAATGCTGAAATATTCATTTCATTTGATGGAGTTGTTCGGAAAAGTTTCCGACGTAGTTCATATGGTATCAACAAACATCTAATGAAAATCCCAAGATCAGCATAGAGACAAAAATAAGTTTGCAATCGGTTGATACAAATTTTTGAAAAATTTTTCTCATGAGTACCTCTCATTAGAAATATTTGTTCTGTAATTTTTTGTAATTATTTAATGCTATTTTCAAAAGATAATTCACGACATCGATGTTTTTTCGATATCAACTAGGATGTTTTCTATTGATATCCCAACACTTGGGTAGAAATGTTGAGACACACGTCAAAATGAACCAATTGAAGGCATTGGCGCCAATGAATTCAAAATCGTTCTAATTCAATGGATTGTCTCCATTGACAGGTAGACATTCCATTTCAATGAAATGGCTTATCAATTGGCTTCCTGTACTGGATTGTCCCCATGAATGGATCAAGACAAATTCATTGTCTCCATTCACACGATGCCAATCCACTAGACTACTAAACTATTGGATTTTCTCGATGCAATGTCTTGTCAATTGTCCCGGTGTGAATACTCCATAAGAATTTTTGACGCAACATGTCGAAATTTCTATATTATATGAATTTGTGAGTAACCCATATTTCTCAGAGTTCAGGTAAATTTTGTTAATGGGAGAAAATTTAAGCTATCTTGAAAAAAAAATGCTTCGGTGTGATGGAGCGGAATGTGCCCAAAAAAGAATATCTAACCCAACCGTCTAAACTGTTTCGTTATACAAAAGTTAAAAATTAATTCGTGAGTGAACAATAGTATTCAATCGGTGGTTCCAAATGGATGGGACCCAAGGGGATTGATCAGAATTTAATTGAGTTATTTGAAGATCGTTGCCTATTGCGACACATTATTTGTGTCACGAAAATCTGAATACGAAATTTGTTTCATGGAAATTCATGTTTCATATTAGTTTTCGTAATTTCAACTTCAAAACCATATTTCTAGCAAAAATTCGACATTCAAATTTTCGAAAGGTGTTGTCAGTTTGGTTCCAATCTTTCCCACAAATATTTCAACAAAACTCCCTGAACGCGTTCGCTAATGGTTCTGGGAGGAAGGTCGATTTATCTTTCAGGAAAAGCGACTTGATACTTCGAAACTTTGTAGAAGCAAAATAATTTTGTCAGATTTGCTTTGTTTGTCGGAAGGGAAATAAGAATACATTGCACAAACATTCGAACAATAAAATATATTTAAGATCGTATACATTCTGAAGCATACAGACAATTATTTAGCTTTAGGATTTTTACACTCATTCGTATAAATAAAAATTATTACTGTACAAATGTATAAAAGTAAATTTACAGAAATATAATTTTGTGCTGCCTTTCTCACAATGAAAATGAGAATGGACAAAATATCATCACAAAACGTACAATTTTATATTTCAGTATTATAAACGAAGGAGTATTTCTGGAGATGAATAAAATCAATTTTGACACCTGAAAAGAAATATTTCAGTTTTTAAAGGAGACAAAAAGTTTACATTTTTGGTTGATACCATATTTGATATGTTCTATTATATTGTAAATTAGTGAAGCCATGGTATTTACGAATATAACTTGACAATTTTTTATTTCATCGCTGAATACACATCAACTACATCATATTCATTTACTGGTACATACACGTATATTTACAATCCGATATATTTGTAAGTAGTAAGTACAAAAGGTTATGGAGTCTTATTACAAAAAAATGATCGTTCATGACACTACGACAATACTTACGTATCAAATATTTTACAAATATTCACAATAATTATACAAACTCTCATTTAATATTTCAATAAAACGTTTGAACATGGTCCCGAAGTTTTCGAACTATTTATAATTTATATGGCACTGCTCATGGCTAGAATTTTATCTTGATGAACAAAATTGATTTGAATGATGTCCGAAAACTCACTCTCTTGGATCTGATGAATATAGACTGTTAAAATGCAAATACACGATCAATCTATCTGCAAGCAAACGGCATCAGTAAAAAAGGGGAATATTTTTTCTTCATGATTTTTTTTTATTCCATTGTCTCTCTGACAGCTCGAATCATTGTGTCTGAAAAATTTTCGAAATATATCATTTCATTGAAATATTGGATAGCTTCCATCCCAACTCTTACCACATACATGACAAATTTTAGTTATTCTAGTTACGTATATAAATCTCACTTCACGTGGTTTTAATTTCGTGTACATTTGGAAAGAGCAGGTAAACGATATATTTATCAAATGGTATTTGTAGAAGATTAAAATTACCCTTCCACTCGAAAGCAGAAATGAGTTACAAGTTGATAAATATGAACCCAATTTAACAACAAACATAAAATCGAGTTTTACCTCATTAATCACATGTTAAGTTTACCATTGTTTATTTTGGACCTTGCCTGGATATTTATGTTGTACGTTAAAATGAATCAATGTCTGTTAAAAGTTTAATGAATGAAAATGAATATATAGGATTTCTGTAGTTTTTATTCCATCCTCCTATTATATCATAAGTGTTTTTCAGTGTTTATAGAAGGAGTCATTCTCATGAATAACACATCAATTATTGATTGAATGAATTAAGACATTTTTGCCTTCAACAATTGCTACGCTATATTATTTTTTTTTCACAGAAAAAAATTTGAAGCGTTTCCTTGAAAAATATTTAGTCAAAAAGTAATGTATGCATGATTATGAGACCAGTAAAATAAGTATCAACAACTCATCAGCATGAAGATAACAGGTAATAAAAAGTAAAGTTGGTAAAAAGATTTTGATATTCGGCGAAGTATAGCCAATTTTTTTTTATATTTCGAATATCTTCGAGTAACCCACTTTACTGGTCCTAACAATGAGTTATACAAAATTGAAAAATCACATTGTATCAGGAAATCAACTTTTTCACAAGTTCACAAAAATAAATATAATATGTATATAATACAAAAAAAGTTGCATCTGTACAAAAAAAAGTGTCCATCGGCAAAGAAAAATAGATGGCACATCGAAAAGACTAGAGCGCTGTGACCGAGTGGCGAGGGACCAAAGCGGTCACTCAAATGGGTCCATAGTTACTCAGCGACGGTCCCGATCCCTGTGGAGCATGAGAAACTAAAACTGCGTTGGTTCCCTCGCCTGCTTGTCATACGTGACTTAATGGAGGTTGCTTAAGAACGTGGTGGTGAAGGTGATGCTGGCTGGCGGAAGCCACGCTTCCCGCGGGACCAAGTAACGACGCACTGCCTGGTCCTGCCACCAAATACTGAGGAGGTGGTTTGCCTGACCGATTCTTGATGAGTACTGCATTGGCGCCGGTGAAGTCAGGTTTGCCGAACATGCGTCTCCAGAAACGCCTCCATGAGTCCAAGGTCTTACCTGACCAGATCCACACCCCTGATGTGATTCCTACAGCTAATGTCATGAAATATTTGAGCATCAGGACTGAATACAGCGGTTTCTCCCTGTAGGTCATGATACTTGTGTTTGGGCAAGTGCACGCTAGTGACTTCAACCACTCGTCATGGAATGCGTTTTCGTACAAATAACAACCGATCACGATAGTGGCGGGAACTGTATACAGCACGCTGAATATTCCGATACGGATCATCAGTTTTTCCAACTTGTCAGTCTTGCAATTGGCACCGACGCCTCCTTGTTTCTTGATGACATTTCGGATCCTGAACAGTGAGACGAAACCTGCTAACAAGAAACTGGTACCAAGGAGGAGATAGACCAGAAGAGGTCCCAGAACGAATGTCCTAAGATTTTCCATGTTCATATTCCCAACGTAACAGATACCCGAAACTGGATCGCCATCAACGGCACTAGAAAGTAGGACCGCAATGGTCTGTAAAGATGGTATAAACCAAGCGAAGAAATGAAAGTAAACGGAGTAACTAGCTATAGCTTCGTTTCCCCACTTCAAACCTGCTGCTAGGAACCAGGTGAATGATAAAACTACCCACCATATAGACGAGGCCATTCCACAAAAATATACAAGGAAAAAAACGAAGAAACATGCACTAGGACCGTTCAGGTTGTACTTGATAATTGGTCCATCACAGGCTACAGCTTCGTGTCCCATACCAACTCTGATCAGATATCCAATAGCTACCAGACAATAACATGCTGACAAAAATACTATGGGCCTCTCAGGGTACTTGAAACGTTCCGTTTCGATGCAGAAAGTAGTCAGTGTCATTAAGGTTGAAGCTGCGCATAATGCCGACCATAGAGTTATCCATAACGTGGCGAATTCCTTCTCGTCCGCTTTGAAGTACGTCTCCTTGCACGGGTGGGCACAATTTGCGATGCCGGCGACGCTTCTGTTTAGAGAGCTTGATTCTCTCCCCAGGAGAACCAGCGGATTTTGGCAATGGCACTTGCATTCCCTTCCGCTTCTTTTTGTGTCTCCGTGGGGACTTGTGCAGTTTTTTGAACCCTTGCAAGATTTGGAACCTTTTCCTTTTGAAGGAGGCCTCGAAGTGGTGGAGCTGCTTGCATTGTTCTGGTCCATGCACAAAACATCGGGTGATGCGCCATACACTGGGAAAAGATCGCAATCCATCCTTTCAGGCCATTTGAAGTTGTAGCGTAGCATTATCGGTTCACAGCCTTCTCTAGCTCTTTGGCACAGCCCTCTGCAAGGCGGAAGCGGCTTTTGGTAGGCCGGCAAGCAAATTGGTGCATACATCGAACATAGAAAAAACTTTAATTCTGGGGAACATTTTATTTGCACAAGAGGCCAGAACTGGTGGACCTCCAAACCTGCCTCGTCTTGAGATTCGTGGTTTAGTTCGTTCGGCATCCTCGTGGAATTGTATCCGATACCCATACACATCGGAATTGTGATTGGCTCGCATTTTCCTTCTTGATCCAAAGGGTCCAGATGCGATATAATGGACGACGCGATGGTGTTCGTAATGAGAGCTAGCACGATGCCAATAGAAGAGGCGGCCGTCGACTTCATAATGTCTATTTGAGCAACACTGTTTTAGTTTACACTAGTCGATGCATTTATTCTAGAAACTGTTTGTTTTCTCTAATTGGTTCTGGTTTCGATGATCACTGTTTATTCGAGCTCGTCATCGTTGCAACTGTTAGCTGCTCTCGCACGTCGAGCTGTCTAGCGAAGCCATGGCACCCTGCAACAATAAATAACCACAATTAGGTGACTAGTAGTGAAAAGAGACTAGGAGGATGATGTATGCAATTGAGCCAGTCAGTCTTCATTAGTACATTTTTATTTCGATGACCTAGGGCTCATTGGTAATAGGACCAATCAAATAAAAATGAATTCAATTCATACATGTAATGTTACATAATATTTTCGGAGAGTTTTAAAAAAATGAACATTGTTCATTCCATTTCCATACGGATCAAATTTCAACAACATTGAAACTAAATTGATTTATTTTCTTCATTCGACCTTGGTTGAGCCGTTTGTCGAATATAAAACATTTTCTTAAAAACTGTGATCCGCCAAGTATAGTCATCAAGTCGAGAAACTTTTGACATGTTTCAGATTCTGTCTACTGGTTTAAGTTTATTATGCATTGATAGGTACTTTTACAATGAAATAGCCTTAAAGACAGATGGTTGTGAGCTTTGGGTTTGTGATATTCATTGGAAAATGGCAATTTCCGGAAAGAAGAATTTTTCCGGCAGACTCTAGGCCTCCGCCCTAATTGAGATATGGGGAGTATGACGTCACACTTTGATCTATCAGTCCGACCCCTAGAGAAACGAACGGATGTCAATTAGTTCGAAATTTATTTAGGGAGAAATATCCCCGGCGTCTGGGACATTACTCATGCTGCTGTACGAGTATCGGCAAGCATCAAAGTGCATAGAAATGCAGTTATGGGATGTCGAAGACTGTTCGAGTTGGGGATTTGCCACTCAACAGGGGCGTAGGTCGGCATCGGCTCAGGGGATCGAACTGAAATGTCTACCGGATCTATGTCCCAATGCAGCATCAAGAAGGTGCAGTAAGTAAGATCACAAAAATTTTAATGAAACGAATTAATAGATGAATCGCCTAGAACTTCTTTTATTTATAACGATAGCATTATCCGTATTTTGCGTGTTAATTAATTCGAAATAGTATGATTCAACAAAATTCATTCAGCTTTCGATATGAAGATGAGCGAACTAACGACTAACGAGTTATACTACTACAATTATTTTTTTAGTCGACTTTTATTTACATATATTTATAACTTCGACATTAAATGAGACAATTTAAAAAGTTTCAATTTTGGAACACCACATTATTCTATATTGAATTTATGACTGAGCAGAGTTGTGACAATTGGTTCATAAACTTTTGAATAACGACCAAAATTTAGTTCTCTTCATCTTCTATAGTATATGCAAATATTTGCTGATCATAAACAGACTTGTGCCCCGTATCGTACGCCCATGCACGCAGACTCCTCTCTAAACGAAAATAGCTGGGGTGTCACCCCGCGTACGTGATTTGACAACTTCGATGCGATGGCCAAGGGTGTATTTTACAACATATTTCGCACACTCCATAAAAGCCTTTTAATGAGTCATTAAACAATTTTGTTGCCGGTTTATTTATATACCGGAAATGTGCGTGCAAAATAAATAGACTGAAAGCTGGCGCGAGCCGTCTTTTTATGTGAGACTTTTTTTATCCAGGATTTCGTTTCGGCAATTTTCGAAGGGTGTTTCACGGCCGAGCATATTGTGTATGTGTATACATCCCGTGGGCCGTGCGTCTGCCATTCAATACATGTGCTATGCGAAGTCCTCCGCGATTCTATGAATGGTGGATTCCAGTTCCTGAATGGTTCATTTCAATTCATATACGGAACAATCAAAGGAAAGCAGGAATATTTTTTCCCACAGTACCCAGAAAACTATTAGAGAGAAATATTATCTGAAAAAGTTGAATGATAATATTGATAAGATATTCATGAAATTAATGGTTTGTTCGGGATTATACGCTTCGAGTACCACCGAAATCAAGGTTAATGCATTTAATGACCGACTCCTGAACCTGCTAGAGGTGATAACATTATTTTGTTACAAGTAGGATAATAAAATTCAATATTTTTTAGGTTTGATATCAGAAGATCATCTGGATATGAATAAGAGTGCAGAAAAATAACGATAGAGAAATTATGACCGTGATATGGAGTGGGCAACAAAAAAAGTGAGTTTCCCAGGAATGTTCAAATTTCAGATTTGATTCTCATAGATATTTATTATTGTTCTGGAATGAATGAAAATGAATAACTAGAAGATGCACATTTTAGCATTTGGTAAAATGCATTAATTTTGTTCCCGAAAAACTTCATCAAACTTATAGATCTATAAAAAAAGGAATGCATATTGTCGGCTTAATCTGCTAAACCTGTGAGTATACATTCTAGCGAATTCATCTTATTCATAGAAAATCGACGAATTCGTCTAAAAACTTTCAGTTACTCCAAAATTTTTTTAAATAAATTGCAAAAACGGTAGGTCCGTACTAGGCCGAAGTCACCAAGAATTCCCCCTAGGTCTGCCGTTAGTGTGCATTACATGCGAACAAAGAGAAAAGTTTCTACATTTGCAATCCCTAAAGATTCTAAGAGATTTTATTCATGAGGATCCGGTTTTTTAATCATTCCTGGTTTTGATCATTAATGTGATAAAAAACGATAAAAAAATATGAAGATATTGTTGACTTCCACAACGATCTTGACAGAATCTCTGATTTCTGTTAAAGTCGGTATTTATTTCGGATTAGTGAGAAATGTAGACATAAAACATTCACTAAAAACGTGAACCCTTTGATAAATTTCCTATCTGTCGATGGTTGTGTTAGGGATAGAGTGAAAGAAATCAAAGATATAGAAATACTACTGGATTCAAAATTGTCATTTGAAAAACATATAGATCTCATAGTTGTTAAAGCTTTTTAAATGCTCGGTTTTGTGCTGAGAATTTCTTAACAGGTTAAAAACTCGGAGACATTTAAATTACCATTTTTCGCATTGATACGTAGTAACTTAGAATATGCAACGCCAGTATGGAATCCTTTTTATTATAAAAACATTGACAGAATGGAGAAGGTTCAGAGAAAATTCCCAAAAATTATTCAGTGCAGATTTGGTGATAGTCATGCACCATTACAATCAAGATCAAAATTGTTCCAGATGATAAGTTTGTAGCAGAGGAGCGTTGTTTTTGATAGGATATTTTTATACCGTATAATTATTTTGATTTCTCGTTGATTGAAAAAATCCATTTCAATGTTCGTTTTATAGGTAATCGTCGGAGAGAGCTTCTCTTGGTTCCACAAGCATGAACTTCAATTCAACTCATTATAACTATGTATTTCCTAGAATAGTTAGATTTTATAACCATCACATCAATACTATCGATATTTTCTATCTGTCATTGCCAGTTTTCAAGAGTGAGGTTACTTCTTATGTATGTCATAGTTATGGATGAATTTTTCGGTTTTCCTTCGTATCATTGTATTTATACCAGGTACTCATGTGCTACTCACAACTTTTTCTGTTTTCATTTTATAACTGTTTTTTTTTTATTATCGAGAGTTAGCTGGTTTTATATCTTTATAATTTGTAGTGGACCCCTGTAATTGCATTTATTTCTGTTGGGGTTCCTGTTTGTATGATAAATAAATAAATTAATGAAAAGCTTATATTTGGATAGGTTTCACAATTTTTGACGTACCTATCTATCATTATATCCTGTAATTCCCAAATATAATCAAATTGAATTAGGAAAAATCCGTAAGTTCAATTGAATATGTTGAAATATAAAATGCCAGATTCGTTTTATTTATTCTATTCGTTCTGTAAAACAATTATAGAAAGGTTTCCATCTCCCTGAAAGATTTTCCCTTATGAACATAGTTTAAGCAGATTCGGCAGACGATATAGCCTACTACTGAGTCTTTCATATTTCTATGAAGTTAACTTAACCTTGGAAAAATACATGTTATACGAAAGAATGGATGGTCAACCACAATATCAATTTATATGAAAAGCTATCAATCCGAGTATGTATCATTTTATATTTGTTTCGTTCATGTTGCACTTGAAAATGTTTCGGTAGTTTTCATTAAATTCTCTTTTTAATTTTGAAAAACGCATTGTCATTGAACTACGAGACAGTTTGGTGTCTAAAAAGTCGACACACATTCAACCCATTACAAAATCCTCCCACTGCTTGCTAGATATACCCTCGGATATAGCATCTTCGACCACACCAGTCAATTATCGAAGGAACAGCGGAGCACATGGTCCGAAACCAGTTTGCAGATGACTCCGATAACCGCCAAAAGTGAAAAATAAAAAATAAGATGGTATTATTTACTCACACAGGGCTTATTCGCCTGCATTCTGTTCGGTCTTCAGACACGAGCTTCTTAAGTTATACAAAGCTGTATCAATTTCGCGGCAAGTAAAGGCTCACAACTTGGGAAAAAATGGAATGATCACGCGTTGAACTTCGAATGATCTTTTCTTCATTCTATGAATTATTCTCTCCAAAACTTAATAATTAATTAGTATATTGAGGAAATAGCTTTCAGGTGGTCATATTTTCTGTGAATTCCGGTCCTGACAGGACAAGCTTGTTAGCTAGAACAACATACGATCGAAAGTGCTGTTATATTCCGCTTTAATTTATCGACTCAATATATTTAACGCCTGTAGGTAGTCACTTTTGGTGGCTGCACACGATTCTGAGAAGATTAAACAAACCTCGACGCTTGCAGTTGTATATCTGATAAATTGAATAATGTTCTTCAGTCATTGGCATGACCTTTGTATTTCACGATCAAATAATTATTCTCCGTGAGGCGATGATGGACAAAACGGAATGGAGAAGAAACATGATGCAAATTCATTCAATTACTTCGCACCGTTTATTATTTGCATTATGATATGAAATTGGAATGCTGCATTTAATGAAAAACTTTAGGAGCAGAATATAATGCGTATAAATTTTTCTTCTGAGCGGGTCTTTCCGTGTAAGAACCCATTACAGTCTCTTCAATATAATCCTTGGTAATAAATACTAACGAACTCTTAATCACTGACCAACCTATATATACCAAACTCATCACGCTGTTTTTTCCTTTTTTGGAAATTTATAAATTATGGATGGATTTGAAAACAGATTGAACAGTATAATACCAGAATCTTCTGAACGTTCCAAAATCAGAACTGTGAACAAACACAGAGCAACATTAACCAGAATAGGAAGTAGCAAATCAAGTTAAAAAAATATGTTAAATTAAATAAAATTTAGTCACCTTCGACAATGTCCAGATGACAATTTTCTTACAACTTTTTTGTCCTCCCCTGTCTTTTCGTCACTTTCAAATTGTCAGATTAGTGGTGTATACACTTTTAAGCATGAAATTAACTCATCCTACCTTAATCTGAAGCGCTCGAGAACGTCCGATGATTTTTTTTACTAATCCTGGACGGGCGGTCATATACATATATGGTGCTCATATTTGGTGGAGGGATTTAATCGGGTACAAGGACTCAATAGATATTAATCTGCCGCGCCTGAGTAAATCCAGAAATTTCCGCTTGGGCATACTATCATGAGGATAGGAATAAACGGAATACAGCGCTAAAGAAAGTAGTAAAGTTTATGTCGGAATCAGAAAAACTTCGATGTAAATGCTGCCAACTCCAATATGCATACACTTTGAAATATCACAAGGATGTAGCCAGTAAACACTGATTGTTTGGTAACTACCACTAGCGTCAGGAGTGGCACCTGAAAGATGGCATGCTATGGCGTCAAGAATCATTACATGAGTAGATTTTACTTTATTATGAACTTTTGAAAATGTTTTTACGTTAGCGTTCCAAGTTTTATATTTGAATTGAGGAAAACCGTTTCTTCGAATAGTTCATAGGAATATTATCGACAGAATGCTGACTAAACATTGCACAAAGAAAGGGGAAATAATGGAACTTACAGAAAAACAAAGCTTTTCAAACAACGACATCCAACTTTAATTAACAGGAAACAGAAAACACGAACACTTCGGTAATCTCATTAAAACACCTTCAGCGAGAAAGCAGGAAATTTCTCCATCCCCTCAATCTCACAGAACACAATAATCGCTCCATAATTCATCTACGCGATTCCGTTGTTTACAAAAAAAAGGAAAAACTGCAGGGAGAAACGCAAATTTCATCTGAAATATTCAAAACACAAAACGGAATAGCACGTTCACCTCTTTGTTTTTTCATGTCGTCAGACGGGGGCTGGTAGCGTATAATAACGAAGCTCTTCAATTGTGTTAGAGCGTTAGAACTGGTCGTAGGTGGCTGAGGGACAGAAAGAATAGCAATCCGCGAAATGCTGTTCAATTGCAGGGTCGGATCGTGCGACGAAGCGTCCCGGTGGGACCAACGCCTTGGGGTATAATCAGAAATGGTATTCTAGGTGAGGGGGAATACGCGTTCCTGGAATATTTCCTAAGAAATTCTCAGAATTGAGTTACTCCATGGTTATTCCATAGTAGGGACGACTTCGAAGGGGAAATTCTTGTCCACAGGGTTGTATTAATCCGGAAAAAAATGAAGATAAATCGATGGAGAATTAAACTTCGAAGAATAGTGAACAGGTGAGGATTTCCCATGCTTCGTAAATTACCTTTCAAATTCAGATTGCATCGAGACTGTGCGATGTCAAGTACGAAGCTGTTTCATCCAGAACACTAACAAATCATCTCATCTCACACAGTGAAAGTAAGGCGACGCAGTCTTACTAAAATGCTAAAATAAAAATAACTGGAGTTTTTATAATAAATTTTTTGCTCTATAATTGGGGTCGATCTGACGATTTGGAATCGAATGACCAAAAACAACTTATCTAACTTTACCAAGAAATTGTCTCAGTTTCGGGAAATCTATTATAATTTATACTTCTTAGAATTCAAATGTCACGATTAACTAAATAATAGGGCCTGGTACGCCATAAGATTTTGAACAGTATCGGACTGCTTGAGGGAACTCGAATTTGAGGAGCGTTCAACTCGTCTGAAATAGTCAGTATAATTACTCAGAAAGTGTACATCGTAGATTTTTTCATATCGCCCCTATGAAATTGTCTTTTTATTTCGAGATGAACAGGTTTAGTTAATCTGGTATAACACTGGTCGAAACGGTGCACGGGAGAATATCTTCAATAAAAAAATCAAAAATCAACCAGCATTATTTTTGAGGTAATACCTGAATATAGAAACAGGTCCTCATCATTCACGAACATTGCCAAATATACTAATATAAAAAAGACGAATATTTGACACGAATTATCTCAAAAACCACTAGACCGGTTTCATAATTCTTTCACCCTCACAATGATATATTATTCCCGAGTGACAAAGGTTCTATTTCTCACAAAAAAATCAATAATACCTAATATAATCTCAATAATATCAATCATTGAATATTCTCTCACGTGAGCTCCAAAAACAGTAAAACACAAACGGATACAATGTACGACGAAAATGTACCTGCTCAATAGTTCTACACAAAAACGCGACAGTATATATACATATACAGTAGGCGCTCGATAATCCGGCACCCAATTTTTTTCCTTCATGCCGGATTATCGAATTTGTATAGGAAAAGAAAGCTTACTTCATATGATTTTCACCACTATCCAAATTTCGCTAAATTTGTCCGCTATTTTGTCAAGGGACGATGTGAAACAAGAGAAAACAAATACGTGACATCACTGTCGAGGTTAGGTACGGACTGCCGAGCGGGAGAAACTACTCGAACCGCTCGGTAGTCCGGCGTTCAGCTGTATAAAATGCCGGATTATAGAGCGGGTTACCTGAGTCCCAAAGTGCCGGACTACCGAACGTGCCGGATTGGCGAGCGCCGGATTATCGAGCGCCTACTGTAGATGACTTGCTATAACATTTTTATGGTATTCAAATGTTTTTCAAAATTTTACATTATTTGGAAGGATGTTTTTAATAATACGCTATTGATCCTTGTTCAAATAAAAACTGTATTCATCACAAGTTCATCTGATTTTAATGAATACGTCAGAAGATATAGCATGTTGAAAATGAAACCGAATCGAGATATTGGGCGATGGAAGCCAGCAATACAAGCCAATGTGAGACTATGAGTATACGAAACCGAAGGCAGACATACGTTGATGGTTTTGTTCATTGCCGATAACGTTACGTTTATGAGAATGACAGTAAACTGAAAACTTGATAGGTACTAAATGTAAGCTATTGTATACTTATGGGCAAACCTATAAAACTATACGAAACATTGAAATATGTATATCATCAAACACGTTGATGAGAGGCAAACGATTCTTCTGATGACATAGATCCATTGAAGAAAATTTGATATGGAAACAGAAATTTGAATGATTATCGAAATATCTATTTTGGCTTTTCAATGAGATTAGTCAGACCATGAAAACATTGTAATACGGCCCTGAGCGTTCGGGATTCCGCAACACCAGTAGCGATAAAGCTCTTTCTCTTGCGGCTCTTTTATTTCCGTAAATATTTGCAGATTTCCAAAAAGACACTAATGAGAGGAGGCTTTTGTGCCGATACCTTTTAGCGGATTTGCTAGCGAAGCGTCTGCTGCATAAATCATCGCCGATTCGGGGACGTAATGAACCGTTCTCTCTATTGGAACATCGTTTACCCCATTCACGACTCGACATTGAAATGCAAAAGTGAAAATTTGGCGTTTTTATTTTAGGTGGAGCATTGCCGCATCTTGTCAACGTAAATCCACGGGTAACATCAGAAGTAGCAAAATCTGCTGTTGGCAGGAGATAAATGACAGCGGCGTCGCTCAAACATGACTCACTCATAATATGTCATCTTATCATTATTATTATTTCTTCTAGGTTATAATTTTCTGATAACCATTAACTTAATTTCATATATTAGGTGCCAAATATCTAGTTTTCGTCGTCTAGACCGAAACAAAATTTTAATAATAATATTATAAAGACACCCTATGAGTGACGTTGAGACTTGATAGTTTCCATTTGCGCGATTGTCCCTATCATCAATTCTGAGTCCAAAATGTTGAACTTGCTGACGATGAATTTGTATTCAAATTTCATTATTACGGTCCGTTCGTAAATACGATGACTATCACAATGACAATCTTACAGAATCAATAGAAAATGAATGAAGGTTCGTTAGATCCATAGAGATACTATCTCTATGGTTAGATCCGACTATTTTTGAACGACACTAAGGTTTGAGTAAAATGAAGTAAAACTTCCCGAAAAAATACTCTACAATTTCAGATTGCCGCGATTCAGCTTTCACACGATTCTATTATGAATGTAATTGATAGTAGGTCAATCGCCCCCACCTCTAATAACGTTCCCGCGTACGCGTGGATTTAATAATGTCTTTCTCAAATTCGTATTTCTTCAACCAGTCATATCCCACGAAAGAGTAATTAGAACACTATGATGTAAAGAGACTTTTTCATTAGGACTAAATGCCGCATATAACTTTCACATTCATTTTTTTATGATTTCATACAAGAGCTCTCTTCAAATGGAACATTATTTCGGATTGTATTGAAAATGTTAGAATTGGATATCGTAGGTTATCCTCGGAAGTTAGAAATATGCCGTTGCGGACTTTTTCATAGAACTTTTCGAGCACTACAAAATTGTCCGTGACCATGTTCCTCTATCGCTTGAAGTTAACCCCGTGAAAGCCTGAAACCAACTGGTTTATTAACGACTTGTTAATGAAAAATCGATATTGTATTTAATATTTTTTTTGGCGTTGCTTTATCTAAATTATCAATTCACCTTCGGTTGAAATTGAATCAACAAACTATTTACCTATACAAATTAGAGAAGAATCGTACGGGGCTTGTGGAGCTTTTTCTGGATCGTATAAAAGCTTCAACAAGTTGGTTACTGAGGTCAGTTTTTCCCCTTGCGTGGAAACTACAAAAAACTACTCACCATCGACTCATCATCTATCTCAATAATCGCGTTCAATTCCGATAAGAATTCGAAACCACTAACCTTGGAACAATGCGAGGATCATTCGAAGCCGAGATATCACGATTTCTGCAACTCAATACCCAATACGAGTCTGGTTCCGGGAGCAGAATCTGCATAAGCTAGAATTTGCGAGAGCGGAACAGAGGATAACGTGCAATTACCAGAACAATGCACAACAAAATAATCGATTATTGCCAATACCTTGCATATCGTGGAATGAGGTAGATAAATCCGATAATGATATCATTCGCAATCAATTTCGGCTCTGATTTCGGTGTCAACAACTGGATTTAGTAGCGGGGATTAGTGCATTGTAACGGTTCAGTACCCGCTATCTAGATAAACGTCACGTGGATGAGATAGGATCCTGATTTTTTATGTTGATTTTCGATCATATGGAAATGGCTAGGGAGTATTCCAGTGAAGCAAAGCAGGATGTGCGTAAACGAATGTAATGCATGATGTAGTGCATTTCCACCTGCTCATACAGGTAACAAAAACAAAAGATAGAGGAATGCAGTTGATGACATTATCATTTTTTCTAAAAAAGACGACCGTAATGCGTCATTCATTTTTCTCTATCTCTTGTAGTTCAGGTATGACCAATTTTGTCTCTATAGTTAACGGTTAAGTTATTCTTTATGTGCAGCATTTCAGCAATGTTTCTAGAGTGTTTGTGTCTTTCTGTATCCAGGATTTCAACCCTGTCAAAATAAAACTTATGCCCAGTTTGAACAGAATGAGAAGAAAGAGCAGTCCCTTCGGTTGAATTGTTGGTGTCATTTATGTGTTCCACAACTAGGTCTTTAAGTAACTGTTTAGTCTAACCTATATAACATCGATTGCAGTTATTGCGGGGAATTTTATAAATAACTACAGATATATGTGTATCAAGAAGGTACAACAAAAGGTACAACAAAAAAGTTTTTCACTAGATTGAAAGACATTTCAATCTAGTGAAAAACTTTTTTGTCGTTGTCAGGTTGTAGAATGCACATTTAAATGTATCTTTTGAAACTCTATTGATGTTTTAATATATGTAGTGCAGGAATGAATGATGGTTAAAAATATTGAAGCATTCTTTTGTTTCAGATATCTATTTAAATATTTTCTGGGAGGTCTTTGCATATTCCTGAAAACTTTATTTGGGTTTTCTCTCCCAGTCTCTGAAACAAGAAACAATGTGAAGAAAAGCCCCTGCGGAAAAATTTGAGCACTGATTTGTCAGGGGCCAAAACTTTACAAGAAGAAATTGTTGCCAAATAATGAACAAAAAGAAAACACTTTGAACTCTGAAGCGTTAGGTTTCGAAGTCTAAATCAGACTCCTTCGTCAGACAATTTCTATTTTTCATATAACTTCGTAGAATCGTGACAATATTCTGAATTTTCAATTTAGACTCCGAAACGTTACGCTTCAGAGTTCCAAGTGTTTTCTTTTTTGTTCATTGTTAGGCAACAATTTTTTTTTGTAAAGTTTTGACCCCTGAAGAATTAGTGCTCAAATTTTTACGCAGGGGCCTTTCATCTATCATTTAAAGAATTTTTCTAATTGTTTCTTGTTTTAGAGACTGGGAGAGAAAACCCAAATAAAGTTTTCAGGAATATTCTTCTAGGTCGGATAGTTAATATTTATAAGGGAGTGTTGCGGCTCTATAAAGTTAATTTAGTTTTGGTTGTACACTATAATTGCTGGAAAAATCAAGGCATCTTTCAATACTAACATTATTTCTAAACCAATCCAACAATTTGTTAACTTTCCTAATCAGAAGTGAATCTGAAAAAAAGAGACTATTATCATTTTCTTTTTCCAATGTGAGTTATATATTCTGATGAAATGAATTGAAAAAAGATAAGAGTAAAGAAACCTAATATTTTAGAAGCATACTCAAAAACACCATTCATAACAAGACCAGCAAAGGAGGGGTTTATAGAATTGTTCTTTGAAACTGAAAAAGCTATTATCTAAGCTATTTTTAGAGATTTCAATATATTCTATCTGTAGCATGTAGAAAAAACATCAGATAACATTTTTGGTGGCTGAATCTCATAATGCCTCTTGCCGCCGAATTTCAACAGACCGGAGCGCACAACGCATCACTGCGGCTATCTGGGCTCTCCATCTACCAAAAAAAAAAACGTGGAAACCGTGGACCATCGTCAGCCGAGCTCGGCACATTTCCCGATCGTCCTATCGAACACGAAACGGTCCATGCAGCCGTACTGAAATCGAGATCGAAAACCACTAAATTAGAAATGTCAATTTAAGTGGCTACCGATTACATCTCCAGGTTGTGCGAGGGAGAGCAGTACGTCTCGGCTCTAATTTAAAATGGGTGAGAACCAACAACCGTCGTTACGTCCTCTTAATCGCCGCCTCCAGTCGAAGGACGACGGGCTGAGCTCTCGGTCCGCCGCTCAGCTTCGATCCCTAATTAATTTCGATGGCGGAATGATGCAGGATAACGATTGCACCCCGACGTTATTGTGCTTTTTCGTCTTTTGTTTGTCCCTAGGTATCCTGCACCGCCTGTTTCGATTATTTCGGGACGGAAGGCAGAAAACCGTCGGATGGCTCTACTTCGATTGATCGGTCCGAATAATTCACAATGAGATAAGAAGAGAAAAAATTACCACCAGTTTCTCCAACAGTGAACTATTATATTCGAAGAAGAACCTAAATGTTTTATTCTCTATTTCAGTATCGTAATGAGAATTACAGTTCTAGAATGTAATGAACTCATTTCAGCATTGCTTTCAGTTATATTTTTCGTTTTGTAGTTGTCAACTTCGACTTCCGATCCTATCAATTTCCAACAAATTCCGTAACAGTCACACAAATTGCCAAAATACAATACAAAAGTCACTAGGATGTATAATCTGAATCTTTCATTCGATTTCGAGAGTATTTCACAAATATTTTCTGACACTAGTTGAAGAAAGTAATTCCAACATTTGTGTTGCAACTTGTTTTAGAAAATACTATTATATTCTTCTGATATAAAATTCTAAACGGCGTGTGAATAAATATATTGTTTTTTCCAAATTGCTACCTGAATCATTTTTCTGCTCTATTAGACAAAAATAACATCTGAAATTTGGGGTAGTCATTTAGAACAGAATTATTACTTCTTTCCGTTAAAATGATTGACGTCCTAAGTAAAATTGTTATATGCGATCTGTCCGAGATTTTAGGTTTTTATTAATTTTGTTTATTACTTCATCCTCACATTGTATAATGAAATATAATATCGAAACAATACTGTATGGAAATAAGAAGCTACTGAAAATTGGGATGAAAACCACAACTCCAAACATGAAATGAAGGCTTACAAAAAAATCCTGAAAATGAAAAAAAATTGAATAAGATTAATAATTTGACCAAGCCAAAAAACAAAGAATTGTAAATCTTTTAGATTCAGCCAGTAGATTGATAGGTCGGAAGCATTTATGTTTGAATTTATTTGTCGTATAATAATTGGACGTTTATGAATATAAATTAAAAAAACTGAAAAAAAATGGACTGGTAATTTTGCTCCTTATAGGTGAGTTATTCGTAATGAATATGAAAAGTTTCAAAAATAGTTCTCAATGTACTAGAACATTAACCCATTTCAGCCCATTGGCAACTTAAGTTGCCACCACTCATTCGACTGCCTACTATGCGCATCCGCGTAGTTGCAGGTGTTTCATTGCTTAGATTTCCTTAAATAATATCTCCTGCCTCATATAGCACAAAAATCAATCATATATTGTCATACAGTAAGTGTGCATATAGCGTTTCATTCAGAGTTATCCCCTGTAGTAATTCACCATAATGACCATCGATGAGAGTTTGTAATGATTCAAATTGATAAATGATATTATATATGTATTTTTTTCATTAATTGTATTTGATATGAGTATAGTAACATATTTCCGTACCACAGTAGAAATTTCATAAAGTGTTTCATTTTTGGCAAACGTGCAAACTTTGATGGCAACTAAAGTTGCCAACGGGAACATACAATATCAATTTCGGCAATATTTAGATGTCTCAGTTTATGAAGATTTCGACGGGTATAAACGTGAAAGATATGTCACTGGGTCACTTCTCCATGAAAAACTTGATCTTATCGAAAATTACGAGGAAATATCAACCTCTGTAGCTATATATTCCCCTGATGAGCCTCTTGGTGCACATACAGATAAGAAGAAGTTGGTGATATTGATCAGCTTCCTGACTGTATATGGCTCTCTCAGATGGAAAAGCGATATTCAAAATTGAATGATGATCACGACTGGTCATTCAAGGAGAAATCCCATAGGGATAGTATAGTTATCTATACTATCAATACTATCTATATAGGAGAACCATACAGAGGAACCTGGACCTGGCACTTTTCCACAGAAAAGAGCTCGATCTAAGAGCAACAAACGTCAGTGGCCTTTATAATACTCGACTCTAATTTCATAATTTATTCACCTCAGTTGATTTGCTGAAAGAACTAAGTTCCAGAGTTGATGTATACAGCACACAAGGCTATATATCGCCTTGGTCACAATATTCCTGTGTCGGATTTCAAGTGTCAGTGTGTTTTTTTCATCCTGAAGTTCCTTGGCAGTTCCCCAAAGACACCAGGAGTTCGATCTTTTCTAGAATCCAGACCAACTCTCGAATAAGTCAGAAAAAATCGAACAGATTATTTCATTCAAAAAGTTCAGTAAGAGTATTGCCGCCGTAGGATCTATGGCAGGCGTACCATTTTTCATGCCAGAATGCGAGGTTTCACTCCACCCAGATGAGTGCTTCAAGATTTTTCATGGAAATTGAATATTAATATTTAATACCATACAATGAAAAGTATTTCAATTTCTATCAAAATGAAATTATTCTTATATCTCAGTTTTATTTGAATTTGAATAATTTATACATGGATCATCCCAGTGGCAACTAAAGTTGCCACTTGACAGCAACTCTCCTACATATTTGATCTTTGTTTTTATGAAAGAATATCATTTTTTGTGCCCTCACGGTACATCATACCAAATTTCACATGAAAATCTCTACGGGGGAATTATGGGCTTTAATGGGTTAACACGACGTTCTAATTTATATTGTTGATGAGATTAAAAAATTTCAAGTGATTTGAAGGTAGAATCACATGCGCATTATAGTATGGTGGTATCTTTTGACTATATATATAAAATTGATGTGTGAATTTTTTTTTGTTCAGATTAGAAAGACCTCCAGAAACATAAACAGTGATTTTCTTCATGCGAACTAGTGTCCAACAAAACGGTGCAAAATTTCACACAGCTACTATTTCTTCTGTTTTATCGATTTTAATTCTTTTCCTCCTTTCTTCTATAACGATACGTTGGATCAAAGGTTAATAAATAATAAACTTCAAACCTTGAAAGCACTATCATTGCCCCAAAACCGAAATAGTTTATACTAAAAGTAATCGGAAATTGACTCGGATAGATATAATGATCAGCAGAAATAATATTTTTGGTTATTTGACTAAAATATTTTGTTTGATTATGGTTGGTAAAAGAGTTTCCAATCCCGAGATGAAACACAAAATTATTTTTTTCCTCGTTTCTTCTCAAACGAGTAATTTGAGTCAACGCAAAGTTATGATGAAAGTATGGTAGTATCCTTTGACTATATTATTCGACAAAATTGATGTGTGAAATTTTTTTTGTTCAGATTAGAAAGACCTCCAGAAACATAATCAAGGATTTTCTTCATTCAAACAAGTGTCCAACAAAACGATGCAAAAATTCACACCGCTACTATTTCTTCTATGTTTTATTGATTTTAATTCTTTTCCTCCTTTCTTCTATCACGATACGTTGGATCAAAGGTTGATAAATAATAAACTACAAACTTTGAAAGCACTATCATTGCTCCAAAACCGAAATAGTTTATACTAAAAGTAATCGGAAATTGACTCGGATAGATATAATGATCAGCAGAAATAATCTTCTTGGTTATTTGACTAAAATATTTTGTTTGATTATGGTTGGTGAAAGAATTTCCAATCCCGAGATGAAACACAAAATTATTTTTTTCCTCGTTTTTTGCCAAACGAGAAATTTGAGTCAACGCAATGTTATGATGAAAGTATCAACATGAACCTGTAAAGTGCGGAATTCATCCAAATTCACTTAGTTCAAGTGAAACAGGATTTGTTCAGATATAATAATAATAAATAATATTATACTGAATTTTACGCGACTGGAGTGAGCGCCTTTGTTTAAGGTTTTGAACTTTGCGATTGTGAAAATAGAATTCAGGAGATTTCCACATGGGCAATCGAAAACCTCTGCTTTTATTCAAGTTGTCTACATATTTCGAAAGAACGCTTTTTCGTTTTCGATTCATTATAATGAAAACGGAGTTGAAATATAACTTTGATGCAAATACGAGTTCAATAACATAAAAGCAGATTTTTTTTCTAATTAAGTCAAATTTCGGAATTATGTTGAACCAAACACACAATATCAATTGAACCACAAATTCTGAAATTATGTAGTTAAATTTTTCACTCATAGTGTAAGACAAGTTACAAAATGCCCGTTCTTATTCAGAATAACAAGGTTCTTGTCAAGAATTCATTGTAAATGTGCCAATCCTCTAGAAGTTTGTACCTGGAGTGGTCTTGTAAATTACTGGTACAATAAGAATGACAACCCAAGGATGGAATCATAAATGACTTGTCAAGGAATTTGTACTATTCTGAAAGTCGAATTGACTTGAATGATGGGATTCAAATCACTGCTTCTTGAGAGTATTCCAACGGTGGAATTCGTAACAGAATTCGTGGTGGTCGATATCAGAAATAATGAATGCGGATCTAAATGAAGAAGCCACTGCATTCTGAGAGAGACGTTCTCATCTGATAGCGTTAACTCAAAAAACAAATATAACTAGCAATGCTAGCTTCTGTCTAATCCTTAAACAAATCCAACAATAATGTATACAAGACAAATAAAAGTATCGTTGGAACTTGCTAATGGGAAGCGATAATATTTATGGAATTGTTAGTAAGAAATGTATAGAAGATCCCAAACTGATGATGATAGTAGAAGAACCATAGGCAAACAGAACGATCATGGTTTCTCTTGAATAGACAATCAGTATATGAATTCTTTCTGGTTTTGTATACAGAAAACTTTAGAAAGAAACATTTTTCATTACCATATCACAGGTCGAAATATATATATATATATATATATATATATATATATATATATATATTCTTATGAAAAAGAGAGTTAAAATAATACAATAAATGTTGAAACAAAAAGTACCTAAGCTGAGGTAAAAAAAGAACGGGGTATCATAACATTCTTTGTATGATACTATAGAATCATACGATACTATCAACACTTGTATCACACGATACTATATAGCCAGGGGAAAAAACCTCAGCCGAAAAAACCTGCCTCCCCGTAAGATATCATACAATTGAGTTTTTCTATTTTACTACAGAGAATGATATTTTTCTATTTTCGTTTCATTTATAAAAATTCTCTCTACAGAACGATCGATTTTAGGGAATAATTTCTTCTTGTACAGGGTGGTCACATTTCGATGATTTAGTACGTCTCCTAAATTGAAAGAGATAGAAAAAACTAACCGACAGGTCTTGCTCTTTTTTTCTTTCGAGAAACATCAATTAGTCGTTACTGTGTCTAGTTTCCGTTCTATAGGGTGATTTTGGAATTTGGCGAGTATCTATAATTCGCTATAACTTCCTCAGTATTGTGACTACGCTCTCGAAATAAAAACATCTTTAGGTCAGTTTTTTCAGTGCTATCGAAATTTCAGTGCCGCTTCAATTTTTAGAGAAATGAAAAAAAAATAAGTTTTTTTTAAGAATGGAAACCATAGTGTGCTATGATATTTTTCAAAAGACTTTTCGTAGACAATTTCAAAAACATATCATGCTATACTTCCGTTTTTATATATCGAAAATTTTGAGTAAATATTTTTCGATCAACAAAATCAAAGTTTCTGATTTTGATTCAAAAATTTTTAACTGAGATCATAGAACTTGATATTCCACAATTTTAAGAAGTCGAATTGGTTAAGAAAACATTAGTGATAGTTATACTTTTATATAGACTCGAGGAGTGTTTCCCGAAACTTTTTGTTTCTACTGTGAACAGTATTAGAAAACAGTAATTTTTATTCTTTGAATAAAGTTTCCACTGTTGTTATGTTGACTGAAAAGTGTTTTTTTGAAATTTTCGACATGAAATAAAATCGGAAGTATATATATTATTACTTTTTGAAATTGCCTAAGAGAAGTCTATTGAAAAATATCACAGCACATTATGCTTTTCAATCGAATTTTTTCTTCAATTTCTCTAAAATTTGAAGCGGAATTGAAATTTTGATAGCACCGCTAAAAAGTACTAAAAAAACTGCCCTGAAGATGTTTTTATTCGAGAGCCTAGTCACAATACTGCAAAAGTTATGGCGAATTATGATAATTGTCCAAATTCCAAAATCGCCCTGTAGCACGGAAACTATACACCGTAGCAACTTGAGGTTTTCAGCAATTTATACTCCCCAAGAAAAGAAAACGTGACATGTATATTACTATCTTTCATCTCCTTTAATTTAGGAGATCTGATCACCTTGTACTCACTAAATTAGTTCTTAAAACATTTTGTGTAATGAATGATCTCAAGGTTCGACCGCAATAAGTGGAAAACGATTCTTCATAAAACGTCCGAATAATATGAAAAAAAGGACGTCATTTGATTTATAATTTGAGTCTATGAAATCTATTTTTTTTCCTAAAAACAATCAGAAAGTTTTAACACCAAAAAAAGAATGAACGAGTAGGTACCTAATTTTCTAATCCATAAATCCAAATTGTCGGGAGAATCACACTGATGAAATTTCGCACACACAAACTACACAGGTGACGGAATCGTCGTCGTTCTAACTTCGCACAAATATTTATTCAAATGGCCATCCGGCGAAAGAAATAGTTCTCGGACTCCGAACCGGCGTTGTTATCTTCTGCGAGGTATGCAAGGCTACTAATGCCGAGAATAAATAAGGGACTGAGGTAGGACGTTCAGGTGAAATCGTCAAAAGGCATAGAAAGTTCCGTTGTATGGAATTCCAAGAAGGCACGTATAGTTTGACTTTTACCTCGATTCTGTTTATCCTAAACCCAACCTTGGGTCCAGATGTCAAATAGATAATGTCTCCAACCACGTCGTTAATATTTTATGCCATCAAAGTACCATAATGTACAGGTACTTTGCCCTCTACTTCAAAAGAATATCTAGCTGTAAACTTATGACCGAAAATGTTGACTCAGAACTCATTACAGTCATTGTGAAACAAAGGGCATTTCATTAGGAAAAATAAAGATTTGCTGTTTCAAATATTATTCGACCATACTCATTTAAAATCTTTTTATTTTAAGTTTCGTGTTTAGATTAGGGGGTACTTCGACATTTTCATATTTAATTTATATTGAAGAGTTCATAGTTAAGAAAAATCGAGAAAAAATGGAACTTATTTGATTTATCTGCGTGATTTCAGTCTAGACAAATTATGCGCGCGGAACCATACATTATATCTGAACGCCTTTCAATGGACACCTTTACGGTCTACAATAAACGAACTTGTTGAATAAAATTGACGGCAGTTGAATCATGTTATTAGCTGCATGCCGAAGGTTTAGGAGTGGAACATTAATTCGAGTCAATTGTATTTCACAATATACTCACGCAAATTATGCTAGAAGTGTTGTCGTTTCTTTGGAATTGAAGCAGTAGTACCAACCTGAAAAGAAGAATAATTATTAATGACGATGTAATAAGAGTTTGAGTTATTAATTCTTCCCAGGAATTCAATTAATCAATTTTAAGTCAGCGATAGAGGCTTCTCAGGAATTCGAATTAGGAGTGTTTCAAAACGGCTTTATATCGAAGAAAAATGTTTGTACAGAAAAATTAAAGATGGAAAATCAGCGCTCCAGTCCTCCATAATGTGGTATACCGAAACGTAATGTTTTTTCGATAACTCTTTTCAAAAAGCAGATCTGAGATACTGCATTTCGTCATCATTGAATCCCCAGTGTTCTACAAGCCTCAATTTGTAATTTTCATCAAAAAACAGTGAATGATTCGAAAACGGCTCTAGATGGCTATAAGGAATGATACACGAAATGAATGTGGCTCTCGAAGATATATCCAAAAAAGTCATAATATACAGGCTGTTCCATTAGAAATAAGAAAGATGATACCATTTTCGGTGAAAGCGGAAATCATTGATATCTAAAAATATATCATGAATGAAGGTATACTTGGCTTATATCTACACCCAAATTTGGAAGTGAATTATTATTTCTCCATAAACTTCTAATAGGGACTCCCGGTGAAACCCAGTGTATAATAATGCATCAACACATATAACTGAAGTTCCCCCATATAACTAAAAACTGTTTATGGTTGTGCAAGTTACAATCAAGCCACAGCTTTTAATTATCCATTAAAAGTTCATCCTTCTACCTATTCTTAACTGAACTAATCCCCAGAACATCTGTATCTCAAAGTAAACAAAAATAATCGAAATTTGACTGCTCATTCCATTCCGTAATAAAAACTTCACCTTTTATTTTCCTGTTACTGTAAGGAATATTTTAGTTACATTCAGTTCGAGGGCAGTCATATCCTCGATCGTATCATTTGAAGTGAAAACTTTTTTCTTTATTAGAAAAAATATATAAATGTATGAATTATCCACACATAACGAATGTTTCTGATTAGTTTTTCATTTCCACTCATAAAATCATTGGTTTGATGTAAGTACTAGTAGCCAATTTCCAAAATTGATGAACATTCTTGCAATTATTTCCGAATAAATAAAGTTCTTTCTACGAATCAATACTCATCAATAATTCACAGCAATAAGCTGTCGAATAAAAAAAAATTCCTCAAGAAAATATAAAATTAAATTCGTTTGATCACGTGAGTTATGTCTACACTGACAGCCACTTCTTCGAGTACATAAATTCATGACATTTCCTAATTAACGAAATGTTTGTGTTGGAGAGAAGACGGCATTTAACTTAGGTGTCGCAACTCCCAAACTTGTTCTCCGGAGAGTTTCCCCATTTCTTATGTTAGCAATAAAAATATCATATTTTATCACATCTGCTCTTCATTTCACTTCGCACTTGAATTTATGTCATTTTTTCTAACGATCAAAGTGCTCGGTTAAATTCCCAGGCTAAGAATAGCTGTGCGACATTTAATTTCCTATGCGGCGTTTGACGTTGAAATATATACATATTTCATTCATTCCAATGATATCAACACTAGATACGTCGACTTGAAATCGTTTCATTTGGAATATTCTATAGGATTGTAGGTTAACTATGAGCTATATTGAAATTGAAATCACATTTGACACATACAGGTTGTTTCATTTGTAATGGTACAGTGGTTAACCTGAAGTAGAGCTACCCCAGACGTGTCCAAAAAATTAAAATATGATCTCTCGCATTAAGTCTTAATCTTTCGACAAAAATTTTGATGAGTCAAATGTCCTTCGGGGTCTTTCATATAGCTTTCTGCTCAATACCCCTTTTTCCTCCAAGTTACAGCCCTTTGAAATTTATTAACTCAATAAAATTTAGTTCTTCGGAAATTAAAGAAGGACAAAAAAAAAGAAAATCAGGACAATACAACTATTTGTCATTACTTCATTTGACAGCAGCTAACTTCATTTTTTTTTAATAAATGATAACATCTCTGTGAATTTATGGGAAAGGAGTCTGAGCAGTGTTTGACTTTCTTGTGATCAAACTAACAACTTTATGATATAAAAAAGTTGCATATTGAGTCTGTCTAATCATTTTATTAGCCTCATGTGATTGCATTTTAGGGTAACAAAAACAATCAAAAAGTGCCATTTTATTAGCATCAGTTATCTGTCAAATTTCATTCATCTAAATTTTTCCAAAGTGTATTAAATGAAAACAATTTTTTTACCTTATTTTAAAGGGCTGTAACTTGGAGGAAAAACTGTGTTGAACGAAAAGTTATATGAAAGACCGTCCTAAATTTTTGCTAAAGAATCACCCATTAGAATCTTTCGCATAAATGCAGAAAAACTCTGTATACATATAATTGGATGGTTCAAAAGTTATAAAAATTTGAAAATATTCGCGAATATACATTGATTACCCCGTACGTCGGGATTTGATGAGACTGATAATGTATATTTCGTTTTTTTTAATAAGCTAGGGTAGCTCTATCGAAAATTCCTAACACAATTAACAAAATACTGATAGTAAATTCATAACATGTAAGAATTTGCAAAAAAAAAAAAATTGTAGAATCATTTCAGAAAGATTCCATGCTTCCATATTGCGACAGCCCAGAATTCTCGCATTACAGAGTAACTCGAGAACATAAAAACGTACCCATCCGAAAAAAGGAAATGCGGAAACATACGCGAGGGCTCAGACTGGAGAGATGTAAATCCTTCTTTTCACAGACGTCCACAGACAAATAGAAACGGCGGTGGCGCTAGACATATTACAGGAATATGTGGCGGATCGAACATTTTTATATTTAGCCCTTGCTTGGCTCACAGCCTTCCATAATGGAAGACGGGTTGATTCTAGTATGTATATGAGGAGACGACGCCCCGCCGAGTGTAAAATCTTCGCGCCGTGGGACGCTGAACGAACACTGCCTTTTGTCTATTAAACTGACAATGACAGATATGTTGCCTGGATCCGGCGTGTATTTCACTTGGCTTCAAACTATTCCCAATTTACTTGTCCTGCGAACTGAAGTTTGATTACTCTTTAACCATTAAATAATTCATCGTTCAGACATAACGAATATGATGTCTCCTGTTTGTTTCTTAAAAAAAACTCACTGCATATCAACAACATAAGACATGATTTTTTCTTTCATCCTCGGCACTATCTGGCATCTACTGAAAAACCCAGTTCGTATTAAATTGTTCAATTCACTACCAATAATAACTTACTTGTACAAAATGACTTCATAATGAAGCACATATACATATAGGATTGTTGAGGTCGTATTGTGCAAAACAACCAACTGTTTTCAGAAGACCTGACAAAATACAGATTTATCCTATTTTCTCGAGTTGCCCTCATCCAATTATTCTCGAGAACTGCATAGTTCAATGTTAAATCGATAATGAGCCAATTCCTCGGAAGACGAATTCCCTGAACTATGCAAAACCTGTTCGTATAGTAGACCGAACATCCTCATCTGGATTCTCGGTAATTATTTACGCCAACAAATTCTAAGATAAGCGAATATTTGAATTAAAATACGGCCATTCAAGGATTTATCAGATTTCATAATTAACCCGTTCGTTCCAGTTCGCAGAACCACGATCCAAAAACTGCTGTGATCGAGGTGAAGAAGGTGTCGGTAATTAATTGTGAAGAGTTCGAAAAAATTTTTTGACAAACTTGAATTATTGCCATACTTGGCAAATACGCGTAACATCTGACAAACTCAGGAGCGCGTCCGAATTGAGGAAATCGTTCGAGATTGTTGGGGTTATTTTCGTATTTTAGTCACGATGGGGATACATCCTTTTCTGCTGTACAAAGAGCGTTGCTAAAATGTGGCCTCACGATGTCTCGGAATACCTAGTCTGAGTCGATTCCCGGAATATAAATGTCATCGTGAAATTTTCTACTTCGGGGATATATCTCCCTTTCCCCGATGAATCAGGACAGCGTTGCAAATATTGGCGGATTGATATTAGATAAATGGTAACAGTATAAGGTTTCGAGTTGAAGAACAAGGAAGGATGTGGCCATTGAGATGTAAATGAGTCGCGATCCAGACGTTAACAACAGACGTTGTTGTTACTTGAATCACTAAACTCAATCAATAATTGACCTGTAACCTGGTTTCAAACCTCACATCTGTCCTTACTATAGCAACTAGTTTTGAATTTAACTTAAAACTTTATGTTTCCAACAATTCGGTATAGTGGAATGCTGAATCTGAGTAATGTCATTTTAACCTCATTATGAATCAATTGAAAATTACCGACCACTCTTCGAATGTCATATATTGTGTATATTCAAGAATAAAATTAGATATTGATAACTTATAGCAACGCTGATTCATTCTTTCTTTATAAACGACATTCCGTGGCGTGTGTATACGCTGATCAATGATTGCCATATTTATAACATCGATTTAAATTATTGATTTAAGAGGGGAATGTGCAGCAAATACCTCAATACTTCGACCTCGAACAAGTCGGCATAAAAGGACATTGCAAGAGAAACTGGCGCTATGAATCATAACTTTTTGTTCAACAAACTGACTGATATCCGCGACATATTTTCTTAGTTTATTATTTTTCCCCGTATAACCGTATAAGGTTTGGAATTATTGGTGGCACAGATGGTATCAAATATTGCGTACACGCAAAAGCACAACAATTTGAGCAAGTCATGTAATGAAAAATTTTCTGAAGATTTTAGCAGAAAATTTCGAGGCAGAAATCTGTACAACAGCAGTACTTGAAATTATTTTGATCAATCAAATCAACTTCTAGAAAATATTATTAATCGACGGATAATAGACTAGCAGGAAATGTATCATAATTAAGCGAAATTATAGATTTTCCCTACTGAAGAGTGTCATCTTTACACAACTAAGGATATACTTTCACCTTTTTAAATGGAATTCTGAAGATTCTTCCATTAGATAACTCTTCCAACGAAGAAATTTCAAATTTTTCTACAATTGTCGAAAATAATTCGAATATCGTCAGTGTTGAATTCATGTGTCTGTCTTACTTCCATGAATAAAGGCCCTTCAAATTTATTTATTTGTTTATTTATCCTTTGGCAAAGCAACAGCATTAAACAAGTATAAATGATAGTGACCATGAATGTAAAAGGAAGTATATCTAACATAAAAATTGAAAGGAAAAACATAGATATAAGTAAAAAGGTAGGTAAATATTTGATTGACTTTTGCGACGAAAGATGTGATTAAAACTTCAAATTAGAGCTCCACATCCAGAGAACGTAACCAGTCCAGAGCAGAAGGTGTCGCATTAATGTCTCTGAATGGTCCCAGGTACTTCCTCAAAGGGCATTCCCGGACAATCCTCTACAGTTTGTTGATCAGCTCCGCAGTCGCAGGCTGGAGATTGCCTTTCAAATAAATATTCTATAATGTTTGACTTTTGAACCGAAAACTATCCCACTACTTTAAACCTACTATTGAAGGTAATTTGTGTCTATCTGTCTTCCATAAAAACAACAACTGTCGAAAAAAGTAGGATTAAAATATTTGTGGTAAATGATGAATTCATCAATCGGTAAAATCTGAAAAATACTTCAGTAGCAATATAATCGGAAATTTTTTAAATGATAGTGGAAACACGATGCCAAGGCTTATGCCAAGAATGTTTTTTTAAACTTGAGTACTTTTATCTCTCAAAAAATCAGACAATACCGACACGAAAGTCTGTTTGAAATAAAATAATGAAAGTAGTCCTGTACTGAACTTTCTGCATTGTTTTCAGTCATATCGAGAGTTATATTTTTCGTTTTGTGGTTGTCAGTTCTGACATCCGCCCCCATCAATAATTATCAAATCAATTCAAATACGTAATCTGTCAAATTTCGTAAGTCACACCAACTGCCAATAGTACGAGAGCTAGTGAACCTTTTGAGTAACGGTTTGCCTGTAAGGCTAGAAATTTTTATAGCGATAGTTCCTAGCATGCTGAGGACGGAAATCATCGCCTGGCACCCCTCACCCCTGCACGTCATCAAGATCTATATCTTTGAAAGTGTTAAAAAAATTAAAAAAATAAACTTGTTCCTGTAAGCTTGAAACTTTCATACGATTTTGTTCGTTCATTGTGAAGTTCAAAAAAAAATTGACAGGCGATTTCGACGAGCACAAGTACCTGCCAGGCGACTCGAAAAGGGTGTAAAATACGAACAAAAATGAACTTTTTTATGTAAGGCTGAAATTTATATATGTGTTCGTCTGAGGGAATGAAAAAATAAGTTTTATTATTAATCTTCATCATCATCTGATATGTTATCATTAATTTTTCATCATATAGTACAGTCGCTTCAAGCGTAGTATACTGTGTCTTGAATTGGTTGAGACTGCATTATATCTCAGCTATTATTGAAAATAGAGTCATGCGGTTTTCGAGACCCTGTGTCAATTTTTTGTAAAACTTTTAAATCCACAAACAGAAATATTCCATCTACTTTTGTTTCTGGAATACAGTGCGAAAATGATAATGTTCACTTTTTAAAGATGTTATTATTTCTCGGGCTCTGCGTAAGAAAGAAAAAAAATTAAAACTTCTTATAATGATATTTTTAAGTAGAAGTCAGTGGCGTAGCTAAACATTTTTTCAAAGCATTGTTTTTGAGATTGAATTGGAACGGAATGAAATTTTTCATATGGAACACCATGTTTATTTCAACGTCAAACTGTATCACAACCTATGCTTCAATAAATTCCAGTTGAAAAAAAAATCCCACGCATTCAATCAATATTCACAAGCATTTAATCATCACTTTTTCAAAAAGCCATGTGATCTGAACCCATTTATTTTATCCTATTTTGAACATAATTTCAAAATATCAACTGAAAAATGATTTTTTCGATGCATGTATGGAAGAATTCATGTCTTACTTTAAAAAAAAACAAACAGAAATACAGTAGGCGCTTGACGCCGGATTATCGGAAATGCCGGATTATCGAATTTGTACAGGAAAAAATATGATTTTCACTACTATCCAACTTTCGCAAAATAAGACCGCTATTTGGTCAAGGGACGCTATGAAACATGAGAAAACAAATACGTGACATCACTGTCGAGGTTAGGTCCGGACTGCCCAGCGGGAAAAACTATTCTCGGTGATCCGGCGTTCAGCTGTATAAAATGCCGGATTATAGAGCGGGTTACCTGGGTCCCAAAGTGCCGGACTACCGAGCGTACCGGATTGGCAAGCGCTGGATTATCGAGCGACGACTGTTTACATTTTTCGGATGGTTGACGCTCAAATTTATTGAAGGTGAGGTTGTGATACATCGATGTATTCAGAAAAAAATGAGAAGATTTGACGTTAAAACATACGAGGTGTTCCATTTGAAATATTTCAAGTTTGAGCTATATCTTAAAAACATTTATTAGATAAAAATTTTAAGCTACGCCACTGACTTCTACGTAAAAACATTATTATAAACATTTTCATACTTTTTTTTTCTCATACAGAGCCCGAGAAATAATCTTCAAAAAGTGAACATTTTCATATTCGCACTGTATTCCAGAAACAAAAGAAGATGGAATATTTCTGTTTGTGGATTTAAAAGTTTTACAAAAAAGTGACACAGGGTCTCGAAAACCGCATGACTCTATTTTCAATAATAGCTGAGATACAATGCAGTCTCAACCAATTTAAGACACAGTATACTACGCTTGAAACGACTGTACTATATGATGAAAAATTAATGATAACATATCAGATGATGATGAAGATTAATAATAAAACTTATTTTTTCACTTCCTCAGACGAACACATATATAAATTTCAGCCTTACATAAAAAAGTTCATTTTTGTTCGTATTTTACACCCTTTTCGAGTCGCCTGGCAGGTACTTGTGCTCGTCGAAATCGCCTGTCAATTTTTTTTTGAACTTCACAATGAACGAACAAAAACGTATGAAAGTTTCAAGCTTACAGGAACAAGTTTATTTTTTTAATTTTTTTAACACTTTCAAAGATATAGATCTTGATGACGTGCAGGGGTGAGGGGTGCCAGGCGATGATTTTCGTCCTCAGCATGCTAGGAACTATCACTATAAAAGTTTCTAGCCTTACAGACAAACCGTTAATCAAAAGGTTCACTAGCTCTTGGACTACAAGATACAATACAATAGTCACTAACCTGAATTTTTATTTGAATTTCGAGAACTTATTGTCTAATACTCGTTGCAGGAGGCAATTCCAACACTCATGCTTTCGAATTTCGCATTCATGTTGGAATAGGAGCCCATTCTGCAACTTGCTTCAGAATATACATACTATTTTATTATATTAGACTGATATTTAAATTCCATCGACTGTAAAATATCAACAGTAACTGGTATTTACAAAAACAAACGGGCCTATTAGGAAATTGTTTTGTTCAATTATCTGCTAATTTCGATGCAAACCCACTGAAAAAAGGATCAAGAAATTATTGTCGAATAAATGTTAAACTTCCGTGAAATTGATCTAATACACTATAATTAAAGGAGGATCATAACCTAGTCAAGTCCCATTATGTAGAAGTTTTAGTTGTGTGTTTTATTGAATCTTCTAATTTTACTATTCATTATGACCAGTCCTTTACTCCCTGGTCTAAAAGGACGACTAAATTATTTTTATCTACCACTGTCGTATAATGTTTGTGTAATGACACTCTTCAAAATTTATCATGACAACCTTCACTACCGAACAGAGCGTTTATGGCTTTATTAAAACACAAATGATGTAACGATAATCACAGAAAACCAGTAGAATTTGATAATAGAAATTTAACAACCCCAACATTTATAATCAATTTGTTGCATTTGCATAATACATCAAGACCAGAAGCTAATATGCGAAATTCTTCAATAGAAAAATATATTGGTTATACGAACATCATTTGTGGATGCCGTTGTATTTATACTATAGGTACAATCTATTGGGTTGCTGCCTGCTCTATGGATAATGAGAAATAATTATATTATCCCTTTGATATTTTCGGATTAACATGATCCGACCCTTCAATGTTTCCTGTCGTACAAGAAAATATTTTTGATATTATTTCTTGATGCATCTAGTACAAAATCTGTAATACTCTAATGAAAATTGACAGAAGCTATTGGGTCAAAGGGCATTTATCTCAGTTGCTATGGTAGGTAACATAATATGAGGAACCATAATGGATTTAAATAATGTTCTTACTCAATTGCTTTTTGTTCAATAACTAAATTGCTCATTTCTATAAAAGTTCAAGCTATTCCCAGATCATTTCTCAAAAGATGAAAAACTCGCTGAAAAACCTACAATGTAAATAGAATCTTGCAAGCAACTATTAGTTATTCTAAAATAAACTGCACATATAAGCCAATATTTCAGCTACCGCAAATGTTGAATTTGTCTTTTGAATGTCATTAAGCAAGTATCTGAGTATCTTCGTGAACTGCCTACTCATCCTTATAACTCTTACTCAAAAGTCGTTATATGCTCTTGGAACGGAACAATATGCTAATCAAGTGGACATATCTTACATACATAACATTACTGAGAAGCAGGATTTCTAAGTAGCCTCTCCCGATCTGTCACATGTTAAGTACGCCCACACCCCCTCGGTAACCGGTGAGTCTTTCGCTATCTATCATCTGAACAACAAACGTGGGGACTCCGGCTGGCTCCAGCATCTACTTGACAAAAAGAGGAGTTCCGCCTACAACGTGGCACGATCACTTCGTGAATCCTTCGATCTAGGCGATCTCTTGCCAGGAGTGGACTGAAAAAACGTTGCTTGTGCACGTTTTGTTTTTATTCTTAATACATCTGCTGTGAATTAAAGATTGAACGCTACGAAAAATTTAAGAAGTATGGGAAAAGTTCGAAACTTTTGAGCCCTTCTTTGAATTCTTAACCAAAGCGTTAACCCAACCAAGAACATAATGAAATCATCAATATAAATTCATAAAATCAAACCTTCGAGATTCACATTACATAAATATTTCAAAAAGTTGTATAAAAATATCATCTATAAAAGTTAAGAAAAATTTGGTGTTCTTGTAGCTTAAATACACCTCTTCTTAAAGTCATTTTACAAAAAAAAATATTTTCATCAGTCCGATCAGATTGGAATCAAACAATTACAATTAATGGAAATTTTCACAGTCCAGTCCTGTACGAACTGAATGCACATAGACCTTCCTGATCTTCTGTTATTTAGTTTAAAAACATACTTGGGGGTTAACTCGTTTCTAAAAGGATTGAGTTGTGACGATATTTACAAAAAATATTATTTTCACTCAGCGTGTCTCACTTGATGAATGTATGAAATGGATAACTTATTCTATGTCACTCTGGAAAAAATAACAATAATTTATCAGTTCTCATGAATGGACTTCTGAGAGCCATATGAAAAATTTCGAGAAATCTATTTCTTCCAGTTATTTTCAACAATCGAGAAAAAATGTTTCTACCTTTTCACTTAAAACAATCAGGTTTAACAGTTCTTAGATTTAGATCTACCTCAGATCATTCCAACCCTCTTGAGTAACCAGATACACGTTTCTTGAATTTGGGAATTTGACCATTTAGGTTTAAAATGAGAGGGATTTTATCCGAGATGGTATCGGATTTCAGCATAAATCTAACTACATTATTCGGGATATTTCCTGTTTCAGACACCTAAGTGATAACTAATAAGAATATATGCATAAATGTCAGTCGTAATTTGAGGTATTCAGCTCCCAGAGACAAGCCATATGTGTGGAGTTTCGAAGTGTTCCTTTCAACATCGTTAATTTTGGAGACCAGAATCATTGGATTGTGCTTCTGCGAATTTGAAAGCGAATACCCTTACAGTCTGGTGTTATTTGATAGGTTTGCTTCAGCCATTCCAACACTTCTCGTGTTGAAATCTCGAATTACTTTGAACAATGGGATATATTCAATATGAGATATCATCTCTTTGATAACAGCGAATTTCTCACGGGATTAAGTGGTATGTAAACACTTATTTTCATTTTCATCTTGACACTCTGTATAATGGTATCTATGAAAATTCGATATAAAAATTTTAAGTATACCCAATCTACTGGTTTTCTCTGCTCTCCCTGGATTTTCAGAAACTTTTTTTCCATACCGCTGAATACGGAACGCATGAACTTTCAAAAAGGCTGAAAAGCTTTCATATGCAAATGCCTTCGAGAAGTCTGTAATAAGACACTCGGAAAAGTCTCAGAATCGTGGATTTTTCAATTTGTCATTCGGACCTATCTCTTGTTTTGATAAGTCAAATTGTCATTTGGTAACAATTAATCAGAGGTACCTTTGTTTTGGTTTCCATGGGAGTAAATCAATACTGCCGTGTTGATTGAAGAGGTCGTATATATCTACAAAAAAGCACTTTTGAGATATTTGACTTTAAAGACTTTCATTTATGCTATCAACAATTTTAATTGAAGCAAAATGAAAAAGCAATGCATGATATGCCATATCATGCATTGCTTTTTCATTTCAATTCAATTGAAATTGTCTTTAAAGTCAAATATCTAAAAAGTGCTTTTTTGCAGATACACCCTTTTCAATTAACACGGAATAACTAATGTGAGTACACGACCGAATACAAAACAATAATTTCAAAATTGACTTTGAGTTGCTCTCGTATTTTTCTGTTTTCAGATTTTCTGTCTTGGGCCCATTAAAGGGACACAACTTTTTTGAACAGTAAATTTCCTTCAGTTTTACCCGATAGAGATGATGTTTTTGTTGCTAACTCGCTACCCTTCGGTCTCCTTTTCCCCGAAAGCACAGTTCTATCGTAAATACAAGAACTAAAAAGCTTGTGGAGGTATCCATAATAAATTAATGAGCCCCTTCAAACGGAGCCAGGTATACGTTCCACGAAATTTCCGTTTCAGTATATTAGAAGGCTCCACGGCCACGCTAATAAATTACAAAGTTATAATTGCACACTCGAAAACACCTGTTCCTCATCTACTTCTGCAACTCCACGATTCTTTAATCAAAAATTATGAGTACCCTGCGAGCACCTTTCTTATTGACTGAAATCTTTTGAAGTGATATCGCATCATCTTATTTTTGATATTGATTTTACTGGAAACTTATAAATTTTGCTCTCCAGACAAATGAAACATTCAATTTTGCCGCATATTTTGTAGGTTTCGGTGTTTCCTCATGCAAAATAGTTTGAAAGGTGAATTCTAAGAGACAACTGAAAGGACGTTCCTCCATTCTAATTTTCTGTTCATTACGAATGAAGCCAGATATACCTTCTATGATATTCAATTTTATTTGTTAAAAAAAGCTTTATCCATTCCTGGATCACGATGAGGTAAAAAACAGGACGAGAGGCCTACAAAATCAACTACTAGTACCAAATTTTTTTCTGCCGGAGGTGACCTCGGAGGTAATAAACCACTGTTCTTTCTAAATTTAATTCGTTATGACGTACATTGTCGTTGATGTCCTTTCCGCATTTGATACTATAATATTTAATTTATAGTCATTGTTCATATCATGAAGAACATCTTTTTCTAAGTAATAATAAGTGGTAACAAGTAGGTGCTGTGTGAATTAAATTTCATCATAGCTGACAAAGTTGAAAGCTATCATGAAAAATGCATACATTTCCCTATTCTATAGTTGTAACTGCGAAATTACGGCATTTATGGTGGGGAAGATCACATGAAAAATGATCTGCATTTCTTGAGCATTTCAAAGAACGAAAAATATACATCGCAGTCCATTTGAAATTATACAGTCTCTACTATTCCGAGAAAAGAAAAGATGTTACAATAATTACGAGATAATCTACGAATGGGACTCTCATACATCTCATATACAAAATCCCCATTCAATTAATCGTTGATTATACCACAAAACACCTGTCCAAATAATGATACGACATCGTTGGTTAATAATTATAGACCAGACATAAACGGTAGACTACTATTATCTTTAATCTTCAAAGGTATAAACCGGGACCATTTATTAAAACGAACCTTTATTTACATAGGACCTATTTTTTTAATAGGAATTATTTACCATTCAACCTCTTCACAAATAGCATTTTTACGATTTGCACACGATTGGTGGTTTACATGACAAGTCAAATCATATTCTGAGAACTTTTACATTGTTTCTTAAGGCAATCATGAACATGATGAATGTTGGTTTATTTATAGTGCTAAAAAAGGCTTCAATTTCGATTTTCAATCTTACCAGGAATGGATAAACGACCATTAATTTAATGGATGTTTTTTTATTCGTTCGATTTTCGCGACAATATGAAAGAACAGAAACTTCGAAGTTAAAAAGTGTCATTTCAAATCTGCACGCAATTAATGTTATCAGTACCATAATCTTCTAACACGATTTCCGTTTTGAGCTCTAATGTTCTACTGTTGGACCTGTTCAGCGATCCGCAGAGCACTCGGTACCGTGATAAATGCACTTATCTCGAATCCTTATCTCCGGGATCCTCGTCTGGCTTTTCCGTGTGACTTATTGGGGGATTTTAGTTCCCACTTTGCCAGATAAAAATTGACATTTTACATTTGTGCTCTATTTCCCCTTTCAGATATCTCGCGTAATCGGGACCTGACCACAGTTAGAATATGAAATGTTTTTTTAAGGAGCAAGGAAAAACATTCGTGAAAAATTGATTGTTGAAATTCAGCAAGCAAATTGAGGGTGAAATTGCACAGATCGTCAAGAATCTTAATCAAAAATTAATAATCGATAACAGATTATTTTCTCCTTTTTCCTATTTTGTTTCATTCTACAAAGCAAAGAGTGACCAACATAGATTTTCTATCTCTCTTGCAGTAGAAATAGAGGAAACTATCTCCAGCTTATATATCTAGTTTGTGCATTTCCACATTAATCTACAGGGCCAATACTTCTGACGATAAGTGTATATCAAATATGAGGTTGAAGGTGATATTGGAACGCCATTCAACGTTATTTGGATTCTGGAATTTCGTCTGAATGAAAATGCAGTCTCAAATTACAATCTTAATATTATTTAGCAGTTAGGTACTAAAAAAAACTTTTAAGTAAACTTTAACGAAAAATCGCCTCATAGCGGTTGAAGAACTAATGACATATCACGCCGAAAATTCCGTCATATGAGTAAGTTAAGTGTACACCTATAATTGTAGAAAATAAGTTGAATCCATCAAACACATCAATCAAAAATTATTATCTCAAATCATTGATACTGAAAATGGATGGATAAAAGCTGGCCATGTTTGGATTTGGAATATAAGCAAGTTATAGGCATATCGCGGACTATGCTAATATAAGACATTGGTAACGAACAATATATCGCAGGAATTCCTTCGGGTAGTAGCAGTCGACTTGTAGATTCATCATCTGTCGCTGAACATGGGAGAAAAGCTGAAAAAATTCAAGATACGATACTGGCAACGAAGTCGTGCTGAGAAGACGGTCAGGATTTCTAAGTGGCCGTGCAGGCTTGTCCCCCCGTATCTGTCTACCATCAGGGACATAAAACGTATACCTTGGACAGAGCCAGGCGAGTTCGTGGGTCTGGCCGGAGCGTATATGGGCCCACATCAAGGAGGTCAAACTCCATGGGTGTTTCCACCCGGTGGATATATAGTAGGAGACGAATTATTCATTATTCTATTCGCTTTGTGATATATGTCTATATTCTTATCATTGACGGTGCTTTTCAGTGGCGCAGCGAAAAGGACCGGTGTGAAGTTAGCAGACTATTTCCAGCAGACCGTTTGTCGAATACGCATAAACGCGGTCATCAGTGGCGTACGGACGGAAGATAAAATTAACATTGAAATTACGTTACAGCATGCAATGAAGAATATGGGGATCTTAGGATTGATTGAATTAGAGTGGAACAAAGGAATGACATACAAAAAAATATTCATCGAAATTATTTCGGAAAAGTGGTGAAGTTTTCATCTTCGGGATATTTGTATTTCATTATAACAGAAACTATTTGTCGGAGCATGACCATATTTGGCATTTTTGATTATTATATTAATGTGACTAAGTTCACGAAAAATCATTGACTCGCGAACGGGGGTAGGGGGTCATTATTCATCCCTTATTTTTCAAAATTCGATAGAACGCTAACCATGAGCCGGAGCATAACCATATTTCGCATGGGGAATTTTTATATGAATGTTAATGAGCACACAAAAAATCATCGACTCGCAAAGGGAGGCAGGGGGTAATTCTTCATCCCCTGTTTTTCAAAATTCGATAAAACGGAAACCGTGTGCCGGAGCATAATCATATTTGGCGTGGTGAATTGTTATATGAATATTAATAGGCACACAAAAAATCATCGACTCGCAAAGGGAGGCAGGGGGTAATTCTTCATCCCCTATTTTTCAAAATTCCATAAAACGAAAACCGTGAGCCGGAGCATAATCATATTTGGCATGGTGAATTGTTATATAAATATTAATAAGCACACAAAAAATCATCGACTCGCAAAGGGAGGCAGGGGGTAATTCTTCATCCCCTATTTTTCAAAATTCCATAAAACGAAAACCGTGAGCCGGAGCATAATCATATTTGGCATGGTGAATTGTTATATGAATGTTATTGAGCACACAAAAAATCATCGACTCGCAAAGGGAGGCAGGAGGTAATTCTTCATCCCCTATTTTTCAAAATTCCATAAAACGAAAACCGTGAGCCGGAGCATAATCATATTTGGCATGGTGAATTGTCATATGAATATTAATAAGCACACAAAAAATCATCGACTCGCAAAGGGAGACAGGGGGTAATTCTTCATCCCCTATTTTTCAAAATTCCATAAAACGAAAACCGTGAGCCGGAGCATAATCATATTTGGCATGGTGAATTGTTATATGAATATTCTTAAGCACACAAAAAATCATCGACTCGCAAAGGGAGGCAGGAGGTAATTCTTCATCCCCTATTTTTCAAAATTCCATAAAACGAAAACCGTGATCCGGAGCATAATCATATTTGGCATGGTGAATTGTCATATGAATATCAATAAGCACACAAAAAATCATCGACTCGCACAGTCAGGCAGGGGGTAATTCTTCATCCCCTATTTTTCAAAATTCCATAAAACGAAAACCGTAAGCCGGAGCATAATCATATTTGACATGGTGAATTGTTATATGAATGTTATTGAGCACACGAAAAATCATCGACTCGCAAAGGGAGGCAGGGGGTAATTCTTCATCCCCTATTTTTCAAAATTCCATAAAACGAAAACCGTAAGCCGGAGCATAATCATATTTGGCATGGTGAATTGTCATATGAATATTAATATGCACACAAAAAATCATCGACTCGCAAAGGGAGGCAGGAGGTAATTCTTCATCCCTTATTTTTCAAAATTCCATAAAACGAAAACCGTGAGCCGGAGCATAGTTTTATGGAATTTTGAAAAATAGGGGATGAAGAATTACCCCCTGACTCCCTTTGCGAGTCGATAATTTTTTGTGTGCTTATTAATATTCATATAACAATTCACCATGCCAAATATGATTATGCTCCGGCTCACGGTTTTCGTTTCATGGAATTTTGAGAAATAGGGGATGAAGAATTACCCCCTGGCTCCCTTTGCGAGTCGATGATTTTTTGTGTGCTCAATAACATTCATATAACAATTCACCATGCCAAATATGATTATGCTCCGGCTCACGGTTTTCGTTTTATGGAATTTTGAAAAATAGGGGATGAATAATTACCCCCTGACTCCCTTTGCGAGTCGATGATTTTTTGTGTGCTTATTAATATTCATATAACAATTCACCATGCCAAATATGATTATGCTCCGGCTCACGGTTTTCGTTTTATGGAATTTTGAAAAATATTGGATGAAGAATTACTCCCTGCCTCCTTTTGCGAGTCGATGATTTTTTGTGTGCTTATTAAAATGCATATGACAATTCACCATGCCAAATATGGTTATGCTCCGGTTCACGGTTTTCGTTTTATGGAATTTTGAAAAATAGGGGATGGAGAAATACCCCCTGCCACCTTTTGCGAGTCGATGATTTTTTTTGTGCTCAATAACATTCATATAACAATTCACCATGCCAAATATGATTATGCTCTGGCTCACGGTTTTCGTTTTATGGAATTTTGAAAAATAGGGGATGAAGAAATACCCCCTGCCTCCTTTTGCGAGTGGATGATTTTTTGTGTGCACATTAGCATTCATATAAGAATTCTCCATGCCAAATATGGTTATGCTCTGGCTCACGGTTTTCGTTTTATGGAATTTTGAAAAATAGGGGATGACGAATTACCCCCTGCCTCCCTTTGCGAGTCGATGATTTTTTGTGTGCTTATTAATATTCATATAACAATTCACCATGCTCAATATGATTATGCTCCGGCTCACGGTTTTCGTTTTATGGAATTTTGAAAAATAGGGGATGAAGAATTACTCCCTGCCTCCTTTTGCGAGTCGATGATTTTTTGTGTGCTTATCAATATTCATATAACAATTCACCATGCCAAATATGATTATGCTCCGGCTCACGGTTTTCGTTTTATGGAATTTTGAAAAATAGGGGATGAAGAATTACTCCCTGCCTCCTTTTGCGAGTCGATGATTTTTTGTGTGCTCAATAACATTCATATAACAATTCACCATGCCAAATATGATTATGCTCCGGCTCACGGTTTTCGTTTTATGGAATTTTGAAAAATAGGGGATGAAGAATTACTCCCTGCCTCCTTTTGCGAGTCGATGATTTTTTGTGTGCTTATTAATATTCATATGACAATTCACCATGCCAAATATGGTTATGCTCCGGTTCACGGTTTTCGTTTTATGGAATTTTGAAAAATAGGGGATGAAGAAATACCCCCTGCCACCCTTTGCGAGTCGATGATTTTTTTTGTGCTCAATAGCATTCATATAACAATTCACCATGCCAAATATGATTATGCTCTGGCTCACGGTTTTCGTTTTATGGAATTTTGAAAAATAGGGGATAAAGAAATACTCCCTGCCTCCTTTTGCGAGTGGATGATTTTTTGTGTGCACATTAACATTCATATAAGAATTCTCCATGCCAAATATGGTTATGCTCCGGCTCACGGTTTTCGTTTTATGGAATTTTGAAAAATAGGGGATGACGAATTACCCCCTGCCTTCCTTTGCGAGTCGATGATTTTTTGTGTGCTTATTAATATTCATATAACAATTCACCATGCCAAATATGATTATGCTCCGGCTCACGGTTTCCGTTTTATGGAATTTTGAAAAATAGGGGATGAAGAATTACCCCCTGCCTCCCTTTGCGAGTCGATGATTTTTTGTGTGCTTATTAACATTCATATAAAAATTCCCCATGCGAAATATGGTTATGCTCCGGCTCATGGTTAGCGTTCTATCGAATTTTGAAAAATAAGGGATGAATAATGACCCCCTACCCCAGTTCGCGAGTCAATGATTTTTCGTGAACTTAGTCACATTGATATAATAATCAAAAATGCCAAATATGGTCATGCTCTGACAAATAGTTTCTGTTATAATGAAATACAAATATCCCGAAGATGAAAACTTCACCACTTTTCCGAAATAATTTCGATAAATAATTTTTTGTATGTCATTCCTTTGTTTCACTCTAATTCAATCAATCCTAAGATCCCCATATTCTTCATTGCATGTTGTAACGTAATTTCAATGTTAATTTTATCTTCCGTCCGTACGCCACTGATGACCGCGTTTATGCGTATTCGACAAACGGTCTGCTGGAAATAGTCTGCTAACTTCACACCGGTGCGAAAAGGTACGGCTCCGAGTACGGCTCTGATGGTTTAGCAACCATCTCCAAGAAGTCATCGAAAGCATTTCACTTTTTTAACGACCTAATTGATCCTCATAAAAAAAGCGACAATACATTTGAAAAAGGGCACATCGGAACCTGAACACTTAAATATTTAATATTAATAATTATAGAATTCGACAACAGAGCAATTAGGCGAAAATACCAAACACTGATTTTTAGGAACACTTTCTTGACATTTGCAATCGCTCACCAATTAGAGTATCAGGCAACTCTGTGTTGAGAACAGAAGACAACATTCGAGTACCTATAAAACAACTCATCTAATGTGCTTGAATAGTATATGATTCGTAGATGAAAGTTAGAAATAATTTTATTACATTTCTTATTGAAAATGTAATAAACAAATTCATCAATTATGAATTACTCCGTTTAACCACCGGATCGTCCAAATTTCAATTCACGGTTCCAAGATTTTATTATTACTTTTTGAGTTTGCTTCTTTAGAGACAGTTCTTCATTAAATATTTCATTATCTAGAATTTATTTGAAAATTGCTGAAATTTGGTATTCCATGGAATTTCTAGTTCTGTACCTGTTACATTCTGAATGGTATACGATACGAAAATGTTCAAACTATTTATTGGTTACCCACCATTTGTCGCATTGTGAAAGAGCAAATTTTGTGATAAAGAATTCTTAACTGGATAAAATTGCATGATAAAAAATTCATCACAAACAAGAATTTATCATCAATCAGATTATTACGTTTCCCCTTCTGTTATAACGAAACAACTACTGATCGTATCGCTGAACTCAACTTGATTGAAATCATGACATTTCATATATGACGTCAGCGAAAAAAACTTCATTGTGAGGCAGTCGAAACATTCCTTTTACTGCCTACTAAACACTCATGTTTAATAAAATGAACAATTTGAGATTCTACACTGAACCATTCACTGATTCATATATGCAATTGCTTCGGTAATCAACCACAATAACGAGAATAGGTAAATTCGGTTTAGTCATGACAAACAGATCTAACAGACATGAGAGTATCGTTCCTCCCCAAATTTGTACATACTTGCTTTCGGTGTTAAATCTTGAAAAACAATTCCGACCAAACCTTGGATATGAGCATCCTCTGGAAAGTTTCATGGCAGGCTATTGAATAACCAAAGTTTCAGCATATTCCACCCCTCACCAATGCAAGGGCACATATTTAGAAAATCTACCAGTTTTCCGGAAAAGTGCTTCCACATTCCGAGTACTCGATCGCATTGAACGTAATTTCTCGAGATTACCATCGAAAATTGGTCCTAGCCGGCGCAAGATCTGGCGTAAATATTCACCCCATCGGTGCTGTATCAAATCGGGCACACATTACACCTCGAGAAGAGGAAAAGGGGAAAAGTCGAGGAGGCCTCTTCAAATTTCTCAGAGAGCGCAGTTAACGCTGAAACTACCATCCATAATTTCGTTCTCACTGGTTCGAAAGAAACACTCGCCGATTCATTCGACCCGTGAATTTCGAACCTGAGGGCCCTGACGGAGTCAAGGAGGCCTTGCCTCGTTTGAATCAAATTCGGATCCTTTATTTTTACACAGCACCCTCTTAACGACGTGCCTGTCAAACTTCACATCATGCATTTTAATCTGCATGCAGATTGATTGAGTCACTATAGGAAGATGATTGTTTTTATTTATGGGATCCTCTATACAGTCTTCATGCTGATCGACGCTCTGTTAAATAATTCCAATCCAAATTGCGTAAATAACGAATTTGTGTTCAGCTTATAAAAAATTCTGTCTTCTATTCTTTCTACAATAATACACCACATTACCAGGCAAAATTAAACCTTTCTCAGAACGTGAATGAGTATTTTTACCACATTATCAGAATTGGTTCGGAAAACCGTAAACAGTGAAGCACGCAGTACTAGCACAGTACAGAAACTAATTTGGTTTCTATAGTGTGCTTTTAGCCATAACTACTCGTGTTATCAGTGAATGAATCAAACAGGATTTATGACTCATTATTTTACGTTTTGAAAACGTGTGAATTTTCTGAAATAATGTTAGTTTTTTCCGATGAAAAAAAATAAACTTTACTATATATATATATATATATATATATATATATATATATATATATATATTCTTCTGAATGAGAGAGCTAAAATAATACAATAAATGTTGAAACAAAAAGAACCTACTTTACTATAGTATAGTATAACTATAAATGTGCATTTTGTGTATTTTCAAGAACACTTTCAAGACCCCCAGAGATAAGAAAGGAAAGAACTGTTATCAGGAAATTTCGAGATGAAATAAACTAATGTCACAATTCTAGTACTGTATTAATCCATGGTCACCGTGTCCGACAGATGTTGAATTGAAAATCAATTCTGAAGATTTGCACGAATTCAAATGTCTAATGAACGAGTTTGTTGAAAACTTCCAAAAAAATAACACTTCGATTATTTTTTTTTCATTATTAGGCAACATTTTTTTGAAAAGGTGCAAAAAAACTTTTATTGACTTTTTGTTTCAGAAAATGAAAATTAAAACCTAAAAAATTTTCAGGAAATTAAGAGACCTCCCTTTCTCACTCAATATGTATCCTGTATGAGATAGCATCCTTTCACGGTACGTTCATCATGGACTAGAACGAACCATTTGGCAGAATAAAGTTTTACTGTCATTACGAGTTGATATACCCGGAGGAGAGCATCTATTGAAATAACATTGTTCAGTTTCACAAAAAGCACTTGGTCCAAATTCAAGGAGGAGAGAGAGTCGTAAACTTTTATAACTTATAATTCACGAAATGTCAGATTTACTACCATGCTGAACATGCACGATAAATCTTTGTTCCGTTAAGTAAAAAGGTACCTGTGACTCTGAGTTATTAGGGTTGACTTTAAATCTGACGGAATAAAGACCAGCATTCTACATCACAGCATGCTGCCCAAGGCCATTTTATAATTTTCTTAGAATTTGGAAGTGATCAACAGTGTCTCTTTGTTTGACAGTTGTCGCATATGAGGATTTTGTGAGGGATTCGAAAATAAAATTAAAGCAGTTCAATTCCACCCCCAATTTACAGTTCAAAACTAAACTTGACCAAAAATTCGAGTATAAATGAGAAGAATATTGAAACCTTTTTCAATCATGAATTTTCTCATGTTGTTATGATATAGACAAAACTAATAATAACAGTGGCCAAAACCAATTCTTTATTTCGAAAAGTATAAAAAAAATCAAATTAAGGTTATGAATATTAAAAGGAAAAAAATTTTATCATGCACTTTCAGCTAATATATTGGAGCAAAAAGTATTTTTTATCACCAAGAATGAAACATTTTATACGCTTTGCTCAACTTGATCCGGTTTATATTATGTATATGTTATGTTACATATGATGTTAGACCAACACTGTGAAACTGTTGATATTTTTTTTTAAGAAGTTCAAAAACAGAATATGAATTTTACTCACGGTACCAATGCTTGTGAAGTTCAGCGATATTTACCTGAAAAAAAAGGAAATAAGTTTTTACGTTCCAAACACACAAATGAAAAACACATTCTTACGTCGTCACTCGGTTTATAAACAGACAGTGTGAATTACGGTCCAAAATAGGGGGGTTAGCAGCACATGTCGTTAATAATAAATATAAACAAATACGTGCGCCTGTTTTATGGTTAATTACAAGTGACTAATTATAGATTGGATTAACATCGGGACCGACGAATTTAATGAAAACCCACACGTTTCGGTGTTCTGTTAACGAATATTCCAGGAGCTAGCAGGGTTCCGAAATATATAGGCCGCATGTTGATTAAAAAATAGATTTATGATCAATTATTGGTGGTTTAATATCGGAACGATGACTAACAGGACAGTCAGCCGTTTGAAAAAATAATTATTTTCAGATCTTCTTTTCGACGTTTCGATTGAACAGTTAATCCCCATGTCAAGGGCTTTTCCAATCGGATGACTACGATGTTGTAAACAGTTTGGAGCTCATCGATCTCATGAAAATTTATTCAATTTATCACCTTCAATGATCTCTTTGATTGTTCAAAAATAATTTCAAATATTTTCATGCAGGACATTGTTTGAAAGGCTGTCCAATTCTTACCGGTTAGGTATTCTTTGAAATTTTGAATCATAAATAATTCTGGTAGTCTAGGATCTACCGTCCATTTTTGCACTTGATTACTATCTAGCTAATTTTCTGTGAGGAGCTTCTATTTGATGAGACGCTCATGAATATCCTGTACGAACCTCTCCATTGTGGTAGTTAACAAGGGAAGCAAGGATAAAATATGATGATCGTAAATAATTTATTAGTAACTAATAGATTATTTCTTGTTGAATTCCAAATTATTATCTGAATTATTTGAACATATATTTGTCCTATAAAATCTATGGTTTGATCAAAAAGTCTCCTGGGATTCAACAAAAAATAATCTAACTAGCAATAATTTTTTTAGAATTATCAGGTCGACATATTTTTTCCTTGCTACCCTTGTTAGCTACCACAATGAAGAGGTTCGTACAGTATTTTGTTGGCCGGCTAACACAAAAATTAGCTTGATATATAGTAAACGAATGCAAAAATGTACGGTATATCCTGGACTATGAGGCCTTGAGTATAACAGATTAAAGTGAAAAATTTCGCTTTGAATCGAGCAACATCAAAAAATCCTTTTTTCCTGTAACACTTCTGCTTGTATGTTTCATGTTGAACTTTTTGTATGTTGAATCTAATAGGACTTTGTCCTCGATTTAAATCAATATGTACTAAACAAAAGATTTTCCCGGTTCTTCATTGCTATGAAAAGATATGAGCTAGTGTAGTGTCTGTAGAAAAGCTTCTCCTACCCAGTTTTTTCAATCATCCATCACATTCCAATCGTGTTTCTTTGCATATTTCAAACTCATCCGGAAGAAGCATTCACGCCGGGACGAACACGAGGAGGAAAAAAAAGCGAGAAAGTCATTTCACGAAATAAACATCTGCCCGTTTAGTCTGCGCTGGATATGCGATATTTAGGAGCTGTTGAGATGTTGCGTTGCTACTTCGAACAGAGATAATTGCTGGTAGTTGGCATGGGCTTGACCCACCGGATCATAGTACACTAACGCAGTCATTATGTTATTATCCCATTGAACACGTACTTGAAATTGTATTGAAGATGACGGTATCGACGAGTATCAGATGCCAATTCACATAAAAAAGTAAACCAGTTTCTATTACTCATTATTGGGAGAAATGCCCGAGCTGGGAGCAAAATAGATCGGCCAGCTGCGAAAGTTGAAACCTTCGAACTAATCCACACACAAAAAAATAATGAATTGAAGGTCGCTTTCTAAACTTGGCAAATTCACATGTGTCGGAACCTGTGACCAAACTTATTTTCGTTCAAGATACACATCTACATTTTTCTAGGTTAAAGCCTACGGACATTTGAAAATGAAAGCTGTAGTTAATGGTCATTTCTTTGTTCCTAACGATTTCATGGAGTCGAAATCTTTTGAACTCTTCAGATTCATTAAAAGATTTTATCTGAGTTATTTCAGCGTGGTATGTTTCTGTCTACACCAGTTTCATTCTGATATGTATTTCGTGACTTGAAATAATGGCAGTGTTAAAAAAAAAAATTTTTTCGTTTCCATTTACTAAATTTTAATACTATGAAAGTAATTATTTAAAGAGACTTTTGACTAAGAATAAGTTCAGATGAGAATTTAGGATAGAGTGTAAACAAAACGTCTTGAAAGTCCATTACGTCATTACGTTCTCATCACAGGATGCACCTTTATTGTAGGTTGATGATGTGTACATACATTCCAGGTAATGTAGGTACTTAAGAAGAGAGCATGATCTTTCGTTATTTGAAAGAGATTCTGATATACATCCCAATCTATAAAAAGTCTAGCTATTGTGATCTTTATTTTTGTTTTTTTGTTATGAGTCGACTTGTTATCAAATTAGATTTGCTGGATTTATCATGAAATGAATTGAAAATTATAATATTTGATGAAATACATTCGTAAAGTAATATTCCTTCGAAAATATATATAATATATGTAGCATACACCGAAAATAAATGTTTTAATTATTTTCAGACGACGAACACGATATCAACATTGTCACATTCGAATAAGGCTAAAAGATGTCGATAATCAGTGTTGTTGTGAAGGTCCAGGTGTAATCTGAATGTTTATACAAAGGCATGCGGTAATTTTCATACAAAAAAAGTTTTAAAGAAATCTCATTTCGACATTTTATCCTATTATAGAATTAGATGGGGCTGGCAGTATACATCGAGCTTATGTAGGAAATGAATTTTCTCTAATTAAGTGTCAAATCCATTCATTCTGCCATATCTCGTAGAATAAAACAATGTTAGAATATTTAATTCTAGCATTGTTTTCAGTAATATTTATTGATGACATGTTGGCCTCCTGCCACAGATTTATTTTACATCTGTCAGATTTATGAGGTAGGAACAGTTCTGCCAATCAATATTTTTCAATGCAAAAATTACTAAACGATATTTACGGCGATATTTCATGAATTACGATAAAAATTCAGCGAATTAGAGAAAATAATGTATGATATTCGTACAGAAGGCTCATTCTTAAACTCGCTCTTTCAAAAATTCTCCACCACGTCGCACGTTTTTGAATTTTGAACTTGTGTAAGAATATCAATGCCTTCTGCACTTGTATCATAAATAACTATTATGAATTCTATTGAAGAATGTCAGTATCTTTCGAATCTCTGTAACATGATTGAAATCTACTTGTAGATCGACGTGTGTGGCGTCGGTGATTATGAGAACCAATACACCGTAAAAAGGAGAATGGGAAAGATCGTGTGTGTGTGTGAATGTTTTGAGCGCGCACGGTGTTGAGTACGCAGATTGCCGAGTAAATAAAACTATTTATTGAGCATGGCTGTCTGGTTACTAGTCATGTCGATTCCCCATCAATCAAAACCAGCACCATAGTCGCCTCGTCTGGAAGAATATTAAGTGTGGACGCGGAGGCCGCAGGCATAAACAAGCAGGGACACCGATGTACGACGAAACTCAAGTTTTCATGAATATTTAAAACGGCGAACGTGTTGCAGAGGGAGATTATGATCGATTTATTATTTCTGCGGTTTCTTATCGGACTCCATAAATAATAACGCTGTCCGAAACTGAAGAACTTGCCCACCCCCCGTTTTGCATGGCCGTATCTCAACGGTATCGATTAGGTTTGTGCCTTATGCAAAGGGCAGGAACTGACGAGACGGGAAGCGGCCTTTAGGGTGCTTCCGCTATAAAACATCCTTTATGCATGCAGGTTCTGGAGAGCGCCAAATTGCTACACTCCTTGATCCTTTAGCTTTTACGAAGCAGACAGGTCGATTGCACTCCCACTTTCACTTACTTAGGATATACCTATATTTACGGATTGGGCCTCCAGAATTGATAATTGCCGTCGTTTTCTTTCTGGACATTCTGAATCAAATACTATAGAGTTAGAAAGATTGAAAACGAAGCGACTACAGGTTTCAGCGCCATCTAATCACTCACATGTGAACTAAAATAATGAAATTTTGCACGTGCGTTGAGCGAGGCTGTCAAGTGGCAAGCTACCATTCGGCCATTTCTTGTTCAGTATCGAAGTGTGTCTGTTTGGTTGCTTCGTTCGTGTGTTTTTCGTATTATTACTATTACTTTTATTTGTTCGAATTTAAGATGACTTTCGGACCGTGTTGCATGGTGAAGAACTGTTTTAGTACTTTATAATCGAGAACCACCATATTTTACATCACCAAAAAAAATTAAAATGTAAGTATTGAAACACGACTGTGTTATTCATTCCTTTTATTTTCAGTGCTCTGAAATGGATAGAGTTTTCAGGGCGAGACAATATTAATCTAAGTAGAACTTACACTGTGTGCAGTGAGCAATAAATAAGAAACACACACGTCTGACATTGAATTCGTTCATTAAATCTTCCTCTTTTGTAGAAGTTTCAACATCAAATGATGCTGCAGCACCAATTAGGAGTGCTACTATTGATAATTCTGATGAATCTTCAGATAATGATTGTAAGCCTCACCGTTTGCTAATAGTTGTATCTTAAAATATATCTCAAGTATCTCACTGAGTGAATTCACCATGAATTTTCAAAATTATCATTCTCATAAATACATTGCAGATTTGAAATGAAATCTCGAAATAATTTTCATTTTAATCATTGAATGACCTTTGTAACTATTTTTTTTAGTGTATTTGAATAGTTACTTAGGAATTAATTTGCACACATCAGTTGATTTGTTATTATTTTTCTACATGTATTTTCTGTTAACTCAATTATTGATTCGAATGTTATAAAGAAATCCTAATAAATACATCAAGGAAATAATTCTTATTCCAGGCTAACACACCCAATTCTGTATGCGATGCAGACATGTGGTTGAATGGGATCGGATTACACCTTGTAAGCTGTATTTTTTCAATTGTGGTTCTGGTTATTCTGTACCTGAGATGTTTTTCTTGAATTGGGAGTTTGTTTTAAATTGTACTGATAATAATGTAATTTAGATGTATAAATTATTTTCTGGCCCGACAAAATCGAAATTCAATTTAACTCGTATGACTTAATTAAAATTTCGTGCTTTTTATAGAATGTAGAAATATGTATAGACAAATTTAGTAAACATTATTTCAGCGCCATCTAGTCATTCACATGTGAACACAATCGAGAGTCGTAATAGGTTTTTAGCACTTGAGATATAGGGACGTTTAATATCTTTATAATCTACAATCTTTGTTTTCAATCACTTAATCATCAATCCGACAGAGATTCTTTTTCGAATAGAATCAGCTATACCACTGATTAACGGCCTGCCTAGATTAAAATAATTTAATACTCCAGAATATCTAATATTCACCTTGACATACTTATTTTGTATCGGGCCAACTTTACTTAATATCAAATTTTGAAGGTTTATCCCTTATCTTTTCCGAAATTTTCTAGCTACACGCTGAGTTGCTAGCGAATTCTAAGACACAAATCTGAAAATGATACATAGAAATACCGATGAGGAAATGCTTTTTTTGAGATTAATTAAATTGTGAATTGTACAGGTATTTTCTCATCTAAGATTGGAATGAGGCGGTTGAAGTTCAATTAAAATATTTAGGTTCATAACCGTGCATCGATTCTAACCGAGATTCTAACATTTTTTACATCGTTAATGGATTCATTTGCGGATTTCAATCCACTTCTTTTCTGAAAAATTAATCAGAATTTATAGCTACCAGTGCTAGACCCTAAATGGTCAAACGTCTCTATTTCTTCAGATAGCCTATGACGAATCGAGGACGTCATCAATTATTCATCAAAGATGTCGCAAGGATAGAATCCCGTTGAGTTACTTTACGAAAGCAAATAATGCTGACTTTAGCTTTTTATTCCCCTCACTCTATAAATGAGCATCCGTTCGACTTTCCATGCAATAAACATGGGAAACGTCCATAAGTTATACATCAGGACGGTACGTTCATTCATCAGGAACTTTTTATGTGAGAAGTCGAAACTACACACGGACTTACTTGTTAATGGAATATCCCCAGAAATACCATGATGCTAGTTTGTATTACATTCGTCTAGGATACGGTATGGCTGGGCAGGTTTGCCCTATATCATGATAAAGTGCTTTCCAATAATGATGAAATGTTTTCTTAAAACATACCCACAAATAACAATGACGGATTTTTCAAACTTCATGGGTACCTAAATTCAATTACTCTTTGGACATATTCAAATTTGGCCGCTTTCTACAACAATTGTATAATGGAATACATTAATTAATGAAAACTATTTTACCTTTCATCATTTTACAAGTTCTTCATCAAATTCATGAACTTTGATATTTTTTCTTGAAAAAAGGTGCTCTTGTGTGACAATCGATTCAAAATTTTCTCTTTGTTCACTACTCAATGCTCGATTTGTAAAGAATCATGATTGGGCTGAAATATCAATTTAGTCTAATAATAATTTCATGGAATATTGCCCCATAAAACAGTTTATTAATTAATTGGGCAAGTCATCTCTAGAGGCCTCGAAAGAGTCCCACATGTCTTGAACATCCCCTAGAAGTTTGTCGGTCTAATTATGCGACACCCTGTGTACATCAAAAAATCCCGACCATTGCTTCCATAAGACTGGGTACCCATTAGGCGTTTCAAAATGCCCGTTTTTTTAGCGTGCGTTTCGAAAAACAAGTGCACAAAGGATTCCTTACCTACAACGCGCATTTTTGATCACGACCTCCATCGATCAATAGATATTATAAGACAGTTATGACGATACTACCGAAAAAATATTATTTTCTCTTGTTTGGGGCAGTCAAAAGTTGGCTGAATTAACAGAAACTTTGCACGCCTCGGAGGAAGTGTGGAGGTATTTACCAATTTTCAACTTGCTTCTGGCTTTTCATCTTTCTCGTGTCGGAAGATCAGAGTTTGGTTACAGGAATGGAATATTGTGAATCGTGATATTTCGGTTGAAGCTGCGAATAAAAATCCTAGATCACTATGGCGACTTTTCGGTGATTCAAATTCCACTTTAATCAGGCTCAGAAATCGAAATTTCGTTCCAGCAATGGATAATGGATGAGTTCTGAATTCTGGTGTTCAAATCGAAATGACTAACTGACAGATAAGGTTATTTTCGATATTGTTGTAGAATAAATATATAGGTATAGCATAAAAATATACGTTTATGCTATACCTACACAGGGTGTCCCAGCGGAAGTGCCCATTAGAAGTTTATGGAGAAAGAATTATTCGATCAATTTCAAATTTTGTGTCGATATATAAGCCAAGTAGAAGTTCATTTATGATATATTTTCAAATATCAATGACTTCCGCTTTCACCGGAAAGGGTATCAATTTTCTTATTTATTTATATATATATATATATATATATATATATATATTTCCTGGTTTGTGGATTTCCTTATTCATTCTGCATTCTGGAACAGAATTCTGCCAATACATTGCACGATAAATTCTTCAGTTGGAACAAACCTGTATTATTTTGAATGAAGTCATACAGATTCTTATGAAAGCGTGAACATAGATCAAAATTGATACCTCACATACAGGGTGGCCATTTGAAAACGAAACAGACGAGATTACAGACGAAATAAATTTTTTCGATAGAAATGCTCGGACAGGTCGATTTCTGTTTCGAGGGGAACAACTTAAGATGTAAGTTACGGACGCATAGCGCTTCAACCCTTGCTACTACAACCCTCACCCCCAATTATTGAATAGGGAAGATGGGGTGTGTGATACCTCATTTGAAAGGTTTTTTACATAAAAACACTACAAGTGCCATGAAAACACCACTTCATTTTCAAATGCTTAGTCAAGAATATTTCGAGAACTAATGCATAAAATTAAAAAACAATTACTGTGCTGAAATCAGTATAAAAATACCTTTCAAATGAGGTATCACTCACCCCATCTTCCCTATTCAAAAATTGGGGGTGAGGGTTGTAGTAGCAAGGGATGAAGCGCTATGCGTCCGTAACCTACATCTTAAGTTGTCCCCCTCGAAACAGAAAACGACCTCTCCGAGAATTTCTATCGAAAAAATTTATTTCGTCTGTAATCTCATCTGTTTCGTTTTCAAATGGCCACCCTGTATTATAATATGCTCGCTCGTATGCTCGTTGCTAACAGTTATTTCTGAATATCTAGAAAATGGTACATTTTAGATTCAGGGAACCCTTAAAAGACTCTACTTATTTCTCCTCACAAATTGAAATGGGAGTGAATTAAATACGGTTTTAATTTTGAAAAATCGAATTTCTTCCTTTATTGGAATTCAAATTTTGACACTCTAACAGTTTTTCCTGAAAATCTCGAAAATGGTAAACCTCAAAAAACTCTACCTATTTTTACCTCACAAATTGGTATGTGAGTGGTCAAAATATGATTTCCATTTGAAAAAATCGGCAATCCCGGTGGGACACCCTGTATATAGGTACGTTGTATAACTACACCCTCGACTGCATCCAAACAAAATCTTGCATTAAAATAATATGGGAATAATTCATGTTCCACTCTATGATTTTGCACTCGGGGTTTGTAGTAACTTCCTATTAGTTTATTTATTTAATTTTAAATGATGGGGCCATATTTCGGATCATCGAGTAATTCCAACGTTTTTGAGGTCCACTAAGAAAATCTTCTCGAAAACGAATTTGGTCCAATATTCAGTTCTTCTTACTTTTAACGGCTATATTTCCCCTGGTTAGTAATAACATATTATAGCCTAGCTGTCTCTCTAAACTACAAGTGAGACTAAAATAGACAATTATTAATGACGCTCCGTTTCGTGGGATATTGGAAAAGATTCGCATACATCCCAAACCGAAATTCTTCAGAGGAAGAAGGTAATAAGTATTTTTCTTCTGCCCCTGCATGCAGAGCAGAAAAAGCAATTTGATACGGGGTGAATGTTTTTCCACCGCAAACAAGAGAGTGTGTTGAGGGAGCGATAAGCTAGATTTATTGAGCATGAACCTGCGTATTCCAAATAGGTCATATCGCATCTTACGAGAAATTCCTGATGGGGAATGCAATGTTGCAAAACAAGTCAGAAAGCAAATACAGTTTATAAAAAGCACGTTTATAATTCCGTAACCATATCACACACATCCTATCGTAAACAACGGATCGTAGCTATAAACGAAGAACTCAACAATTCCATGCAAGACATCTTAAATAAAAACGTAGTCCGGTTTAAATAAGGAGCAGTTGACCCAGTGTGCGTGATTCAACCAAGAGTTAGTGCCCCCGGAGTTGACTCTAAGATACATACATGAGTTCTCTCACAGGTAAGCCTTCGAATCAGAAAACTCCACAATGATAAATCATACAGGGAGTTCCAAAACAAGGTAAACTCATCTAGGATAGACAGAAAAGTGAAAAATAATTGGTGTTTGTTCAGTAGAAAATTTTCGTTGAAGAAATAAACACACACATTTTTTACGATTTTGCCGAAATTACTGGCAACATTGAAATTTCATACGAATATGCTTCGGGTGCTGATGCTTCCAATGAATTGGTTTTTATGTCTGACTCTCATACACTGAGAGAAGTATTCACTTGATATTATCGATCATGCGTTATGGTTAATAAATCATTTATTGGCCAAATGGACAAATAAATATTTCTTTCATGGAAATAAAGAATTTATTTAAGTTTTCGCAAATCACCTTCACTCAATATTATATCACATTTATTTATGAATAATAACATTCAATAATACCGAATAAAGACGCATTACACTGAAATAAATATATTTAGTAATAATTAACAAACTGCATGAATTATGAATGAATGTTAACGTCTGATAGCAAAATTGAAAATTAATGGCTTTGCAGACGGAATTGAATTCTGGAATAATGACCAGTCCGTGCAGGATTTGAACCTGCGACCCTCGAAATACTAGTCCATTGCGTTAACCAAGTGTGCCATTGGGAAGGTTGAAGGTTCCATCTGATCTTCGGTTGGCGACTCTCCCAGAATTCGATGTTAGTTTGTTAGTTTTAATTCTTCATGAACTATGACGCTCGTGAAGAATTCTTTGGGGAGTTAGGGTTGGAAGGGGAACTCATTCGCTATCGGTGGTCATCGATGATTCGATTTTTACCTTTCATCCGATTGCGTCATTCGCGATTTATCGGCAGGAGTCGGGTAGTTGAGTCTACCGACCACCGAACAATGTTAACTAGCCAAGATGACTGAAACATGTCAAATGCGGTTTGTGCATTGTTAATAAATCCTGTATTCTGAGTAAACATATCGTGGAGTGGTGGAAGTTTAGAATCATTTAGTAATAGAAACCAAACGTTCGTTTATCACCGAATGAACATATGTTTTCAATTATTATATCTTATATTTGAAGAGAACTGCAGTTTAAATGAAATACATCATACCCAAATATATTAAATATTAACAAATACCGTGTAAATAAATATTTCGTTATATGTGAATGAATTCTTTCAGAGGCAAGATCTGTTAGTTAATAAATAAATTAAAGATTAATAAGTGGATTTGTCTGTTAATGAATAATCTCGAAATAAATACTTTATTGATAAAAACAAATTTATTTTTCTCAGTGTAGGGGGCGTTAGTTACACGGTTCGTACAAAGTAGTATTCAACATAACATTTTTAATATCAGATTTATTAAGCCTAATTTCAAGTGAACTTAAATATAATAATTCTTAAATATAATTCAATGATACACCAAAAAGGGACTCATGATAAAACTCGATACTATGTACCTTTTTCTGTACATTTTGATTTGAAAATTATGAAGGAATAACCGTTGTCGGGATAAAGTATTGGTAAAGTTATTAATCAATATTATTATTAACTAGAAAGCACAATGGAGAAGGTGCTTATTTATTGGCCTCCTCGGTCATGCGATTTTAATCCCTTGGATAACACAGTTGGGTCTTATCTTGAAGAAAAAGTTTATGCTACAGAGGTAGAAGTATATTAAGAATTAAATGACAGAATTCAACGTCACTTTAATGAGCTCATAGCTGACTCCCATCCCTTTTAAAATTGATGGATTCTTCAGAAAAAAAGATAAACTTGTGTATTCCTGAAATCGGGGGACATTTTGAACACCTACTCTAATTGAATTCTATTTTATGTTATTAGCCTTTCCTTAAATTTTCATCTTGTGATTTTTTTGTTTAATTAATACATTCATCATCACTTCATACAAGCAGTGGTTGTGACTTCATAATTTTCAAATCAAAATATTCTTCAAACACAATATCTAGTTTTATAGGACTACTTTTTCCGTGTTAAATTCAATAATGTTTGAGTTCACTTGAAATTTTGCCTGATAAATCTATTATTAAAATAGTTATATGCAATGATACGAACCGTGTAACTAGCGCCCTCCCATGAGATTCAGACCAAAAAACAAGTTCATTGGATGTATCAGCTTCCAAAACATATCCGTATAAAGTTTCGTTACAATGTTGCGAATAGTTTCCGCAGAAACGTAAAAAATGTGTGATTTATTTTTACGTACTTTATCTTGAATACGGATGGCGTTACAAATTTTTTTTACAAAACAAACCCCAATTTTTTTTCAGTTTTCTATTGTCTCAAATAACTTTCGCTTTCAATTTTGTATATACATTCAGTTGCGATCTCGATAACGATCTAACAATATTTGTAGCTTTGTTTTGCATACCTCGTTACAAAAATAACAGTGAATGTTGTGATCCTACAATATCAAAAAAATATAGGAAAGCACATTTCGATGTATTCATATTAGCTTCTATATTTTCGTGGAGAAACTATGAACAACTGCGAAAGAACAGTTTTGTATTCGTTCTTCAGCTTTTATTCGACCTCGAAACAAATCGTAAATGATCAGGAATTTAGGGTGTGTATCGTTCACGATTGTGAATAATATACCTGACAAAAATATTTTTGAATGATGAAAATGAGTAATCAATTGAAAAAGGACGCGGTTGTGTTGATTCGTCAAACGAACATATAAAATTATTTTTTCCGGTATTCGAACAAAAATTGTGCGTTCGAACTAGACACCATCCATTTAACTGCGAGGTGAACGATTCGATGTGATAACAAAAACTCAGCTCTATAAAGCACGATGACGCTCGAAAAAAAGCAATAACGAATAAAATGAACATCTAGACTGCACTAACAACCGACAAATTGACTGAGGAAGCCGAATAAACAGCCAGCAACGAGGCTAGCGGCAAAGAAATGTGATAAGTGTTACTACGGAGTAATTAACCTGACTGTGTTGCCGACAAAGCAATCGTTCATCGCTTTACCAGGTCATCGCTATCATAGACAAACTGACGAGTAAAGAACTTTCTGAACTTGACCTCTCTTCGAGAAGTTGTGGTACGAGTTGCAATAATTGAAGCCACGAATTCCTGACAAGATCGAGGTGGATGTCATCTCTGATGTGATAAGAGTTCGACATAGAAAATAATCGTGACAACCATTCACATTTTATCGAAGTGTTTGTTATTTATGAAGAATTGATTTGTCTGATTCTGGTTGTTTTCTGTTGGTTTTCAACTCGGGTTTCAATTATTAATACATCGAAAAATAATATTTGATTAAATACTGAAGTAATTATTTGAGTTACTTTCAGAATTGAAGGTGAAATAGGTCTTGTATTTCAGAAAAACATTTATTCTTCGTTTATTTACTCTTGAAACACACCTCAATCATGAAAAGTTGTAATGATTTTATTGATATTTGCATGCCTAAGATGCATGCAGACGTTTTACTCTGGCCGTTCTTGAAAAATCGTGTTGAAAGTGCAATAAAGTTACAAGATACTTGATAATATATAGTTGGTAAGTACCCAAACGTTTGCAGGTTGTTTAGTTTGATCCCACCGTTTATTAAAAATCAGCTGAAAGTCGACGTTCTGTCAAAGACTGTTGGAAGTTGGGTTATTATAAAAACTATATTCACTAATCTAACGCCTCCTGTCAGAATTTGTTGTAACCCAAACAGGTGGGTCATCTATTCCATGGGTTTGGGATAGTTGACGCATGACGTTTCTGGATAGATGACGCACATTTTTTTTTCATAGCCAAAATGCCTACTTGTTACACTAGTCGTAAGAGTACAAGGGGGAAATGGACACAGGAGGACTTGACGAGTGCGTTTTTTACCAACGATTCCATAGATGTCGAAACTTTTGATGAAAATGAATGCATTGGATGCTTGGAGCGCTAAGAAATAACAAATCGACAGCGGAATGTCACAGGTGGCTTCTTGAAACGTGCACACCCTTCAAATTATCTTGTATGCCTTGTGGAAAGAAAATAATTTTCCAAAAGTGAACATAATATGTTGAACTCCTATTAGCAATCTCTCCCGCACCCAATGGGTGAGTCGACGCAAAATCAGAATTTTGTATTTTATTTTATTTTTGAAAAATGTTCGAGTTTTTCTTCATGTTGATGTAAAACAATAAGAATTTTAATACCTAAAGAATTATTTATGATTTTATGACCACGCGAAAAACCATTCATTACAGTATCCTTTGTACATTAAATTAGTTTTCATGCAAGAAATATGTATTTCTTCTGTTACTCCCTATCTAACTATCATCTTCCCGATTTGTGCTTTTGATATACATTATAGTTTTTATATATGCCGTGGGCTGAGATAAATAAGAATTAAATCCTCGATGTTGCCTATTTCCTTGAATAAACTAACCAAGATTCAAATTGATTTAAGAATTTTCAATACAAAACACCTAGAACACTTTATGAAGATTTTAAGAATGAAGTTCATTAACCATATCCGAAACGCCTGCACCAACCATCGAAGCAATGAGAAGAAATTACATCACTCATAGGAATTAGCCTGATATGCCTATATCGACTAGAAAATAGAAAGTCAGTACTATATCCTTTTAGCCTGAGTCTTGTCATCCCTATATGGGGAGTGGTAAAAAACTACACATTTGAATTCGAGTTAAGGAAAACAATCGAAGTCCCACACGACATAACTAACATGAGCATGGTATACACACAGGATGTCAGATGCAAATGTATTTCGGTCTGCTGAAAACAAAGGGACATATTTTTAGGATAAATATTTCAGTTCGTTTTGGTATTTGCATAGAAAGGGTCGAGTTACAAATTATCATAACCGACTTCGAAACCATGACGGACAATTGATTCTTACACACTCTTGCGAGCGATAATCTCACTTTTCGTCCTTGACAGCCGGTAAAAATAAATTCATTTCATTCTTGAAAACTTTCAACCATTTAAAACAATGGAGATATCCCGTGATACCGAAGGTGATATCCTCTCGGATACACTTAGGATGAAACTATCATCAAGGGTGGAAAATATGTGTGTTCACGTTAAGGCGAAAATGAAAATGGAAGGTCCATTCATCGAGAGAACTTACTCAGTAGGCCTTCTGACAGCAAGGAAACCGCTGATAAAGGAGAATAGATAGAAAGAACTTCAGCAACGACCTCGGCAACGACTATTCTTATAATTTTCTGAATAGAAACCTATCAATATAGCGAGTGAAAAAAATTGGTTGTAGAAATAGAAATGTGTCTTTATAATGATAATAATAATATGTTTGAAGGTGAACCAAACGTACATTATGTGCAGAACTCACTGATAATGGCCTAAGGCTGCCTCCCCTAGAGCTTCACAAGTATCCCTCAAAGCTCATAACATTCTAGCGTAAAACACGAAAATCACAATGTGATAATCATAAATTATCTATCCAGGCGGAGCACAAGCAAAATCCTTCGTCAGAAATATACCAAGGCTCTAGTTTTCCATTGTGCGTCACATAAATTGAATTCGGTAATTAACGATGTGAACGATCTCTATGAGATCCGAAACACCATGGGTAACACCAAATATATTATAAACTTCTTTCACCAATTAGTTTCACGAAGAAAACTTATAACCTGCAAGATGAAAAAACATATGACGATAGAACTGTTCATACCGAGGTTCAAACAACATTTCCATTCTTCAATAGAGGCTCTATATTCTTCATATCCAGATACAAACACTGAAAAATGCTTTCCAGCTTCACGCCACTGCTTCAAAAAGGGCGTTTATTCTTTGTCTTGTCCTGATGCAAATACACTGTGTAAGAGCCTACAGTACACGTTTTACAATAGGTTTCCTGGATTTAGTCAAGGTTTCAGAACACATGCAAAAAAAAATTGCATATGATCGAATGTCACCGATGCTCAAAAAGTGACGAAATTATAAAAGATGCCTATTCTATGTCCGATAAGCACATGAATTTTTTATCACCTCTCTGGAAAAGAGGTTTCTTATAGAAAAGTAATTTTCTCTAATTCACTGCATTTTTTTAATTAATGGAATATTTCCATAAATTTCGTTTAGTGGGTTTGCATCGAAAATGTTGATTTGCAGAACCTTTTCCTGTATCAATAACTTCGACAGTTAATAGATAAATACGCTACAGAACAGTTCCGAGAAGCAACTTATAATAATGAAATATAACCATGACTTCTGTGTAAAAATAAGATATGAGAATGAGAATAACGAAATTCAAAGTTGGAAGACAGAATGTCAGCTCATGTCAATATTGTAATTACTTCTAAGCGTTTGAAGTTGATTTTCAGCATCATAGAGGTTCGTCTTTTCACTGATTCCCAAGATCTGATAAACCAGGATAAAATGCTTTCCTTTAGTGGGTATATCACGAAACACAGTCGAATAACTTGCAGGGCTTCCTGCATCTTGAAATTTGTATGCTCGATGTCTAGCAGCGAACAGAAGTGGATGACAACTCAGAAATCCCAGGACACAAATTAAACAGAGCAAACGTAATAAGAGGCAAGTTCCCGAGTACATCGCCTACAGCTACTTCTAAAAGGAATACTCCCCAGAATATGTAGTTTGCAATAACGTATTACGTGATTGCATGAAGCGACGATTACTCTCCACCCACATGCCTACTAACTGTACAGCGAGCTGTACACTGTACACGAATACACCAACATGCATCAAACGATGTATTATTTAGGAGCAAACACAAACCCGTGTTTCTTGGCGATTGAAGTGATATATTAATATAATTAATGAATTGAATCTACCGGAGCATAGGCGCTTCGTGTTCATTAAATTCAAGATTAAATTTGTTTAACATTAGCATATTTTACACATAATTTAGCCTTGTAACGAGACGAACTGCCTTATGGTGAATTATAAATTGAATCGTTGCCGTTTTGGGACGGTTACCTCATAATCGCCGTTCAGATTGTAAATGAGCAATTTTGGGAATTCGACGTGGCGCATTGTGAACTCGGTAACGTTTCAATTCGAGTTTATTAAGCGGATCAAAACTCGTTTCGCGACGTGAGAGACGTGGGGGGTCCGTAATAACCGAGGATGTAATCTCGTTAATTCCAATTAATTATGATGGCTGGCATATAATTAACAGTCGGTCGAGAAGATTCGAAAAGTTCACACGTTCTCGCTCGTTCTGATGTATTGGTTCGTGAAAAGCGGATGAGCTTCTTCTCGGCCTGCTTTCGTATTGAGTTTAACGAAGGTGAATCTTTTATCATTCGAAATGGGGTTCCTTTCGTAGCATTATGATAGTTGATTTATGAGGAAGCTGCAATAACTCCAATTATTCGTAATTCGGTTGGCTCGAAAAGGAATAACCTCCTCAAGAAAGCTGAATAGCTCGAAACTACTGTGTTGGCGGAGAACCTATAAAAGTGTTTTTATAGTTCTTATTGTTGCATGGGCATTATGCTTATTTTTATCGAGGAATCATGTCCTTTGCATTTATTCACAGAAACTCTGCATCTCTAAAATTTGAAAATGTGGATGCTTAAACCGAGGCTTAAACTGAATGCATTTCTGTTTGACATATTCAGAAAATTGAATTTTTGATTAATCATATTCAGGGTTTAAAAGTATACTCTTGAAAAAACACGTCAGTGGGAAGGTTTTCAATGGTGACCTCAGGGGAGCTTAGCTCACCATTAAAGTTTAAAATGGGTATGGTATCCAAAAAGGGTTTGTTCTGATCTCAAGAATCTACTATTAAGATGCAATATGTACAGTGTGATCAGTTTTTGATGATTTAGCACTATATCTCCAACATTTAAAAAATTAGGAAAAAATAATATACATGTCATGTTTTCTTTTGGAGAAGCATAAATTGCTGAATACCGCAAGTCACTAAGGTGTCTAATTTCCATGCTACGAGGTGATTTTGAAATTTGGCCAAATATTAAAATTGGCCATAGTTTCCGCAGTATTGCAACTGCGCTCTCGAAATAAAAACATCTTTAGGGTGGTTTTTTTAGTATTTTCTACAAATGATAGTGAAGTTTTTGTGCCGCTTAGAACTTCAGAGCTAATAATAAACTGGTTGAGACTTTCGCGGCCATCGTTTAAAGTCACTTGTTTTTTCGAGCATTTTGGCCGTCGTCTTAGATTCATGCACGACGTTTCACCAGTTCAAGTGTCTGGCATCTTCAGGAGTTGATCTTTCAGGATATTTTTTCGCTGAATTGAGCTTCCTGATCATATGATTATAAAATTATATAATCAGGCAGCTCGATTCAGCGAGAACAACTATGCGATGACAATAAAAGCAAAAAGTTTCGAGAAACACTTGTGGAGTCTGCATAATAATATAACTATAACATATATTTGACAGCTTTCAATTATTGTGGAATATCGAGTTTTATGACGTCTTCAGTTAGAAAGAATTGAATCGAAACCTCCTTTGAATTTGCTGATCGAAAAATATTTTTTTCAGAATTTTCGATATATAAACTCAAAAGTACCAAAATCATGATATATATATTTTTGAAAAATGTCAGAGCATTTATGGTTTCCATGTGAAATTATTTTTATTGCTGTAAAATTTGAAGCGCTCCTGAAATTTCGATAGCACCGGTAAACGGTACAGAAAAAACTCTAAAGATATTTTCATTTCGAGAGGGTTGTCACAAAGGAAATACTGCGGAAGTTATAGCGAATTATAATATTTGGCCAAATTCCAAAATCACTGTGTAGCACGGAAACTAGACACTGTAAAAATTTGACTACCCTGTATACAAGTTAGATACTCAACCTGTTGAGTTTGGAAAAGTTCATCCACATTTGAGATGGCTCATTAAATTTCGATAGCACCGGTAAAAAGTACAGAAAAAACTGCTCTGAAGATATTTTTATTTCGAGAGGGTCCTCACAAAGGAAATACTGCGGAAGGTATAGCGAATTATAATATTTGGCCAAATTCCAAAATCACTCTGTATCACGGAAACTAGACAATGTAAAAATATGACTACCCTGTATACAAGTGAGATACTCAACCTGTTGAGTTTGAGGAAGTTCATCCACATTTGAGATGGCTCATAAAGAATCTCGTTCGAAAAGCAGGAAACGAGATTTTTCAGTGTTTCTTTCAATTCGGAGGAAACTGGAACCAAAGATTTCTCTTATCCCAATTACTCAAGTACTGAGGATCACGAGATAGAAATTCCAACTATAACGATATAAGTATTTCCTTTTGGGTGTTGACATACTGGTAACCTAACCTCGTTGGTAACTTATGAATTGAAATTTGAGAATCTTATCGAAAAGATATTTTCTTGAAGGAAAATTTTTTGAAATTGGAAAATAATGGATAGAACTCGGAATAATTGAATAAATTTCTATTATTCTCAACTTAAACTAACCAAAATAAATTCGAATTTTCTCTTTATCCATGAAGTCTGTTAACGTCTCCTCTCTAAGCAGATTACCATCAGCATGTACGCTTCGACCACATCATTGTCTCTTACATGGAAAGCCGAATGAAAATCAATATTGCAGCTCGATTTCACATTGTTCGCGAGCCACACAATGCCGTCGAGCGAATTACACATGCAGACTAGTCCCGTACCCACCATCCACTCGAGATAAATCACGATAATTCGAGCCAAATTAAAAGTTAAACGACCATGAAGTAGCAAATGGTTTCCCGAGAATAACTGTCAGTTATTGAGTAACCTGCAGCCGCTCCATTTATACCTTGCCGCCGGAGAAGACGGATCGTAGCGTGCGATGACTATTCGAAATGCCGTGAGGGCTAGGAGTCGTCCACCCTCGAACCCCACGATCAATTTTCCGCCTTTGCCAGGGGCGTAGGAGGGAAATAATAGTTGGATTGGGAAGATGTTTGCATTTAGGCAAATATACAGACCGCAATGTATCAATAAAGAAGTCTGCAAGACCTAATGTTTCGCCGATATCTCATCTTATGTTCCAGGGTTGGAAAAAACCCGGGTTTTTTTTAAACAAACCCAACCCGACGGTTTTTTTTTTTGTTTTTTTTTCGGGTTTTTATGAGTTTTCTCGAGTTTTTTTGGGGGATTTTCAGATTTGATATATATTTTCGGTAATTATGCAGAACTAAAATAACTGTGTCGGCGCTGTGAGAAAAATTTCACTCACTGTTTTTGGGTTCCAGATTACGAAACCTAAAATGAGAAGACGTCAATCACTCCAGTTAAAAAAAAAGTAAAGTTCGCTTCTGAAAGGTAAGGTTAGTAAGAGTTTCAGCTAGTTTTTTCTGGTTTCTAATAGACAGTTGTTAGAAATGTTTTATCTTGTTTATTTCAAACTTTGCCTGTACAAAAATACCCGTTTTTCGTCAAAAACAAAAAATACCGCAATTTCTTTATCAATTATACCATATTGAAAGAGATCATACTTATTAAACTGATATTTTTTCAAAATTTTTAAATAAACCATTATAGAACGATCCCGAAGAACATTCACAAATAAATATATTATGTATATGACGTTCGTTCAACCGACAATTTGTTATTTTTGAAAAAACCCGAAAAAACCCAATATTAGTGGGTTTTATAAGGTGGAGAAATTCTATGCCAACACTTTTGTGTTCACATTTTGTTGACGATAAGATTTGCTGCACTTTCAGCAGTCGGAAGCATCATAATTTTGGAGAGAAAGAAAAAAGACATATATAACACTCATAGGTACATTTGCAGATCAAGGTTGAAAAGAAGAAACCAAAAGGGATCTAAACTTCAAATTACAAATAATGTTTCTGATTTAAACTGTGTTTCTGTCCGCAATGTTTTAACGTTTTGTCATTTTTGATTTATATAAGCCCCAGTTATATTAGCGACATACATTTAAAAACTCTTATGGGCCTTTAAACGGTCCAAACATTTGCGCATAGGATTGATACGTAAGTAAGTAAGGACATGAAAATTGCTGATTCAAAAAGCCATGTAATAAAAAAAGTTTACAAATTCACCGATAAAATTGATCTAAATTTTTCGGGTGATCGCCATTCGTTTGGTGCACTGACAAAAAATAGAATTTTCAATGCGTTGTCTTAGTTCTTCCGCACTATTCGCGTCACTGCCAATTAACAACATAAATAAAATCGATACAGATGTAGGCTCAATAGTTCAGATTCGAGGTTGGATTTTCTCAGATTTGCGGTAACTTTGGTTTCGAATAGCTATATCGGGACAAGTGCATATTTGATTAGTTCCCTTCGATCTCAAGAAAAAATCTCACTTTTGAAAACAGGTTGTATATATTAATGTAAAATTTGAATGATTTATGAAATGCTTAAAAATTAAATTATCCATTTCTTCACATGATATTTTCTTGCATGAATCAAACATCGTAATGCCAAATGCATGGAGATATATAGGACATGTCAATATGAGTGCAATCAAATATTGACTCCCACATTTTTTAATGTGACTCCACAATATAATGCACCTACCTCGGCACCTATACCTATCTGCCTGACATTGAAACAACAGACAACCGGAGTATTTTCGAGTATCCACTGTTGTTCACTATGACTTAGACTCTTTAGTCTCATTCTGATCAATCATACAAAAGTTTCGACAAGAGATATACTACGAAAAATGAAAAATAAGAAACTAGGTAAGTACACCATTAGAATACACATTATTTTGAAGTAAATGTCAAATTAACGTCTCTTCAGTGATTCAATTCGTTGTTGGTTTTTTCCTCATTTTGATCAGGGTACGAATTATAAATTACGGATACCCTTTCTGACAAGACACAAATTTTTCTTTTATATCGTTCCACTTCTACTTGAAATAATTTATGATACAAGTGCAGAGGGTGGTTTTTGCATGGAGAATTTTTGATTGGCAGAACCATTTTCTCCCTCCTAAATTTGACAGATAATAAATAAATTCGTGGCAGGAGGCCTAGCACTAGGCCAACATCATCAAATATTACCATGAAAACAGTGCTAGAATGAAAATTTCTAACATTATTTTGTTCTACGAGATGTGGCAGAGTGAACGGATTGATTTGAAACAGAATTAGGGAAATAAACTTCGACAACTGAAACTATAATAACACAAATTGAATTTGAATTGAGAAGCTGAGAAAATATAAAATGAAAAAGCTACCCACATCGAAGGTACTTAATATATTTTTGCCGAAACATTTCTTCTCTTGATTGCCCTGTTCTCATTTAGGATATCGGAATGATAAATAGCACACAGTTTGATGTGTGGTCGAGTGTGGGGTTGATGAAAGAAAAGTTCGATGAGACGACTTTGTTCATCTCGAAGAGGAATATACGAGAAAATATAGGTCAAGGAACACTGATAAGTCATATTTATTCGATTCACCATGATTCTGAAAACATCTTTAGACGAGGGAAAATTTGAACTATGCGAGAAGTCATTCCAAATTCGAGTAAAGTGAAATTGAATAGCTCATTCAATTAGACATTTTTTGTACAAAACTAAAAAAGCAATTCATATTCTACATCTCGTTCTAGATGTACCAGAGCATTCTGTCGAACTATCATCATGCAGAATGATATGAAGCGGGACCTTATAAGGGAAAGTAATGGAAGTAGGCAGAGATGAGACAGGAGACAAGGCGATGCGTTTTGAACGAAGCGTTCATCGAGTTTTGGTTTATGTTCGAGAGTTGACTTTCGCCATTAAAATGGTATCGCTGCACGCTAAGATCGAATGATCGGTGTTGAACGTCTCATTTCCTTATTGTTTTGATCATCTCCATTATCAAGTTTATGAAGGGTCATATAAGAGAGTCCACTATTATTATTCGATAAACGCACTTCTCTGAAGATGCATCTCAAGACGCCAGCGAAATAAAACTGCAACTCATCCCAAAGTTCCCAAATTCCGCAGACAAACACGCAGACGCCAGAATCCCTCTTCTGGATTTAGGGACGAACACCGACCGTGAGAAGAATAGGAATGGGATGATTCGTATGCTCCACCACTGTTCTCTCCCCCAACACGAACGAGGGCTACCTGAGTTCAAGAGTTCTCCTCCGATATCGAATTTACTACCTCAATGAATTCTTTACGGGGTGTTTTGCCCACTTGATGCGTATTGATTGGTTTCTAAATTAGCGAGTTGCTTCGGCTCGAACGCCCACCGCCTGGTGGCGGCGCAAAATACCTCGGTGGATGCGGGAGTTTCGGACTTCCTGCGAAATGCCAGGGGATTAATTCGGCCCTTGCATGTTCTCAGGTAACTTTGGTTCTAATCGCGGCACAGAAGCCTACTTCTGTGCGATTTTCAACTCTTTACGTGAGATAGGCGAGGTCAACAAGGTTCACAGCATAATAGTATAGTATTTCCGAAATATGTATAACTAAGGATAGGTCGGGTATTGGCCATACATAGAAATTCAGTGCGTCCATGTTTTAGTCGATCCACAAGATAATCTGAATAATCTCTTTGTACTTTCGCAGTTTGAATTCCAAATAGGCCACAATCAACGATAATTTACAAAATCATCAATATTCGTCCGATGAAAACATTTTCAGTTGTTAATTGATTTCCAGACATCGTTACTCGTAAACATAAAGGGAAACAACGAGTATTACAATTATGTAATTGTTTCTGTTTTCTTCTACATTCTACTTGTCCTGCACATTGTTTGAATGTTTCACAGGATCAATTAATTAATATTATTATCAAGAATTTTATCCCAATCCATTATCTCTCAGTAAACATTACAAAAAAACCAAACTGCTTAGCTTCAGCTAAATTAAAAAAAACAATAATCCCAAGATTAATCGGTGTCCTATTATTATCCTACTATCTATTTCCTTCCTTCCCATTTCAGGATGTGCCTCTTTCACCTTTCTTTTCATGTTCATCTCGACTTTTATATTGCTGATTCTGACTGTTTGATAAAATACCGAGTGAAAGGTTTTATCAATATTTTCTCGATATTTTTGGTCTCACAGAAATCAGAACCTTCTCTGCAAATCTGAATAACTACGAGACCTATTAGTTACTTCATAAGTTTCCTATTTGTTCTCTAAATTATGTTTATTCATTTGATAATGACTGATAATCCGCTAATTATTATCATTAAACTAAATTCTCTTTATTATATTATGCATCTTGTATATATTTCGAAATCGTTACTCCGAGCGATATTAATGAGTCAATTCGAGAAAAGTTGAACATTTTAACATAACTGGAGAATCACATGGACGACCAGGTTGGTAATGGTAATAATTATTTGCTCGCTAACATAACGAGGCTGCTTCATTTACGCAAGTCAGGCGCCTTTTCGCGGAGTCAATGCCCGAGTACTTTTTTGAAACACACCACGTTCCAAATAAACATTAAAATGTCATTACGTTATAGGATACATAGCTCGAAGCTCGAGATGCAAAAGAAATCGAAACTGCCATGACCGTTCGCAACATGGAATGGATGTATGCTGCAGTTTGTTACCTTGACATGACGTTCATTGAGAAATTCATTCATTCGCTTTTAGAGCCAAATAACAGTGATCTCCACTGCTATAAATTGAAGAACGGAAAAAATCTTTTTTGTGTTGTGTGGTCTCACTGCGTCGAGAAGAAAAAGTGTATAGAGATTCCCATTTAAAAATAGGTGCATACGTAGGTACATTCAAATAGGAATCTCCGAGGGAATCTCTAAACGGAGAAACAGTTTTCCATATGTTTTATTCAACGAGGAACCAGCTTGACTTTTAGGAATATAACTATATATTTTTATGGAATAATAAAGATCTATACAATTATGATTCTTGAGAATGAATACTTACCTATTTAATATCAATACCTAATGGAAAATACTTTACATAAATTTGAATACAACATAACGAGCAACATAATATGTGAAAAAATACCGAATATTGGAAAATAAGTAGTCTATGAATGAACCCAAAAACTCGCCCAAAAAAGTGTGAAGCTCGGTGTGAAGACACACCAATGTTAACCTGAGGGTTTATCATAGTTTATCACTATTTACTCAAATGAGAGTCACAACTCGCGAAATATTTATTTTCCGATACGCGTAGTCCGGTCTAGCACTTTTCATCTTCCATATAGCTTAAATGAAGAAGAAGAGTTTTCGTTTTGACATTACAAAAATTTTCGGCCTTCGGTGCATAGAGACATGAGATATGACAGCTCATAGCTCATAAAGACATTGAAACATGTCAAAATTGTATACCTAATTGACGGTTCTCTTTAAATATTGGCGTGTAGAAAATCCCTTCCTATTCCTCTTCCGCACGCATGTATTTGGAGTTTTACTTCAAGGTTGCTGACATCAAATTTAATCAAGATGTGAGTATTCGAGACGCTTAGGCTTAGAAGATATGAATTTACTAATTAGTAATTTTCCTAACAAGAAAGTAATACCTCTGCGCAAGTGTGGAAAAGGCACATACCACCCACATAATTGAGGAACATTTTTTTTCAGATAATGAAACATTTTCACGAAGAATTTTAGTCTTGATAATGACATCAACAAACATAGAGACAGAAAATATGGGCATTAAAATTTTATTATTAGCGCACATCTACCTGTCAAAATTCGATTATTGGCGCTTCTCTTTAATATGCGTGCGGAAAAGTGTTACTTTCCAGACGTCAATATGTATTGGAAGTGATACGACCAAACGCAAGTATTTTCGCAATACTTTAGGTAGGTGCGATTCTTCAAGTGATAAACTCGCGTTATTCAAAAAATTCGCAGATTTCAAGAACGGATGTTGTGATTTGAATGAATGAACGAATAAGTTCTCAAAGAACTATTCAAACATAGATAATATCGAGGATAATATAATCCAGAAAATTAATTATATGAAATATCATCAATTTCCAATTTACTCAAGATTTCTAATATAAATAATGATAAATCAAAGTGGACCATCCGAAATACACCACAGTAAATTGAAGCCAAGGCTGTTTTGTTTACAATCTATTCAAGTCAAAACATTCCATTCATTCAACATATTCGCTATCAGAGCAATGATGACATTTGCATGATATCGACGAGAGAAATCAGATTTCGAATGAGAAGAAAGCGAAATCTATATCGAGTAATTCCGTGTATTTGAAAATAACCAACCTGATAAGTTCGATGCAGTTGAAATTAAATCCACAGTTACATCGTAGAAACACTCTTAACGGTAGCAATTCCGAGTTTTTTCCCTTCCACAATTGATTCACTGAACTGTCAACTGTTCACCTGGTTATCGAAGTTAAAAACAGTCCGAAAAATCGTCCACAGCAACGAGCTCGCCGAACGACACACCTTCCACTACGATGCGAGACAAGAACTGAGCGTACTTAACTAACGAGGCGAGAGAAATAGCATGCGTTTCTACTCGATGCGCCGAGAGCACGTGAGATAGCAAGACTGAGAGAGAACGCGAAAGGCACCGGAGTTGTCCGGAGTGTGCCGATTGCAAATGGGGATATTTCGGAGTAAAGTCGGAACTCTTCGTTCCCGTTGGGTTTATATCCCGACGCATAGCATCCATCCTGTTTTCGGGGCGTCGTTCTGGAAATTACCGGGGAAAACACTTCGTCATTCAAAATAAAAGCTCCGCTTCCTACCTCATACATTTCCGTGGCTGTGGGAAGCAATTCAAGTGTATGTTGGAGGAGGAGGACTTTTCGATGAAACTTTCGTTTCGAGAAATTGGACGGATAACTGATAAATTTTGGGGATCATTATTATCTCGCAGAACATACCATCTCGTCAATTAAATGACGCTCACCATTCTCCAAATGAAAAAATTTATTTTTCACCCCAATGAGAATCCGAAGGTGTAATAACTTTTTTGGAAATTTTTCACAATATACTTCGAAATTTTCGGTATAATCAGAGTTTTGAGGACTTCTTGACAGAAAGAACGTATTTTTGGATAAGCTAAGGGAATACAGAACGACAAAAATTCAATCGATTCAAGTTGGTAACGCAAATATTTTTTCTCTATTTCAGTATCGTAATGGGTTCATTACAGTACTAAAAGTAGTGCTGTAATGAAACTCATTACAGCATTGTTTTCAGTTATATGTTTCGTTTTATGGTTGTCAGTACTGATCTCCGATTGAATTAAGTTTCGAATCAAAACAATTCAAATTTCGTGAACTGTCAAATTTCGTATGTCACACCAACTGCCAAGATACAAAACAAAAGTCACTAATCTGAATTTTCATTTGAATTTCGAGAGTATTTCACAAAAATTGACTGAAATAGAGAAAATACCGTCTAATACTCGTTGCAGAAGGCAATTCCAACACTCATGCTATCGAAAACTCGCTCCTTCGTCGCTCGTTTTCGAACTCCGCATTCGTGTTGGAATAGGAGCTCATTCTGCAACTTGTTTTAGAATATACTATTTTAACCATGAAACTCGCAACTCGTATGTTACTCGCACAGCAAGTGAAAAAATGGTGTAGTAGATTCACAGAAGCAAGGACATGACGTCACAAACGCCGCATCAATTATAAATGACTTGAGACTTGAAATGGTACATAGTACAATTTCCGGAGTTTGTCTTGAGAAAGCTCTTTGATACGTTGCCTGTGTCATTATTTTAATTGTTAGTTCGAAATATAATTTCCAATTATCCATTGACTCGACCTTATGCAATTATTATAAGAAATAATTGATTTAAATTACTGATGGTGACATTTTCAAAATATCAAATAAATATAGCCGCCGTAATATTCCAAAAACCTCGGAAACAGTTGACAAAATTAAGAGTATCTCAAGTTAGAACCATTGGATCAGAATAATTGAAGAACGCGTGTAATATTCCTTCTTTTGGTTGAAACCTCGGTTGAAACTCAGTGAAAAAAAACCGAAAAAAAAAGGAAACAAGCATTCAAAGTTATTGTGATTCATCTCGATATAATTGAGTGAATAATGAGTTGATCGAACCAGTAACACCAACACCAATAACTTACTCACCTGACAGCTCTTAGGGAACCATTTTAGCAGATATTGAAACAAAGATGAGTTCTGAAAAAAAATCGGCATTCAAGACAGGCATTATTATTGTTATAATATAAACTGCTCCACAAGAGTTTGCGAGATCGTATTCAATCGTTTTGAAAAGTAAGTAACCTTCGAGAAAATCGGTGTAAAATAATTTTGTGGTTGTCAGTACTGACCTCCGACCCTATCAATTTTCAAATCAAATTCCGTATTCTGTCAAATTTTGTAAGTGACACCAGCTGCCAAGATACAACACAAAAGTCACAATTAATCTGAATTTTTATTTGAATTTCGAGAATATTTCACAAAACTTGACTGAAATAGAGAAAATGTCGTCTAATACTCGTTGCAAAAAGCAATTGCAACACTCCTCGAACATTTCGCATTCGTGTTGGAATAGGAGCCCATTCTGTAACTTGTTTTAGAATATACTATTAAAACTCAATAACAATTTGAATCGATCCAATAAAAGTCAGTATGAGACATTTCGTCAATATGGTCGCCTTTTTTCTGATGTTTGGTTATTTGCATATGCTTCATGAATGTTCTTATTTTGAACTGAGGTAAGTTTATCAACGGCGACAAGACGTAAATATTAGCTAAGGCTACTAGGACTATTGGAATGCTTCACGATGGCCTAACTCAGGTTGTTGTAGCGGAAAGGCCCCAAGTCCGCCAAAGTGTGATATCTCGACATTGGAATAGGTTCATGGAGACAGGTTCTATGTTGGAAAGACCAAGGCCTGGTGGACGACGAAAAACAACACCTACTCAGGATCGTTTCATCACCCTTTCGGCTAGAAGAAAACCTAAATCTATGTGTTGTATGCTACGGAATACTCTTCAAAATGCAGATGGGGTCCAGGTTTCCATCAAAACCATCAGACGACGTTTGAGAGAGGTGAATCTAGGTTCTAGACGTCCATTAAGAGGAGTTCCATTAACACATGACCATAAGCGTCATGTTTGACGCTTATGGAATAGGCAAGGCAAACATATCAATTGGAACGATCAATGGCAAAGATGAATCCAGATATGGAAGATTTTCAGATTCTCGAAGAATAAGGGACAATCCCACGCATACCCCGTAATCGTCGCTATGTCCAAGAAGTCCATTCATTCCGAGAAGGTAGTGTTATGGTATGGGCCGGGATATGTTTCAACTAACACACAGTTCTACACATTTGTCCTGGGAATATGACCGCCTTACACTATAGGGAGCATGTCATTGACAATGTTTTGCCGAATTTTCTCGCTGCTATTGGTGAAACTTTTCAATTTCTAGACGATAACGCTAGACCGCACCGTGCAGCCATAGTTGAGAATGCGCGCGAGGGTCTTGGTATTCCACATTTACCAATACCTCCGCATTCACCAGATTTGATTTGCTTAGAACATGCATGGGATATGCTCCTAAGAAGATTAGATAATCATCAACCTACCGCAGAATCCTTAAGTGATCTGAGAGAGCTTCTGCCCCGTTTAAGGAACCAAATTCCTCAAGAAATGTTCAACAACCTCATGTGTAGTATGCAAAGATGATGTCAAGCTGTTATTGATGCCTGTGGAGGTCATACAATGTATTGATATTCTTAAAATGCTTGAATTCTCTGGGAATAAAATTTCGTTATTTTACTCGATTTTTCTTAACCACGTATACGCTGCAGACCTACAGGCTAATATTAATTTTATTTCCTGCAACTGGATTTCATATTAATTTGAACTAAATTTTTTTGCAATTTAAGTCAATATCCGTAACTCATGTGGAGCAGTTTAAAATGTTCAGCAATCATGAAAAATTCAATACCGTCATATACTTAAAACGATAAACCGGGTTGTTTTTCAAGATCCTTCTTTTCAATAGGTGGTAGAAGTCAATCAAAATAGATCATTCAAACTTATTTTGCTCATCCAACATATTCAATATGAAAAAGTTTGAAAAATGTTAGGATGTTAGAATGTTAGGAAAAATGTTTAATACTACGCAGAACAGCATCTCTCTGCTTGATGAGACAATATTCACGTTTTATGAATCATCAAGCGGAGCAGCATACGCGTTTTTGTAAATATTTTCCAGCAAATTAAGTACTCGACTATTTTTCGGCATAATTTCCTGAGAGGAAGTTCAAAAGAAGAAAATTGCTTCTTAAAAAAAAAGCGTTATTTGAAAAAGGTTGCAAACACGTCGATAGAGTTGATCTGAATTATTTACAGAAATGATTCGAAATGATCACGTCGTTATAAGGAATAGTTGCATGCATCTATTATTAAATCAGAGTGCCAACAAATTGCACAAATATTTTCATTGCGATGTCTCAGTTCTTCTGCCCTGTTCAACTCACTGTCAGTATAAACTAATGTTTTTAAATGGTCCCGAACAAAGAAATCACAAGGGTTCATCCCCGAATACTGAGAGGAACATTATCCAATAATGCTGGCAAATTGTTCTGAAGAAAATAGGAAAAGTCTATTCGTATTGGTAAAAAAATGGCCTATTGCATACAATGCAAGTCCGATCCAGACATTCAAGGAAAACGCTCGAGGTTTTCACTACTAGATATAACGATATAACGACATTGGGAGAGCCTACCGGGCTTATTGGCCGTGGTCTATCAGGAATTATTTTACCTAACGTTTCGCCAACTCGATCGCTGTGGATGCCTACCGTAGATGTAAGAGGAACGTTAGGTGATATAATTCCTAATAGACCACGACCAATAAGCCCGAAAGACATTTGCATAATAGAAAAAAGGGGTAAAACTTGTGGACTAATTTGTTAGAGGCTAATTCCATCAAAAAAATTGTTGCCAAACAATAAAAAAAAATAACACTTCAAACTTTCTGTAACGTTTCGGGGTCTATATCAGACTTCTTCATCAAAAAAATTCCTCAATTTTTTCACATGATTTATGAGTTTGCTTTGTATTTTAATTTTGCATGAATTGCTAGTCAATTATTGAAAGGCAATATTGAAAAAAAAAAAAATATATATATATATATATAAATTGGAACAAAAAATTCTTACCATCTGTTCTATGATTTCGGGTATCGGCCGTAACCACAATCTTGTGCTGAGAATATTGAACAGACCGCCCGCTTCTTACTTTGAAATCTTTAACATTTTGTTTGGGAACGTTATATAGATGAAAAAACTTTATTTAGTGTATTATATATTTGATCAAAAAATGTCTGAATGAATCAGATTGTTTTTTAAAGGTTACTCAGTTACCACATCGAAAGAACTTATTTGTATTATCATGCAACATTCACAACACCATATACAACAAAAAAGCTTGGTATTCTCTTTGCAACAACTTAATCATATTGTCGTGAAGGGAAATCATATAACTTCATTTCATGTCATTATTAATCAGGTATATTAGTGTGTCAGTAGTTTCATTTATAATTGTTTTCAAAAGAGTTGCAACCTCTTATTGATGACTTCGAAAAGAGCTCTCAGTAAAGAATGACAAACTCAAAAAAACTGCCTGTAACCTTAGTTATTTTCAGAATTTGGCATCTTTTCTGCCTCTAGAAATATTTTCTTTTTCTTTCATTTAATCTAGCTCTTGATTCCTCTTCACAAGAATGTTGTTACCAGTTACCACATACTTCATTAACTTCATTCCAGCATATTTCACTTTCAACAACAGATTCATATATAAGTTCTGTTCAAGAAAAAACTACTTGTTGCATCAATTTTACCGTTGGTTTTTTTCCTCTAATGTACTTTCTATTTTTCCTTATCACTATACATTTTCGCTTAAAATCCCCACAATGTTTAACTTTTTTATGAACTCATTAGATCATACATGTGTACAAATACATTCAAGTTCGTTGTATAGCTATGTTAAAGATGACTCTTTTGTTTCATGATGATTTTGTAGACGTCGCTTTGTTTACCTATCAAAAAGGGCTTTTACAATAGTTATACAACTATATTTCACTTTCATAATAAATCAGATAAAGAATTCCTGATATCAAATTCAATAAGCGACATGTAATTGTTACAGTTGGACTGATAAGATCCGCAATGAAGAGATCCTGAATCGTCTGCATAAACAATGAGGAATGTTCACAGGTATGCAAAATCGATCGAAACTTCGTCACAGTATAACCTATATGTATATGACATCACTAGTTTTTGTTTCAGTCGAAAAGACCTAGTAGTTCGGATTTTACAACCCCGAGAATATTAAATTCCTCGCGGCGATGTGACGTCATACTACATTCGCAAATCGCACTCCGTGAGACGAAAGGCCCTTATATTGGACCCGGCTACGTACTGAACCTCGCAAGTCGGATGTAAAGTGACGTCACACGGATCCATCGAACTCCTGTTTACAACTCGATATCTCGGGCGCTATTTGAAGTATTCAAATAATTTTTGGACACAATATTTTCATTTTCTACGGAAAATAGGAATATGTAGAAATTGAAAAATGTGAACATTCCTCATTGGAGATAGCTAGATCAATGCAAGTAAGAATATTTTAGTTTCTCCATTAATTAAGGCAATATTTTTTCTTCTCTGATTCTTCTGCTTTTTTAACCCATTAAAGCCCATAATTCCCCCGTAGAGATTTTCATGTGAAATTTGGTATGGTGTACCGTGAGGACACAAAAAATGATATTCTTTTATAAAAACAATGATCAAATATGTAGGAGAGTTGCTGTCAAGTGGCAACTTTAGTTGCCACTGGGATGATCCATGTATAAATTATTCAAATTCAAATAAGACTGAGATATAAGAATAATTTTATTTTGATAGAAATTGTTATACTTTTCATTGTATGGTATTGAATATTAATATTCAATTTCTATGAAAAATCTTGAAGCACTCGTCAGGGTGGAGTGAAACCTCGCATTTTTGGCATGAAAAATGATACGGATGCCACAGATCCTACGGCGGCGATACTCATAACTTTTTGGAAGAAATAATCTGTTCGATTTTTTCTGATTTATTAGAGATTTGGTCTGGATTTTAGAAAAGATCGAACTCCTGGTGTCATTTGGGAACTGCCAAAGAACTCCAGGATGAAAAAAAAACACACTGACACGTGAAATCCGATAGAGGAATATTGTGACCAAGGCGATATACAGCCTTGTGTGCTGTATACATCAACTCTGGAACTTAGTTCTTTCAGCAAATCGACTGAGGTGAATTACTTATCAAATTAGAGTCGAGTATTATAAAGGCCGCTAACGCTTGGTGCGTTTAGATCGAGTTTTTTTCTGTGGAAAAGTGCCAGGTCCAGGTTCATTTGTATGGTTCTCCCATATAGATACTATAACTATACTATCCCTATGGGTTTTCCTCTTGAATGACCAGTCATGATCATCATTCAAATCTGAATATTGCTTTTCCATCTGAGAGAGCCATATACAGGCAGGAAGATGAATCAATATCACCAACTTCTTCTTACCTGTATGTGCACCAAGAGGCTCATCAGGGGAAGATATAGCTACAGAGGTTGATATTTCCTCGTAATTCTCGATAAGATCAATTATTTCATGGGGAACTAACCCAGTGCCATATCTTTCACGTTTATACCCGTCGAAATCTTCATAAACTGAGACATCTAAATATTGCCGAAATTGATATTGTATGTTCCCGTTGGCAACTTTAGTTGCCATCAAAGTTTGCACGTTTGCCAAAAATGAAACACTTCATGAAAATTTTGCTGTGGTACTAAAATATGTTGCTATACTCATATCAAATACAATTAATGAAAAAATACATATATAATATCATTTATCAATTTGAATAATCACAAACCCTCATCGATGGTCATTATGGTGAATTACTACAGGAGGTAACTCTGAATGAAACGCTATATGCACACTTACTGTATGACAATATATGATTGACTTTTGTGTTATATGAGGCAGGAGATATAATTTTAGGAAATCTAAGCAATAAAACACCTGCAACTACGCGCATGCGTATAGTAGGCTGTCGAATGAGTGGTGGCAACTTAAGTTGCCAATGGGCTGTAATGGGTTAATATTAGTGTCATTTGTATTGTTGATTATATGTGTCTAAGTTTATATCTGTATATATTGTTTGTTTATTTCCACTATCTTAGAAACGTATCCTATACAAATGTATTTTGTCTCAAAGGGTGAATAAATTTATTATTATTATTATTATGTTCAATAAAACTGAGAAGAATACGCGTAGCTAAACATTGTAGATAGATCCAATATTTTTCATGAATTTGATTTATGAGATTAAATCGGTTGCATACGGAAATTTTTAAGTCCAATAACTCGGAAACGAAGCCTAATCGCTAAAAAATTTCTTCTGTATTTTATCAACAATGTCTGTATACGTCTCTTTGTATTCGTTTTTCGACTCCAGTTAACAACCACCTTGTAGATCATATTGTTTCTTTCGGAATCAAAAATTTCAGAAACCGATATTTTTATGAAACACACAACCTCTATGTTAAATTCTGCAATTACATGTTGGAGAAAAACATTTTTAAATTACCGACTCCCAGAGGAGAGAATAATGGAAAACAAAGTATAAATTTCCATTCAGGAAGTTGATACACCGAGGAATTATTAATCAACATCGGCAACATACGCTGTAATTTTTGCCATTTATCAACGGGGGAGTCAACGACATCCATTGCCACGAGTTTTATTCTCTGAATGTTCGAAAATGAGATACCTACTGCGGAAACACATAATTTGCGATACGCCTTGACTGACCACAGGATCGACATTTCTTCTTCCTGTTTTATAATAACCTATCCTGTTGTATTCGTACTATGAGATAATTCTCGATTTGGTTGAGTTTCGGAACTTCTTCAACAACTTATACATTTCTTGTTCAGGAGTTTTGAGTCATTGGACTTTATTGTTTGGAAAACCTTGAAATGTATCGAGATATTTCTTGCCTCAGAGTGTGAAATGATTATACAGTGTGCTAAAAAAGTAACGTAACTCGTCAAGTGACGTTATTCTTGTACGAAGAATTATTGAAGAGAATCCTCGCACCCACCGATTTTTAATTTCAAAAGCCATTTATCATATGCTTTTTGAATTTGATATGCAATGTGGCTAAAAGTAAAAGTGGTTGTGCCGTTTTTTTTTCTAAATATTAGGACATAATTTACAATTTGTGATTGGAGAGTACTGCAATCAGGCCCTTATTCTTCAACTAATTATTATTAAGGAAATCCACGAATCCATGAATTTTTAATTTCGAAAGCAGGTCTTTCTATGCATTTTTGAATTTGAAATCTCTCACCCTTTACGCTTCACACCACTCTGATTTCTTCAGATATAAGAATATATGAGTTGTGATGAATCAAATGAAAGGACATCCGATTTTTTTATTACAAAATCAACAATTTGTGATTGGTGTCAGGTTCTCATTCTTGAAATAATAAATATCCTTTTGGAAGTTTAAGAAATGAATGCAGTTTTAAAATTGGGGATTTCTACGCTCAACCTTCAACAACTTTCTTCAATTTGAAAAACTTTGCTTGTGATATATAGGGGTATAGAGGGGGGTCGTATGGAGAGTAAATAGTGAGAGATTTCAACTTCAAAAGGTGGTAGAGAGACCTGCTTTCAAAATTATGAATCCATGGAATCAGATGAATTTCCCTCAATAATAATTAGTAAAAGAATGGTGTGATTGCGATAGTCTTCAAATCACAAATTGTAAATTATTTCCTAATTCTCTAATAGAAGAACGGCAGAACGAATTCTATTTTTAGCCACATCGCTGAATACGTAATAAAATTACCTTTCATTTGATGTATCACAATCTATCCACATTCGAAAAAATAAAGTGAATTAGTGAGAAATATCAAATTCAAAAAAAGATACGATAAATTACTTTTGAAACTAAAAAGCGACTAGTGCGAGGATTTTCTTTAATAATTCTTCGTACAAGAAATATTAAGTGAACGTTATTCTTTTCGCACGCTGGATTAATAATCATTGATACCTGGTTACCTATGGTTATTAAATTACCGGCAATGAGGAGTTCTGTTTAAATCTGTTTGATTCACATTATTTGATTGAAATGAATAAAGATTTTCCGATAATTACAATTAAATGTATCAGAACTTCATAAATCATATCGATAAAGTATGTGAACCAAGCTTGGAGCCTCTGATTATGAAACGGTGTTTGGATTGATTTTTCACGTTTTTTGATTCGACATCTGCGGTCATTTAGAATCGAATCATGGAAAAGTTAAGTATGGACAAGCCTCTTAGGACGATATTAACTCATTAATCTGATCAACATCTAAGAGAACTCCTAAAAATATGGAGGCTCTTGTGTGGATCTGTTGAATTGAGGCCATAACATTGGACGTTTGTTGACAACGTATTAGGATAAAAGAAACGTGGATGTTAACTCTTTAATCCGTTAAACTGATTAACATCTGAATTAACTTCTAAAAATATCAAGGCTCTCGGCAAGATCCGTTGAATTGAACCTGCATTATTCAAGTCCATCACTTTGGACGTTTGTTGACATTTTTCGTTCGTTTGAATTACTGTCTCTACACCATGCTTGTACCTTTGACGACAACAGTGGTGAACTTCTAGTGAGAAATTGATAAAATCACAAAAATGCTCAACTTCTACTTCGGCTATATTTGCATATATTCGATCATTAAAAATTATCAATCAAATCAATTAACATTGATTTCATTTGAAAGTTTACTTTTTATGTACAGCTCGGAAATGTGATTGTTTGTAGTATTTTATGTTTCTTGTTAAATTGTGTGTTGATATGAAATTATAACACGTTAATATTTGCCACGCCTATAGCTCAAATAATTTCAAGCAAAAAAAGTTCGTATGAATTCAAAGTTGTAAGTATATTACATTTACTCATACTGAGGTATTTAACTTCGGTTATCTTACTTTTGATACCTATCCAATATTCATGAATAACATTTTTATATAATTCCATTGAAAACATGTTTTTTAATTATTTATGTTGTTATTTCAATAGTTTATATTTTATAATGTTACTGTTATTAATTAGGAATCATTATTACATATTGCCAAGTTATGGTTAAATTGTGAGGTAAAGAACAAAATCTTCCCTAAGAAAATAGCTCAGAGAATATGAATATGGATAGACATATCATTCTTTTACAATGATTCACTCAATGTTCCGTTCCTTGCACCAGATAACTCGCATGATTTCCAAAACTTAGAAGAAAAGAGAGCATTCACCGACGAAATAAATTTATTTTTGTTGCCAATTCATGAAAAATTATGTGAAATTTCAGATTTTCTTCACTGAATGATATTGTATATTGTTGTTATATGGATCAATATCATAATAGTCTGTTGTTAACAAATCGTGTTGTATTTTTCTAACTTCGTGATAATTTTTTTTCTTCGATCGAATAATTCTTTGAAAATTCCTGAAAGTGTAGCTGATGGAATAGGTATACCAGAAATACAAAGAAATGTGTTAATGAAATAAACATTGCAGATAACGATTTTTCAATGAAATTCGGAACCATCTCCGATATGATAATATGTATTTTCGTACCAGAACACTTGACCAAAATATGCAATTAATACGGAGAAGGAATTCTTCGAAAAATTCTTATAGAACACTATATCTTATGCATTCATTTTGCGGATGTTCCTTTTAAATTTCATATTCAACAAAGAATGTTCTGCAGACATATCTATCAGAATATTTTTCTCAATTTATGACTCCGTTGACTCATTTATACTCGAACCATTTCTACGATAATACGAACCTAAATTCTCACAAAAACAACCCTAATCTGTCATCGTATACTTTTAGTACCCTTGAAGTATTGCATCAGGGTTCATTATAGCTTGATGTTACTAGTCCCGATTTCCTGCTTGGGGAACTATAAAATCTGTCACCATCACTGGTATTATCTTCAGCCCATGTGACTGATATATGCCATAGTTTTAGTGAGGTCGTGACAACGATTTCAAAGATTTGTTTATTTTATCGCATAGTATAACAGCTGAAAGGTGAACATGGGCTTGCTTGCTTTGCGCGCACTAGTTGCTCAGTACACCTTTTGTTATGATTCGGTTTAGAATTGGATCTGAATGTAGATCTGAAATTTTAATGCGTGTTCCGATTTGTGATCATGTGAGAAGTGTCACGCTCACTCAAATCTTACTTTGAAAACGGAACAGATGATCTTAGAAAGATTTCGTTAGGAGTTTTCGGGGAAGGAATTGTAATACAGATTCCAGATTTTGTATTTCTGTTCAAGACTACGTGAACTTGAATTGTGAAATATTTTCAAGCGAAATCTACTCCCTGTTCTGCCGGAAACAAATGAGAACTTATTTCAAATGTAACACCATGTATATTTGGACATATTTGAATTCTTCGTACAATTCAACACTAATTTGATGTATAATATGCGCAACCACAGAAGCGATTGTTAAGTTATAGCCTAATTGTCAAATTTCATGTCTGAAAGATTGTCACAAATTAGAGTTTATATTTTCATAATCCCTCATTGTGGAATGTTCTTTTCGCAACATTGGAATAAAATAAAGTACGATTATGCTGTTGCTGGCATAACTCATGAGGAAATTTCATACAGAGTGTCTGAAACAGGGCTTCAAAGCGAGCCTTAATAAAACTATTAAATTTAATTTCTTTCAAACGGCAACCATTTAATTTTGTAATTCCGATCGATTTCGTAAAAAACTAATAAGAGTATGCCAAACATTCATGCCTTTGAAATCAGAAGTTAGACTAAGAAACCTCGATTTATTCCTGAAATTCGAATTTTATTCTATAACTCGTTATTAAAATATATTCCCAATAGTCGTGAACGCATGAAATCCTCATATCGACGACAAAAATGTCGTCTGATTTTTCAATGGCGAAAAATCAGTAACATCGTCTGCTCCATTAAGCTGGTCTCATTCAGGAAAAGGAAAGACCAATGAGTAAAATGATGAGAACTAACTGAAACGAGTTTTCTAGGTAAATTGTTTTCTCCGAATCTTGCGTCTTCTTCGTGTCCACCGTAGCAGCAGAGGAGAATAATTTGGATATAAAATTACCCAAACAAGGAGGCAGACATGTAGAAAATGTCAAGTAGACCTGGATCTGACTGCCTACAAGCACGTGAATTGTGAAGTAATTTGTCGCAGTATAATTCACGGACCGAGATTCTGGTTTCATCCGCCCATGAAAATGACTATCGTCAAATTCACAGCGTGAGTCAACAACGAAGGTTTCTATTTCACATTGGAAGGTGCATCGGATCTTTTCCAAGACACCGACCGCGGTCGTAAAGATGCTATGGTAATGTGGATTGTCAAAATAAGTTTTGTACATTTGCCGCGTCTTGTTATTTATGAACGAAAAGATGATATCTTCTGTGAATTGATCGTTCAGAAAAGTGAAGAGTTAGAAGAAATATATAATTCATTCACTCATATAAAATCACTCGGTTGACCTTGATTTTGTTTTGGTGGGTTTCACTGAACTTTGATTATGTGACAGAGAACCTTACGTAAGTAAGAAAAAATAAAATCACTTGATTACAAATTTCGATGAATCTCGGTGGCTCTAATCAATTTGACAGTTTTTAATCAGACAAACAAAGTTTCGTGAAACCCAGCCTGACGGTTTTAATCAAAGATTATAAAGTATAAAGATGGGAAACGAAGCGACTACAGTGATGTCAGCGACATCTGTTTTTCAAAAGTAATCGGGTTATGGTTAAAATATTTAATTAGGGTCCATTTGGCATAGATTATATAAAAATTATTAGTAGGCTGTTGTCATTTTTGAAAGAAATACTTGAATAAATATTTTTGCTGAATGATGATTGTATTTTGTCGCGTATTTTCCACTGAAATAACTCGAAATCTACAAGAGTACCAACTAGCCCACTCCATAATCTTGGTTTGTGTGTTTTTCTGTTATAAATTTTTCGTTAAAAACTGGCCGACATTCGAAATGCATGGTGATTTATTGCAGAAGTAATAATCTTGAATGTGCATTCTTTTCATTACCAAAAAGAATGGAAATGTAAGTTTTGAAACTCGAATCATGTAACTGTCTTGTTCATTGTTTTTTTATTTTCAGTGTTGTCAAATGGATAGAGGTTTCGGGGTAAAAATATATTGTTCGGGATAATTTGTTTGCGAACCGAATTTTCTTCGTTCTCATTCATTATATCAAAAAGTTCCACTCATAGAGGCAATGGTGGTCAGAAGAACGACTTAGGTGGTGGTTCTCTTGACGACCCTTCCAGCAGTTCGACTCATCTACTAGACCCTCTAGTCTCATTGAGGTTAAAATACACTGGGTAAGATATGTATGAATCGGGTCCAGAACAACTGTTTGACTTATCGATGTTCGATTTATCGAGAGTTCATTCACAATAAGTTCTTGAAATTGTTATGATAATTCTCTAATATGTGAACAAATTTTTGAAATGTACTCAATTTCATAATTATTGTATTGCAGTTGATTTTACACAATCATTTCAAATAAAAATATAAGGAATCCAGAAGCGTATTTCATTTGATTCAAAGCAATATGCAGAAGAAAAGATCATCCTGATCAAAAAGCAGAGCCCTGCTTTTTCTTAGTCGATCAGGATATTTTTTTAAAAGCTCGACAAAGTATTCAATTAAATGAAAATTTATGAGAAATGTGTTTCGAATTTGGCGCCTATTAAAATAGTTTTCTGTACTAAATAATGTTTTCAGCGTCATCTATGTGTCACAAGTAAGAAACTAGCCAAAAATCGTAGTCGGATTTTAGTACCACAGATACAAGGGCGTTTCCTATCTTTCTAACTCTATAATCTTTGGTTTTAATGACATGAAAATTTCAGTGGTTTTTCATGCAGACCAATGAAGAACAGAGGCAGAATTTCTGTAAACATGAACAAGAAATGTTCAAATGTATTTTTGTTTTGGATACTTCACAGTAAAACCCAAACAAGCGTCGCTCGTTAAATACCTTTCTGGTATGTTTACATCAACATCTTTATTCTGACTGAGGATTAATGTATTCAAGATCATGCCCTGCAAAATCATTTCCACGGATAGATTACCGATTCATTTCATATATATGAATTCGGAGTCTTAAGAAAATATCAAAATATCTTTTTATGTATATTAGAATTAAGAATTATGTCACCTCAAACAACACATTGAAAACGGTGACCTTGTAAGAGTTTACTCATTTGTGGAATTTTAAGCTAAATGTCTGAAGTTAATTAATATCATATATTTATCGAATAATATTTGTCGACCAATCATTTGCGTGAATTTCAACACACATACTATTAATGATGATTAATGCGTTGCGTATGATACAAGGGCAGATATAGCTTTTTTCGTGGGGGGGGTGGATAATAACCATTGGGAACGAAAATTTAGAGACTTCCGGTTTTTTGAGCTTTAAAAGTATTTGCTTACCACATATATAGTAAGTTTTCATTGCTAATACACTTCGCGAGAAAATTTAAGGAACAGAAAAATTTTCAAAATTTTTTTTTCAACAGGCTGTATCTCAGTGAAAATGGTTGTATAGAAAATAAAAAACCAACTTCTGAAGATTGAAGTTTCTGAAATTATTGGTTTACAATTTTTCACCGTGGCCATGAAATCATCGGATAAAGCACGAAAAAAAAAATTTTGAAAATTTTTATTTTTTTGCTCTACGCTCACAGAAAATTTTTTCTAGCTAGACCGATGCAAATGTCGTATAGCTTGTTCATTCAGCTCTAATTTGCTTTTTAAGACGTTTTAAATACAAAAGGATCCTTTTTCACTTAACTGCCGATATCTCCGGGAATAATGGTCGCCTAGCGATCCGAAAGGCGATTTCCTTTTCTACAGAAAATTTTCTACAAAAATATGTTTTGTTCAAATGAAAAGAAATTTTTTTGTACCCACATAAATGCGGAAAAAGAGCACAGAAATGTCGTTTTTCCATTTTTTGATTAATGGACTGTATCATCTTCAATATTGGGGGGAAAGTTGGGTTATAAAAAATTTTGACAGCCTGATGTTCCTTCCCCAAAGTCCCCCCAAATCGGTAGATCGATCGGTTCAGCGGTTTTCTTGGACCGATTGATTGAAGATTTGAAAAAATTAAAACAAGGTTTTTTTTCCTCAAACTTGACCTAATATTTTCAAATCGGTTTTTTTACCGAACGAGTTAAAATTAAAAAAAAAAAATTTTTTTTTAAAACGTGATATCAGACAACGGAAAAATTCTGTCGCTCAGAATTTCGTTTAACGAGTACAGTGGGCAAGTTAGTGCCAAGTGGAAAAAGCAATCGCCTTTCGGCTTGAAAGCATGAAAGCAAATTAGAGCTGAATAAATAGGTTATGTGACATTTGCTTTGGTCGAGCTCGAGAAAATTTTTCAATGCGCGTAGAGAAAAAAAATGGAAAAACTTTGAAAATTGTTTCTTAGTGCTTTATTCGATGATTGCATGACTACCGGTACTCCGAAAATTGTGGACCAATAAATTTTCAGAAACAAAAATCTTCAGGCTTCAAAAATTAGTTCTTTTATTTTCTATGAGACCATTTTTCACTGAGATACAGCCAGTTGAAAATCACCAACGAATATTAAATATTTTTCTGTTCCTTTAATTGTTGCTCGAAGTATATATTGACAATATTCGAGAAATAACGAATTAAAAATTATTGTATGAAATTTTTTATGTGCATCACATTGACTTAGTACCTTTTTTTCAGAAAAGATTCAAAATGCTCATGAACTGAGAATATCCCAACCAATTTCGAGTGAAGCCAAGAATACGAAAAGTTAATCATAAAATCCATGTTACCATTTGAAAATAAATCAAAATTTTGCCCCCACAGCGTGAGAGTATAAAGATGACAGTTTATCAGAAACCAGCAAAATAATGATTAATTTTTGTTTGGAATTTTCCCCGAAGCATTTTTTCATTCAGTATTTAAAAAAAATGGATAGAACTGGTTGATAGTTAAAGACCCATAAGTCCTCTGCCTTGTTTTTACAAAATGTTTGAATATATTGTAGGTTTTTAGAGTTCCTTGAGAGGAACAATACAGGGTGTCCCTCCGGGAGTGTGAAATTAGAAATTTTTGAAGAAATAATAATTAGGTCATTCCCAAGTAGACTTTCATTTTAGATAGCGCAATGCATTATCTCAGATCTGTTATATGAAATGGGTTCCCGAGAAGATATTCGACGTCACTCTGTATCTCTACAAAACATTTTAATACACTGGAAGGTAAAATGAGAGTCTCACACGTGGAATTGAAAAAAAGCCTAAAATTCGATTTTTTTCAAATGGAAACTGTCTTTTAAAGGTTCCCTTCATCTAAAACTTACCATTTTCGAGATATTCAGGAATAATTTTTAGCTAGGAGCATAATATAATATGTGAGGAATTAAATATAATAATCTACGTTCGGTCTATCATAAAAATCTCTGTGACTTCATTCAAAATATTTTTCCGTGCTTCCATTTTTGACATTCCTAAAAAAATAGTTCATGAAAATAATTGGTTATTAGAGTATTTTTATACTTTTTCCATCTTTGGATTTTCTTCAATTCCAACTTGGATACTACCATTTTACCTTCCAGTATATCAGAACGTTATATTCTCTACAAAGTGACATCGAATATCTTCTATGTAACCTATTTCAAAAAACAGATCTGGGATAATATTTTTCGTTTTCATATTGAATCTTCACTGATCTACAAGCCTAAATTTGTAATTTATTTAAAAAAAAATTATTAACACGAAGACGACTCTAGACGGCTATGAGAAACTATCCTTAAAATGAATGTGCATTGGGAGATATATCTCGAAAAGTCATAGTATACATTGCGTTCCATTACAAATAAGAAAGTTCATAACATTTCCAGTGAAAGTGATTGATTTAAAAAAATATATCATAATCAAAGGTCTACTTGGCTTATAGCTTCACACAAATTTTGGAGGTGATCGAATTATTATTTTTCCATAAACTAGTAATGGGTACTCCTGATGTGACACCCTGTATATTTAGTAATTCACAACATGGATACCTCAGTAGTACAGGGTGATTCATTTATCTTGGTAACCCCAATTTTCTCGAAAACGCCCGAATATTTTTTCATTCTGTGAATGGCGTTTTGAACAAGTCAATGTCGACTTGAGATGCGCATAAAAATCTGCGGAATAAATAAAGACGCCAGGCGTCGCGGCGCTATCAAAAATTTTTTCTCCAGGGACATACCTTTTTTATCATGTCATTCGAAAGATAATTTCATTGCGAATTTTTTTTTCGAATACAATTTTTATCGATTTCTAACCGTTAGCGATCTGCAGCGTGTTTTATGTTGATTCTATTCCATTTATTTTTTTCTGTATTGTGGTAGTATGGCTTGATTTGGAGACATAGATATGATTTTATGCCTTGAATTCAAGGAGGCAAGTTTTCTAAACAATCTGCCTCTTTAAATAAGATCAAATATGTGGATACAGCAAGATAGGGCTCCATGTCACAACGCTGCCATTGTGAAGAGATATTGAGATTAAGAATTCGAAAATGAATGTAACCTTATATTTTGTCCAAAGTAACTTATGATGAAATAGGGAGATGATTTAACTTGTGTATGGATCATAATGGCTAGATGACCTAAATTTGAGTATGTTCCGTAAAATGACGGAGGCTCTGTAACTATTTTTCTATTATTTTATTCATTAAATATTATATCTTATGATAATAAACATTTTTTTTTATAACAAACGAAAAATTCCTAATCATATGTTCTATATACTGGCCCTTATGATTCATACATAAGTTATTTCATCACTTTGGTCAAAATATAAGGGTCCACTTGGGCACATGCGTTTCTTATCTTCGATTTCAAATAGTCCAAGTTATTAGAATCAGTTTGGTATACCATATATTCAAGGGGAACCCTCAGAAAGTAATCCATGAGCGTTAGGTCTGTCGATATCTGATGGGTCCATTGGTTTCAATCCATTTTTTTCCGAATTCTTGATCTAAATATCTCTTGAGAATGGCAGCGTGGTGGCATGAAGCCCCATCTTGCTGTAGCCACATATTTCATCTTATTTGAAGGAGCACTTTGACCAGAAAACTAGCCTTCTTGAATTCGAATCACAAAATCACATCTATGTCTCTAAATAAAAGCATACTACCACAATACAGAAAAAAATAAATGGAATAGAATCAATATAAAACACGCTGCAGATCGCTAACGGTTAGAAATCGATAAAAATTGTATTCGAAAATAAAATTCGCAATGAAATTATCTTTCGAATGACATGATAAAAAAGGTATGTCCCTGGAGAAAAAATTTTTGATAGCGCCGCGACGCCTGGCGTCTTAATTTATTCCGCAGATTTTTATGCGCATCTCAAGTCGACATTGACGTGTTCAAAACGCCATTCACAGAATGAAAAAATATTCGGACGTTTTCGAGAAAATTGGGGTTACCAAGATAATTGAATCACCCTGTACATCTCCCATCACTGCAATCATTCAGTTCACGAAGAATAATATACAGGTATTTTTTTACTTCTGAGGTTTTTCTAGATAGTGAAAATTATGATGAACATAGTTCTGCCCATATAAAGATATTTGGTATATTAGATCATGATGCTTGATCGACTTCGATCAATCTCGAAGTGATAAATTACAGCTTCCATATAGTTGATATCATCATTAGAAAGGAGTACATTTCTCCCTAGAGAACTTGAAATAAGAAATTTTAGTGGCCACAAATCAATCGGATCTTATTTCGTATAATTAAAACATCACGCCCATTCCCTTCACATGGACCATAAAAATGGAATTAGAGCTTAACGGTTGCCTGTAGTGGGCGATAACTCTGTTTAATCTAAAATGTATCAACGTCATGATCGCCGGTCGACAGAACAGTCTTTAATGTGTTTACGAAGCAGTAAACTCCACGATTTAATTATCGTTTTTTTATCCTTCACACTCGTGAAACATGTAAAGCATTCATTTTTCCGACCGTATTCACCATACGATGTTACTGTCCGTTTCAATTAACTGGCTCGCGTGCAACTTTCGCATGTGCAGATCTGCGATGGTAGCGGAAGCTGGACGACATTCCTCCAATCCTCTGCGGTCCATATTACGCCAAATCCGGGATTTGCTCGGATCAACGAGTACTGGTGATGTTATCGGTGGCCATCGATCGAATGTAGAGAAACAGCTGGAAATTGTTGGGAAAAAGGACGATAAGAATATAATGCCTTCACGGAAAATCGAGACAAGTTGCAAGGTCAGAGAAAAGTAAATTCATATCCAGGAATTTTCGTAAGAAAATCTGATATTCTATATATCGATGGCAGAAAAAAAGGAAAAATTTAATTTTTTCCTATTTTCAGAAGGTTTTTCTTGAGAAACGTAAAACTATGGAACTCAAATTAATATCTGCAAAATGACTCGATTCTTCCCCTTTAGTTTTGCACCAGCTGATATAAGGGGTGGTCAAATTTCGATGATTTAGTATCTCCAAATGAAAACGTTAGTGTTCCATGATATTTTTCGAAACACTTTTCTAATACAATTTCAAAACTATAATATCATGATATACTTTCGAGTCCATCTATCGAAAATTCCGAAAAAACATTTTTAGATCCCTGAGTAGGGAGGACATAGAACTTGATATTCCACAATGATAAAATTGATTTAAAAAACATCAGGTCAAGTTTAAGGAACAAAAATCTTAATTTTCTCAAAATTTCAATCAATCGATCCAACAAAATCGCTGAATCGATCGATCCACCGATTTAGGAGGAACTTTGGGGAACATCAGGCTGTAAAATTTCTTCATTACCTTAGCTTTCCCCCCAATATTGACGAAGATACAGTCCATCAATCAAAAAAAAGCAAAATGGCATTTTTTGCTATTTATCCACGTTTATGTGACGTTATATGCGAAAAAATAATTTTTTTAATAGGCATAACAGAATTTTGTAGGATATTTTCTGCAGATAAAGAAACCGCTTGTCGTCTAGTAGTTCCGGAGATATCGGCAGTTGAGTGAAAAAGGATTTTTTGTATTCAAAATTGTATATCTCTAAAATTTGAAGCGGCACTGAAATTTCGATGGCACCGGTAAAACGTACTGAAAAACTGTCCTGAAGATGATTTTATTTTTAGAGCGTAATTTCAATACTGTGGAAGTTATAGCCAGTTATAATAATTGGCCAAATTTCAAAATCACCCTGTAGCATGGAAAATTATGTTTCTCGAGAAAAGAAAACATGACATGTACAAGGTGATTCATTCATCTATAAATATGTCGAATATATCAATAAAATTGTTAGATAATTTCACGATTAACGGACGAAAAAATGCTAACTCCACACGAAGAAAGAATAAGAACAGCAAGGGAACAAAAACAACAACATAACCTCGGGAAACATAGGTCAATTATTACATCTATTAATTATAACATTGTATATCGAGCTCAAACTGTCTATATCCGACCTAAAATTCACACAATTGTTTGATCTTTTTATATAAAACATCTCAGCAAAGAGTCTCTTTCTATAGTTTTCCTCTCTGTGGAGAAAATCTATATTTTCCACATTGAAATCAAACGAATGTCCAGTCTCAAGGTGGTGTTCAACTAACGCCGTCCTCTGATTAAACTGGACATTCGTTTGATTTCAATGTGGAAAATATAGATATTCTCCACAGAGAGGAAAACTATAGAAAGAGACTCTTTGCTGAGATGTTTGATATAAAAAGATCAAACAATTGTGTGAATTTTAGGTCGGATCTAGACAGTTTGAGCTCGATGTACAATGTTATAATTAATAGATGTAATAATTGACCTATGTTTCCCGAGGTTATGTTGTTGTTTTTGTTCCCTTGCTGTTCTTATTCTTTCTTCGTGTGGAGTTAGCATTTTTTCGTCCGTTAATCGTTAAATTATATAACACTTTTTTTGATATATTCGACATATTTATAATTAATTTATTATATTGGTGATGATCTATTTCAATTTATTTGTTCGTTGTTCAGTTGTTTTTATCTGACATTTGATGGAAAGTTTCATTTATGACATGTACACTTCATTTTTTGTATTGACTACTTGTCTAAGGCAGAATAACTGTATGGAGTTTTGATTCATGATTGTTGAAGGAAAACTTAATTTGATTTGTCTCGGTGAGTGTGCCCTTTGTACTTTCATAGTCTGCTCTCCTTACATATTGAATTCTATTGCAGCCTGAAGAAAGATCAAATTGGATCAGAAACTGTAGCGAAATAAATCGTTGTTTTTGAGTAACCTTGTTTTGCCATATCCGAAAACCACTGTTAAATTTATTAACTAAGGCAAATTCTATTGTTGATAAATAACGAAAGAAACATTTTGAATCATATGTTCTATATACCGGCCATTACGATTTATGCATAAGTTATATCATTCCTCTATTCCATTATAAGTTAGTTTGGTCAAAATATGAGGGTTTACTTGGGCACATGCGTTTCTTATCCTTATCTTTTATTTTCAAATGGTCCAAGTTATTAGAATCAGTTTGGTATACCATATTTTTCGGGGTAGCCCTCAGAAAGTAATCCATGAGCGTTAGGTCTGGCGATATCTGATGGGTTCATTGGTTCCTATCCATTTATTTTTGAATTCTTGATCTAAATATCTCTTCACAACGGCAGCGTTGTGACATGAGGCCCCATCTTGCTGTAGTCACATATTTCATCTTATTTGAAGAGGCACATTGACTAGAAAACTAGCCTCCTTGAATTCAAGGTACAAAATTATATCTATGTCTCCAAATAAACGCAAACTACCACAATACAGAAAAAAATAAATGAAATAGAATTAACATAAAACACGCTGCAGTTCACTGACGGTTAGAAATGGATAAAAATTGTATTCGAGAAAAAAATTCTGAATGAAATTATCTTTCGAATGACATGATAAAAAAGGTATGTCCGTGGAGAAAAAATTTTTGATAGCGCCGCGGCGCCTGGCGTCTTTATTCATTCCGCAGATTTTTATGCGCATCTCAAGTTGACATTGACCTGTTCAAAACGCCATTAACACAATGAAAAAATATTCGGACGTTTTCGAGAAAATTGGGGTTACCAAGATAAGTGAATCACCCTGTGTATTACTTTTTTCTATCTCATTCAATTTAGGAGATATAGTACTGAATCATCGAAATCTGATCACCCTGTATAATAATAATCTTTATACATTTGTAACAATTGATTTATATCGCTTGCACGCTCTCGTCAAGTTCGCCAAGACAAGCGAAGCGTCGCGCTGGGGCACTTCCTGCCTTTTCTCGAAGTGTTTCCCCGTATTTTCGAACCCTCGTACCTTGAGTTTGGAATATAGCAGATGAAAAAAATTCTCAGGATATAATGCCAGTAGTGAACTTATCAAACTTGCAAAGTTTCAAGTGCATAGCTTTTACACTTTAGATTTTATAGTTATCTAGAAACCCTCGATTTCGTCACTCACTTACTGATGATCATAAAAAGTGTTAGGGTACTTTGGTTTGTGAGCTAGTATCAGTACACAAACAACGGAAAAATTCCTATACTTGAAGCTTTCACCCTCCAACCCTTAGAACCATGGGATTGCCTCGCCTTGGCAATATGTTACATGAAAATATTTTTGGTTGGATAAAATTTACTGTAATCTATATAATATCAATAGTTTATTTATATACCAATATAGAAATGAATACAAAATATTTTTTAAAATGGTATAATATTGATAAGAAAGTTTGATTTCATTCTGCACAATTAACATTGTATTGGACAATTGTACATAGATCATTGCATTTAAAACCTCCTATATTATATGAAGCTCGTAGCTAACAGAGATTCCTGAATACCTCCAAAATGACTCTCATTTTGCCCTTTAGTAGGTATATCAAAACGTTATGTTCACTACACAGACCTGCGTTTCCAAATCAAATCTTCAAATTTCCTCCATTGAATTCAATAAAATAATCTCGACGGAAAAACGTTTCTAACATGGTTCAGCATAATTATTTTAGTTACTTGACGACACACATTTACACTTCGTTGGCGTAGTTCGTCCAAATTTCCAGGATGAGTAACAAAAATTTGAGTTCATAAATTGATTTATGGCGAAAATGGTTCATCAAAATTACGTTTTTCATACCCTGTTTTAAAGAGGCTTCCAAGAGTTTTCAAAGAAAGTATCACTGAACCTCTCTACCCTACTCAATTTTGAGGGGTTTAAGCTTCCTCTCCTAGGGGGTTGCTCGTTCAAGCCTCGAATATACGTCAAAAGATGTCCCCCGAACAAAATCATTCGACGTGTTTACGGAAATTTTTCCAATGACTTTGGGATAAGAAATATACGGGATTGCTCGTCTGAGAACAAACAGCCTGTATACTTGCTATCGATCTAATACGAATCAAATTTCCCTTGCTTCTTTGTCAACCTGAATACTAGTCCAGGATCTTCACCATTCTCGAACAGCATTTTCGGTATAATCACTAGTTTCCAGGAAAAAATATATGACGCCTAGCCAGGCATTCGGATTGTACAACACCAATTCATAGCTGCTCAACAAGGCCATTCGGATGAAAAAAGTTCATGATGACGACGTGTTTCGACTGTAATTGAAAGGAGAACGACAAAATAAAAAATAACGAAAGGACACTCCAGTCCCACTCGAGATCAGATAAGAGGGAAACGTTTCGTTATGAATTATGAGAGAAGCATTCGGAGCTTGGGATACGTGTAGGTCTATTTTGACTGTCATTGTAAAAGATTGACGTATTTAACCATTGTTATCGTCGCATCTTGTTTATTTATCGCGTTTTCAGTCTCTCCTTCTCCTACCTGCCCAACCCTCGTTGTGCCTCGTTATGTGAGAGAAATGCGGGATTAAATAAATATTGTTTTACCTGAATGGAATGATTGTTGAAAATGATTTAATGATTACGGTTCCAATATGTTACTTTTTGGTCGAATAAGAAGGGAGATACATCTTCGAGAAGAATACGTGAATCGAAAGTTATATCAGTTCCATAAGGAAACTGTTGAACTTCATATTATATTACTATAATAATGATGTAACTTCATAGCTCGTTTTTGAATTTTGAACTCCTGGAAGAATATCAGTGTCTCCTGCACTTGTATTATGAATAACTATTTTTTTATTATGTGGTAAATCTGCCACATTCTATAAAATAAAATCGTGCGAGAATATTGGCCGGTTTCCGAGGTCTTGGGTTAAGCTTCCAATAGTAAACGATTCGATAACTTTAACCAACCGATAACCTCTTGTTAAACCTAACTGCGTTTCTGGAGTATTTTTCTGTTCTTCGTTAACTATCGAATAGATAACTGATGATTATCGACTGGATCACAAGTTTGTTTCTAACTCAACAGATGTCGCCACATGCAAATTCATATTTTCAACGATTAATTTTAAAAATACATTATTCGAAACTCCACTCCTGGAATTCAAATTGAGGAAGTTTTCTATACAGAATATCAAGTTTTTACATATATGCTTTGATAGTGTTGAATGAACATTTTTTGAACAAAAATATTTTTGTATGTGGAAAGTATTGAAACGTAGCAAGAATTTGACAGAGCGTGAAAAAATGTTGCTTTCTGGTTATTGCTGAAGAGTGTACAAATATCATCGAGCACAACAAAGGTGAATCAAAGGAAAGAAGCATCATTGGAAATAACTAGACGGTTTAATGCTAGTTGTGACAATAGGCAACTTCACGCTTTAATTAATATTTTAAAGAAAAAGGGGAATAGGAACATGAGGAATGCTTAGATGACTAACCCCCTATAGCAGAGGTGGCCAAGAGGTCGACCGCAAAAGATATTTAGGTAACCCCCGTGAGATGAATAAACTCAAGAGAAAACAATTTTTGAATGTATTATAAGCCTAATGGAAAAATGCAGTGTAAAGGCAAAGTACCACCCAAAAACATAATGCAGCATAAACATTATGTGTCATTTGTAAGATTCAAATTCAAAATACTTATTAATTAATTGCTAAAATGTTTTAATTTTTCCTTGTAAACTCACCTTACAGTCATCCGCAAGAAATATGTTTGAATACAAGTAGACCTCAGAGATCAAAAGTTTGGCCACCCCTGACCTATAGGATTTTTTCTTGAAATAATGAGATAGCACTTATTTATATAGGTTTATTCATAAATATTTATATAAATCTTTGTTCAATGATGTAGAGGTCTCCTCATTATGAAACAGGTAAGTGAAATACAATTTATTGAAGGAATTTTCAAATTTAATAATAATATAACAGCTTAGTGTGAGAAATCTTTACTTATTGAAATTACACGTTAAAGTTGTACAACTCAATCCACCAGTTTTACACAAGAAGATTTTGAATCTTGGGTGCATTGAGGAAGCAACCATAATCGAAGATGTAGATAACGAAGGGCAGCAATGCGAACCTGTTGTGTGACCATAATCGAAGAGGGTGACAATGTAAATGAGCCGTCTCAACTTGAGGGTACGGGTTATCCTATACCAATTCCAATCAGCTTCAAGAGGCAGATGTCTCTAACTGAAAAAAAAAAGAAAGTTATTCATAAAATTGCCAAATCAATTGCGGGGAAGAAGTTAGAAAAACAAAATATTGGTCTTTTAATTAAAAAATAAGTTAATTGATTAATGGAAACACAAGAGTTATTGCAATTGGACATATCAGTGAAAAAGATTGAAGTGCAATTGTAATATGTTGTGCTCCGATTAAAAACAATAGAACTTCAACGTTACAACTCAGAACTTCAAACTTCGAAAGTAAATATGCCAACAAATCAAAATTGAATGATTAATTGTATAACCTGTTGTTATTAATTACATTCTACCTATTACTTACCTAAAATACTGGGTAACAGTTGTTTTCCGAAGATTATTTTCCTTGATCAAATTAGGAATTTCATTATCCGTGGTTACAGAAGATGTATCTTGAAGTTCCTAAATGATCTGTATTTTGCAAAGCTATATCGTGAAGCACTGCTCTGGCTGTGATATATAACACAATCTAACTTCCGACTTTTGTTTAAACTATTGTATTTCTTGTCATGATATAAGTTCTGTTGTATTTTCTCTGCGAAAATGAATCTAATACGTTTTCAATTCATTACGAAGGTACAGAACTGTTTGCTTTTTGCTTGTTGAACCCGTATTTTTAAATTAATCATCTGTAACTGTAAACATTTCGATCTACGAATCTGGTTGCAGAAATGTTGTTCATGATGCATTGTCTCCTCTGAAGATCGCTGGAACTTGAAACTAGATCATAATTCTTCCTATATATTCCACAACAGTATATTATGTTCACATACATTTTTCTAAACCAAAACACGCAAATCAGAGTAATCTCAGAACAAAACTTGCAGCAAAAGTGAGGTTCGAAATCCAACATTACTTCTTTGCCCATGCGCCAGTTAGTTATCGAATAAGTAAACTGCCAAAGTCGTCCCGTTAAAATAAACTGAGTTTATCGAATGGATAACTTTAGGAGGGGTGTTGAGAAACAGAAATCACCAGTTAATCCATCCGTCAAAGTTATCGAATAGATAAACTACCGTTAAAAAGACCTCGGAAACCGGCCATATATCAATTTCGCATACCGCATGGATTTATTTACTCTTTTCATACCCATATGCCTTTTCTCCCTTCTCCTTGAGACTATGGAGAAAATTGTTGACAACATTTGGGGAAGTTCGAAGCTCCATTATATACAGGTTGCCTATAGCGGGGGTAGATCTACCGTAGACGCCCTACACCACCTCCTCGTAGAGGTGGAAGGCTTTCTCATCTCAAAGCAGATTATGCTTGCAATGTTCATGGACATTGGAGGGGCTTTTGACAATACCCTACATGTCTTCATATGCAATGCTGCCAAGAGGAAAGGGGTGGAACCCTCTACTGTAAAATGGATATCAGCAATGTTGAAAGGGCGAACTGTCACAGCCTATCTGGGAGAAACTGAGGTGATTGTGCTAACATGCAGGGGATGCCCTCAAGGAGGGGTACTATCACCTTTGCTGTGGTGCCTGGTTATGGATGGTTTCTTGGAGACGCTTACGGCAGGCGGTTACAACGCTCAGGCATACGCTGACGATATAGTGGTAACTGTGAGAGGTAAGCATCCGAATGCAATCTACCTTCAGTATCATTGAGAAGTGGTGTGAAGAGGGACAGTCATTCAATCCCTCCCCTGATTCCCTTCACCAGAAGAAGGAATCTTAATTTGAGAGTTCCAATTCTGAATGAAAACCCTTCCAGCGCGAGTGTAACTATATGGGAGTCGTCTTGGACAGTAAACTCAACTGGAAAAAACATGTGGAAAAAACCCTTTCCAGGGCCAGTGCGGACCTGAGGACCTGCAAGAGGCTTTTTGGAAAAACATGCGGGATGAGACCTGAGATGGTACTGTGATTATACACTGCAGTAGTACGCCCCGTTGTCATCTATACATCACTAGCATGATGGACCAAAACTGAAGAGGTAACAACCCGCAACAAGCTGTAAGAGTTGCGGTGACTAGCTTGTGTTGGGGCCACGGGCCACAGGAGCTATGTGTACGACTCCCATAGCAGCGCTTGAGGTCATACTTGATTTACCTCCCCCACACTGGTATGTGAGGAAATGTAGCCTGCAGGAAGCCACAAATATCCCTTTAAGGAAACCTCCTAACTGTAAAAAAGGACCAATATCAGAAAACGGTCTAGCTATGGGAAACGGTGGATGCTCTGGACAAATACTCCTGGACTTGCGCAAGCAAAGAAATTTCTGGAATTCTTGCACTAAAAAGTTCATGAAGCTCCCACGAGCTAAGCTTCGAGTAATAGTTGGTCTGCTGACGAACACTGCCGATACAGATATCTTTTTGTCGCATGGGAAAATCAGCAGATGAAATTTGTAGGCAATGTGGATCTTAGGGAGAAATGGCTGAAAACATGGTATTCCAGAGCTGGCAGAAATAAGAACAATTCACATGGAGAAGCCGGTTCTGGATCCTCATGAGGTGACAGATAGAGCTCCCAAGGATGTCGGTAGATATATCAATGCTATCGACGGCCTTCTTGGGATTTAAATGAACAAGATGTGTAAAGCACAAAAGGACCTCGCGGTCGAAGGTTGGAACCTAGCCACAACGACCCCTGTTTAATATAATAATAATAATACTCATTTCATGTTGCCTCTTGTCACATCACAGTCGTTCAACATTTTTCAATTGGGAAATCATCTAACGATATTTAGAGAAATATCTCATTAACTGCAATGAAAATACACTGAATTAGAGGAAATAAGATATAGTCCGTTTCAGAAAAATTGGCATCTTCAGGCAGCTGTGGAATCTCGAAACTACAAGGTTTTCATGTAAACAATCATTTGCTTTTTCTTGGTGTTTTCTGATAAATAACTAATTCTTAAAATTTCAGTTTTCTCCTAAAACTGTCAGAAGAATTTTGGAGACAAAGAACGCAAGGCAAATCATCACAGCCAATAGTGAGCCGTAAAAAGAAAACTACTCCACATGATTATATCTTCAAAGAGACATTAAACGACGTTATTTCATCTAAAATCAAAAACAATGAATATATCAGTATATACATCTCTTTTGAACTGCTTGAGAAGTAACTGACGTTCAAATGATTCACAATTTATCAACAAGTATTTTGTATTCTATCCAACAATTTAGCTATGAGATTGTAGAGTTATTCCTGAATTTTCAATAGTCATCAAGAAAGCAAAGATTGCTGAAGAGTCTTCAAGGAGAAGGAACTTTTAGTGATCTTCGATGAATGAAGTCTTAATTATTTAATGAATGATATATCTATTGGAGTTCCTCGAAAACATGGATAATTTTATGTTGAAGCATTCCACGTTATTTGTATTATCAATCCTGAATTTCCATGCTTGATCTACTGTGAAATAACGTGGCTGAGCATATCTTAGTCGTCATCCTAGCTGTATGCTCTTTTGCAATTGAAGCTAAGTTCGAAAATGTGTCAACAACAATGATGAAAGTAATAGGTATCATTGTACAAAGAATTCTTCAGCAATAATAAAATACTGCTGCTGCACAGGATAAATTATTGAAAATATTCTCATTAATTTCAAATTAATTTGTTTTAAAAAATATATTCAATAACTTATATATTTCGCGTACAGAAGATTCATTCTAACACTCGTTCATTCGAAAACTCGCCACTTCGTGCCTCGATTTTGAATTTTAGAGAAAATCATGTATAATCCTCATATAGGAGGATCATTCTAATACCTATTCGTCCATTCGGAAACTTGGCACTTCGTTGATCGATTTTGAAATTTGAACTCGTGGAAGAATATCAATATCTTTTGCACTTTTGTATCATGAATAACCATTTAGGACACGGATCGGAAAGGGGTATTTTCAAAATCGAATCATAGATATGAATGTTGATATTTTGGAAAGGAGAAGAAGCTCTTCCGGTTTAGGAAAATAAAATAAAGGGTGTACCACTTAAAAATAACAATTCACATAAAATTTTTAGTTTAACGATGCTTTTATGCTTTCCTTAGAACTGAATTCTGAATGCCAAAAAAATACTACAAATTTGACCATTCAAACCTTTTTGTACAATCAGAATTAACTGGGAGAGCTATTGAGTAAAATATACATAATCACACGGTACATCAATCTGAAATACCTGAACATATAAATGGCCGTATATCAAGAGAGAGTCTATCGAGCATATACAGAGGTAAAAACAAAACAAAACTGATGATTCGGGATCAGGACATCTCATATTCTGCTCGATACGGTTTGTTTGACGAAGACACACCTGCGGGTCGACCAATTTATCGCCATTTATCGTTATGAACTCGAGAACCGACTGGGCCATTCGATCTATGCGGTTCCGAACGGCCCATAATTTTTCTTTCCGATTGCAGTGTTTGCAGTCTGGCCATGGGGGCCGCGCAACCCGATACGTCCCGATTGTGATTCGGGGAAAAACGTGAGGTTAATTACTTTATCAATAGAGCACATACAGAAACCGAAGAGGAAACAAGGCGGCTATAATTCAATCAATACCGGGACGAAGCCTTTGTGCCAACAAAAAGTACCTGCGGAGGTGGGTGAATGCCCCAAGTGTGCAAGAAAGAAAACGGAGCTGATGCTATTCAACTAGGTGGTCAAAATCGTCGACCTTCTCGGTTAGCTACTGTTTCTCCTCACGTCCGGAGGACAGCAATCTGAATGGAACACGACTGGCAGGCGTATTTTGAAAACATCAACTACCAGGAAGAAGCAAAACTATTGAGCGCCTTTTCTGAATCACAATTTTCAATAATGGAATATTGAAAAGGAGTATTTTCGGTCCATGAGTCATCAAGAAGATGATTCTAAGGTTGAAACAAAAGAGGAGAATTTTGCGAAAAACTTATAATAGGTTTGTTCGCGGGTCCAATTCCGAACCGGTTCGTTACCAAGTTCAGAATTAATAAACTAGGCTATATTTCCGAACAGATTCTGATCTTACCTCACTGCGAATGTTCTTGGAATCAAAAAAGGTCTGTGTGTTTATTTTTATGAAACAATTCCTCAGCTATATTGGTCAGACAAAAATGTTGAATAATTGGGCATCGTTAAAGTCTAGGAGCACCACTTCAAAATATGCTATATTCTTGGGACTTCATCAACTCTTGATAATTCCTAAAGATCTCCGTCACTTGACGATTAATTATGAATAAAAGATATGTCTCACATTTACGAGACACAACAACAAAACAAACTCAGGTAAGAATCAATTTAGAACTACAAGTTCTTGCTTCAACCCCGGAACTCTTGGAACCGATTCGTTATCGGTGTGAGTCGATCTGAGCTTGTGCAAAGTTTAGAAAGCTATTCTACACAATGTCTTGAGAGGAGTTCTGCAATGGTTCGGAACTCGACCCGCGAACAAAGCTAATGACAATCAGGGACCAACAAGAACAACCGATTTTATTAAATTTGCTTCCTTATGTTTGTTCATAGATTTCCTGAAAAAGTAAAAAGAAGTGGTTTTATATTCAACAAAATAACCGTTATCAAAACACGAAATTTTGGATTGACTTGTTGAGAAAATGGCTGATTTCAGGGAATTTTGAGATAAAGTAACAATATCACCATAATAGTTATTAATATTAATCTATGGCCATCATGTATTGATTGTATTGCCAATGTCAATTGAGGAATCGAAAAGTCTTACGATTCCGGAAACTGTCCATGTTGAGAAATTGACTGAAAAAGGAATCTTATATAGACTCCGAAACGTTACGAAGCTTGAAAGTTCAATGTGTGTTTTTTATTGTTAGACAAAAATTTTTGAGCGGATTTGGCCCCTGAAAAATTAGTGCTGAAGTTTTACGTAGGGGCCTTCATTTTATTATTATTAAACTTTTCCTAATAGTATTTTGTTTCAGAGACTGGAAGAGAAATGCCTAAATAAAAAAAACCTTCACAAAAATGAAAGACCTCCCATAAAATATTTTAATGACATCCAGGGATAGGTTGATGTCAAATTTTTGCGGTGGAAAGAGGGGTTAATGAAAGCATCAAAAACTTCTCAAGTGTGCATTGAACATATTCATAATAACTTTCTCTCAACGATTAGTTTCATAAATTTCTTCAGTTTCTAAAATAAATTATACTTATTTGAACGAAATTGAATGATACTAAGATCATTGCCTAGAAATAAGTTAAGACTTTTAAGCTTATGAACAAAATGAAAAATTACTGAACATTTAATTCGAAAAGAAGTTGTTGCCGTTTGTATATTTTCTGCTCATGAATTTTTTATCGTCATTATTGAAAAAGGCAGCACACTTCATTTGTTAGTTCACAAATCTATACAACACATGGTACACTGTGTCTCAAATTGGGTAAGACTGCACTGTATCTCAGCTATTATTGGAGATAGAAACATTCGGTTTTCGCGACCGTTATCACTTTTTTGAGAAACTTATAAATCCACAAACAAAAATATTCCAACCCTTTCGTTTTTGAAATACAGATCGAAAACGAAAAATGTGCACTTTGAGAGGTGTTATAATTTCTCGGGCCCTGAATAAGATAAAAAAATAAAAAAGGCTTGTAATAGATATTTTTACGTATAAGTCAGTGGCGTAGTAAAAATTTTTTCGGATCACTGTTTTCCAAATTGAGCACAAACCTGGTATTTTTCAAATGGAGCACCCAGTATATTTTAACGTCAAATTTTTACATTTTTTTTTCTGAATATATTGATGTATCACAACTCTACCCTCAATGAATTTCAGCTTCAAAAATAGGAAAACTCCACATTTAAGTTTGTGTTTTCAATAGTAGGTCATGAATTCTTCAACACATGCATAAATACTGAACATGCATCAAGATACTTCAATATAAACATTGAATTTTTTTTCGTTTTCACCATTTTAAATTCATATTGAAAAGTGATATTTTGAGTTCATGTTCAGAAAATCATGAAATAAAGAGGTTTTAGGGACATATCGTTTTGAAAAAGTAATTATTGGATGCATGTGTAAAAGACTTCATAGCCTACTATTAGAAAAACATACATAAATAAAGATTTTTTTCTAAGAATAAAATTCATTGAAGGTTATGTTGTGATACATCAATGTATTCAGAAAAAAATGCAAAAATTTGACGTTTGAATATACAGGCTGTTCCATTTGAAAAATACCAAGTTTATGCTCAATCTTGGAATCAGTGCTCCGAATTTTTTTCGAACAATGCCACTCCCTCTACGTAAAAATATCTATTAAAAGTAGTTTTAATATTTTTCAATGTCCTACAGTGCGCGAGAAATAATTATATCTCAAAAAAGCGATCTTTTTTTTCGCCCTGTATTTCAGAAACAAAAGTAGTTGGAATATTTCTGTTTATGGATTTAAAAGTTTCTCAAAGAAGTGACATATGGTCTTATATAATAGCTGAGATACAGTGCAGTCTCACCCAATTTAGGAACAATGTAAGTACGTAGAGCGTAATAATATAACGATGAATTTTGCTCGACTCAAGGAAACAGCTCAAATTGATGAAACCAGATGGTTTTTTAATACACTGTCCATGCGGCGTAACTGAAAAATCCACAACTAGGTGGATAAATAGAGAAAAATGATTCATCTTCTCAAACACTTGGTAACAATATTAGGATAAATATCATTCATTTTCTTTCTGCATATCGGGCTTGAATTAATGAATCTATGTCAATACGAATTTGTTGTACAGTTGGCATCATTTCATGATATCCCGACATTCCCGACTCTACGCTTTTAGCCTGCCTGTTTGGTAAATATTAAATACTGATTGCAAATTTTATTTTTCAAAAAATTCAAATTACCCTTTTCTCATGAAATATCTACTTCAACTACATCAATTGACTTTTTTCCTACTGCCTTGAAATGTTTTCGACACCTCTGGAATTTTTTCGACACCTTTGGAATTTTTTCGACTGCATTGGAAATTTTACAACTTCGTTCAGCATTGCTGAATAAATCATATAGAAATTTGGCAGATGGATAACTCTTATATGTTGAATTCGTTTTGTTGGAAATAGACAAAAAGAAGAAACATTTATTTTGGGTTCGAGGATAGAACTAAGAAACATATCGACGAAGGGGTCTACATACCTTAAAGTTACGAATTGAATTCACATGGAGAGAAAATTGAAATAATTCTACGATTCTCGAAATACTTCTGGTTTACCCATACTCGAGAAATTGTTCAGGCTAACGGTTTACTACTATTAGTGAAATTGAAAAATTGCTCCACCTATATAATTTGCCTCACTAAGAGTTAACGTTCAATTGTAGGACAATCTGAGTAATTTGTTATTTTTTCTATATATTCCACAAAATTCTACAATTCCTCTCTTTAAGTTCGTATCAGAAAATGGCATCTATCACTTTTAGTTTGAATAGTTGAATTTCGTACCTGGCTATTAATTTGAACAAGAGCGCAAAATCTCCTGATATAAGTATTTGTGTTATATACATACCTATAAGACACATTAGAATTTCGGAATACGCTTCCCTTGTGGGACGGACAAAATCGTGATCGTGCCTCAAGAAGCTTATTCAGGTACCGATGTCGGATTTTTCAGATGGATAATGGATTTTGACGTGATAGATCGTGCATGGACGATATTGTGGTCGTAAATAGGATTTATTCACGCTTTTGTGCGGATGTTAATACGTTTTCTGCAGTGAGTCCCAAAATCCGAATTCTAAGAAATACTAATCTCACAAATCGTTCATCAGAAAATGAAGAATTCAAAAATTGTTTCAGATTCAAACCGCACAATTCACAGATGATCAGATTTAAAAATGGGTTGATAATTCTTGATTATCTTCATAATTCATTTTTGATTAAATTATCCTAAAACTCAGACTTATTGTGGCCAAATTACATAAATGCAGGAAAGGAAATAATGCATTTCATGATGATATTTTAAATCAGCTCTTGAAGAGGTGATAACTCATATCTTTTGACAATGTTGATGGGTATTTTGACTAGAAATCCTACAACCAGACAAAAAACTGCTCATTATCATAAAATGTCATCAGGAATATTGAAATAAAAAGGAATATTTAGTTCCCAAGATTATTCTTCGCTCTCGTTTTTTTAAGGATAAACTTTAACCTTTATTAATCGAGGTGATAACAAGGGAACCAGCGTTACTAGAAATATTAAAATTTATCAATCTGCTTTCAGTTAATTTCTCATAAATCAATCCATTCATTTGAATCGATATATTTCGAGAATTCGAGATGGACAAACATTTGCAATGAATTGTCATGGAGTGGCAATAGAATTGATAAATTAATATACATATTTTGAAAGAATACATAACGAGGAATTTATTAAGCTTGTTTCGAGGTCTTTATTTTGCATAGTTAGTTCAATTTCCTTATGATAATAGGTGATCCCAGATACAGAATAACTAAGAACTAAGTTATTCATTCACGAAGCTTCTTGAAATTCAATGAATTTAGATTTCATCCTACTGCATGGACTATTTTTATACAAAGCAAAATGATTTGACCATATTTTTATAAGGTCGATGATATGTTTGACGTTTACGGAGAACAAAGAGCAAGAATTCATTGAAAATTTGGTTTCTGAGACAAGAACAGCTGCTCTATCAATATTTTCAGTGTTAAGGTGTTGCTGCTTATGTCAAAAAGTATTCAAGTACTTTGATATTTTGAATGACATTCACCGTAGTAACATGAATATTTTGGAATCAATTTCTCATTCTCATCTTTCAGGGTTTCTGAATAATTAAATGATATTTTCTTGTGCAAAACATAGCTTTGATTAAACATCTATAACTTCTATACTAAAAATCTTATTGGGGAGCTAAAATTTAGAATGCAGTTACCAAGATCCTCTTCATGCAACTGTTACGAAACACGCTTCTTATAAAACAGGGTCATTCAAAATTCGATGGTTTATCGAGGCATCCAGCATGATTAAAACTTTTTATAAGCACTTTTTCTCTGGGACTGAGACACTATTTTAAATTTTTTTTTATCTAATTTTTTGTGTGATATAAAATAAAAAGAATGCATTCGTATTTAAAATGAAAAAGTTGACTTTTTTCACTAATAATAAACGAGATGAAAAAATTAAATATAGTGTCTCATTTCCAGTAGAAAGTTCTAATCGTTTCAGATATCTTCATGAAAAAAAAGTTTCGGCACATTTTCTAAATCAATTTAATATCGAAGTAGTTATTCTTTAAAAAACATTAAGATATCGTGAAACGGTTTCCACTAATGGTGTCTTCATGAAAATCTAGCCCGGGACTATTTTCAACGTTTTTACTTATCAGAAACAATCAAAATCAAGCAATTTGGGATACATCACGGTACATCAGGAATATGTGTCCGTGAAGTTAGCACCCACACATTCGAAAAACATTTTTTTGCATTCGTTAGTAACAACTATGTGTAACTAATTTGTTGTAAAATTTGTTGTAACTAATTTGTTGTAAAAATTTTCGTTTCTACCCACCTCAAGGATTCTGAAAAACAACGCATTCCGCTGGTGCTAACTTCAATTGTCGAAATTGTAGAAATTTTTCTTTCATTAGTTACTTACTCGTTACTAACTATTTGTAACCTGAAAATTTTCGTTTGTAACCAAATCCTTAGGGCGAAATTACACCCCTAAAATTCAAAGTTATCACTCACATTTTCGAAAATGAAGAAATTTTTTTTGCATTCGTGAGCATCTCATTAGTAACTATTTATAACCTAAAAATCTTCGTTTGTAACCCCACTCTTAATGAAAAAATGACACCCCTATCATGCAAAGTTAGCACCCATATTTGAGAAAAGGTGAAATTCTTTCATTTCATTCGTTAGTAACTATTTGTAACACAAAAACTTCTGTTTATAACTTAACTATTGATGGCGAAATAACGCCCCAAAATTGCGAAGTTAGCACCCACATTTTCGGAAATATAAAAATTTCCTATTTTATTCGTAAGTTACTTGTTAGTAACTATTTGTAACCTCAAAATTTTGGTTTTTATCTAAAGGATACTAAGAGAAAAACACCACATTCCGCTAGGTTTTAATTTCACGGACATCTTCAATTTCGAAAATGTGGTAATTTTTTCTTCCATTCGTAAGTTACTCGTTAGTAACTATTTTCAACATCAAAGTCAGTTATATGACATTTCTTTATTTCATTCTTGAGTCCATCCATATATCTAATAGGTCTTGTTCAGTTGAATGATAGATGAAAATCACATATCAATAGAATATGATTCATACAGATACCTATGTGTATATGATGCCGGAAATACTGTGGTATACAACTGATATGAATATATTATGACAAAAATTCATAGATGAAGCATGATCAAGAGCTATATTTATAGTAATTCAAAATTTATGAAAAAATAGGGAATTTCCGATATGTATATTGTTGCAACATTTTCAGGTTGCTTTTTTTATAATCGATTTGGTTGAAAACATATGCTATTCAGTCCTACAAACAGTTTCTAAGGGAGAACTATCGAATTCAAAAGAAAATATAAAATATTTGAAAATGTGGGTGCTAAGTTTAGATATCAGGGGTGTCCTCTTTACATTGAATGTTAGGTTACAAACGAAATTTTCCAGGTTACAAATAGTTACTAACGAGTTACTTACGAACGAAAAAACTTTTTTTTTATTTTAGAAAATGTGGATGCCCGTGAAGTCAGCATCCAGCGGAATGCGGTGTATTTCTCTCAGTGTCCTCGAGGTACAAACGAAAATTCTATTGTTATAAATGGGTACTAACGAGTTACTGACCAATGAAACAAAAAATTTCTACATTTTCCAAAATGTTGATGCCCGTGAAATAAGCACCCAGTGGAATGCGGTGTTTTTCCCTCAGTACCCTTGAGGTACAAACCAAGATATTGATGTTACAAATAGTTAGCAATGAGTTACTAACGAGTGAAATGAAAACATTTCTACATTTCCGAAAATGTAGATGCCCATGAAGCATCCAGTGGAATGCATGAGTATCTTAGAGGTTCAAACGAAAATTTTCAGGTTGAAAATAGTTTTTAAAGAGTTACTAACAAACAAAAAAAAATATTTGTCATTTTCGAAAGTGAGGGTGCTAACTCCACGGAAACAGAAATATACAAATACTAAAATTACTGAGTGCAAAAAATAAATTGCTACACGGAAGAAACTATTCAGAGTAATGAATTCATGAGTCTCTGTTGAGGTCAAGCCCTAAAGTCTAGTGACTCAACCAATTGTCTTCTCATTGTGATGTTACCAGAAGTTAATATACCATAGTCTGGGATGGAGAAAAATTTAGTGGTTGAGTCTCTATGAATTTGGTCGATTCCTTTTTTGGCTCAGTTTTTAGAAGATTGTTCCTCTAATTATGAGTTTAATCTGTTCATTCTGCCACATCTCGTAGAACAAAACAATGTTAGAATATTTCATGTTTCACTGATAAAGTTTTATTTCCAGATATCGTTAATGAAAAAATATGTAGACTACCTCTTTTGCTTGATACCAGTTGGTCGAATAGACAAAGTGGTTCAAATTTTAAATTCTAATAATGACAATATGAGATTCCCATATGAAATGGATATTGAGATGATTCGTGATGACAATGACAAAATTATAACTATGTAGATGTCATCGTAAGCTTAAATCTTCAGGTCGGTTTCTTGAATTTAAATAAGCTCATAACTACAAACATAAGATTAATATGGTATTCATAAGCATGAGATATAGAGTGCGTGGACCTATCTAACCCACAATGTTTACAGGCTGACATAAAGTCACTTCTTGTAGACAATTTCTACCCTGTAAAACTCGTTGACAAACTTCTGTATGCTGTACCCTCCAACATCTGAGACTGGATCTGACAGTATCTGGAATTGAACGAGCTAACATGGACATTGAGACCACAAAATTTTTCTTCATGCTCCATCCCAGACTATTGTTAATCAATTCAATTTCATGATTAGCCGTTTGATGAAGTGAAGATTTTCCATCAAATGACACATAAGACGACTTCAGGTACTTTCCACAAACATTTTCTCTTAGTGACAAACAGTTTAAAAGGGCTATGAACTAAAATAACAAAAACTCGATAAAAGCAAAGTTATTTTACAAGGTATGTCAAATGGCCGTCATATAGAATTAATCTCTCAGTTATTCAAGTTACAGTAATAGCAGGTTTCTAAAGTAGCTTTCAAAACTCGCTCAAGACTAATCGTTAAAAAGTGTTAAAAATGAAAAAAAAAATTAAGGGAACCTAGAAGACTGCATAGGACCAGCTCCTTTTACGACGAAAAACATCAACGAATGAACTCCATTCCCAGATCAACCGTGACAAATAGCTGAATATTAGAATATATCGAGGCCACCAGCGTTCCTCAACATCTATATCAATTGTTTGTAAACTTTGAGGCGAACGTAAGTTAAGAAAGTTAAAGCCCTCACCCCACGATGCAGTATATAATAATGGCAGATTTATGAGTATTTATGGGACCCAGAGTGAATAGGATCGGACCTCCGAAGTGAGGGGCATTCTATTGCTTTTTTATGGAGAAGTTTGTCTTCGAAAAGTTCGAACTTCGCAGAAATTCACGCTGAGTTGAGTTTGGGGAAGTTGTGAAGTCATTATTGGTGGTCGGATTACTTATTGACCCCTCCCGTTCAAGAACCCTGCATATGGTTGTAAATTAGGTGTTCGTCATTTCGAAGTGTATGGCCTATGGAAGTAGTCACTCAATTCTGAGATGCTATATTTTTCCAGAAACTCCTCTTGTACCTTGTTGAAAAAATCAAAAAATAACCAAAGGCTCATTCTTTCAATGCGAAATTGAACAAAAATCTTATTGATTTTTTCAAATATCCCAGAGCAAATATATTGAAAACCAAATGCTCACAATTCACAAATCTAAAATCACAAAATCAGTGTAAGTGACAGTGACAGTTAATGATCGATTTGATTGACTTCCTTCTCTGGGTCACCATCTCTGTTCATGACTCACCATGGTTACTATAGTTTGAACTTGAAAGGATACATACATTTATTACGATTCATATTCTTATTTCACCTCAATTATTCTATCAAAGCTAATGGGAGGAAAAATTAAGACACTTCAAATAAAATAAACAATGCCTACTGAAAATTATACTCCACTTCTCTGTTACAATTATTATTATTGCATTTTTTGTAGGTTACCCTATTGAAATGATTATATCGACGGTCTTATCCTGAAGACCATACCTACAGGAAGAATTTCGATATTTCTGTGACGATTTAGATTTAATTTACCATTGGAAGAGTAGAAGAAAGAAGCCTTTCAAAGGTAACAAGGCAATGCCACTCTTTTATGGATACAATTTATATTCTTGAAATATATTTCCAAAATACGTAATAGGGTTCATCAGTTGTTTCAGTGGCTGTTAAGAATATAGGGGCAGCAACAGATCTACAAATAGCAGAAGGTACCAAAAACTTGTTGAAATTTGCTAAGAAGAGCCATAATGAAGCTGCATTGAGCAGAAAAAAATAGGAATATTATTATAATATTTGCGTATTCAGAGATCTGTGATTTTTTCATATTATTTTTTGTCTGTTGCTTTGCTTATTTTCTAATATTCCAAATATACCAAATTTTTCCAATTATCATGAATTCCAAGAATCTCACAAGATTATGATGGAGCACTGATACTTGACAAAAAGTATGTTTCCAGTGAGAAAATTTTTCTCTGATGACTCTGAATTTAAATTCAAACTAGTGTTATTTTCCAGTTTTCTGGAATATTTCAAATCTTGAAACAAGGTGGATTGAAAAACACAAGACGTTCAGAGTAACTAAAGAACATTTCCCTTCATCAATAGAGGCTCTCGACACTGCATCTGGAGATGGAAACAGTTCCACACCGAAAAATGCTTTCCAGCTCTACGCCGCGGCTTCAAAAGGTTTGTTCATTCCATCAGGCTCTGGTATAGGTACTCCAGTGTTAATTTTCCATGGAAGTATATTAATTTTAGTCTATTCAGAAAACTTCTTTTAACCATTACCAATTATCATCGAAATGTTTTCAATATAACCAAGAAATTTCAACTGCAAAACCTAAACGAAAAAACTGAAAGAAATATTCACATACATAAAAACTGCTGTTCTACATAAAAATAAGATTCCATCATAAAAAAAAAACCTTATCGTTAACAGTCTGAAGCTTAGTTGTGAGTTCGTTTAATATGTGTAGTTCTACAGCGACACAAACAAATTGTTATTTACGTTTCATCCTACATTATTCAAGGTTCTTTCTTTCCTGATGAAAATCCTTTTTAAAAATCTATCATGAGTACAAGTAACTGAACAATAAACTTGAATAATTTCGCGAATAGCTTTGAATTGTGTAGAGACATAATAAGAAACGAGTGGCAATCTAATTGGTATGCAGTCACATATAATTCAATCGCTTAGCATAATATCAAGGCAACCTCGTGAAGAAAATACAAAAAAAGCTCTCAATTTTCTCGCCGTTGTCGATGATAATCTGGTGATACTTATCTCATTTGGTATGGAATAAGTACCATTATCATGTATCCAACATAATTTAAAAGCAGACGAACCTTCTGAAGGTATCTTGTATCAGTTACAAATTTCATTTTTTAAATATCATTTAGCATTGATATTTGGCACAGAGCACTAAAATCCTTCCGTTTTGATCGATTTCGAATGAATATCATACATATATTGTTTGTTGTAAAATGATATAGGATTCTTTACACTAAACCCAGCATGTACCAATTCGAAATTCCGAGCTTATTCAATATCTGCGAGTATAGGTTACATATAAATTAAAAAAATTTAAAGGTATATTATCGAAAAAAATTTAACATTCGCCATTTCACTTACCTCCAAAATTTCATAAATATCGTCCCTTTCGTTAAAAAGATATTAACTTGTTTCCATACTAAAAGTACATATACACGCACCGGCGAACTGCAGTCCGGGACTGCAGGAACGTGGATCTACAGTTTTGTTATCACTACACATGCACAGATAATCGATAAGTCCCGGCCGACAGTTTCGGCAAATCGTTTGAAAAACTGCCGTGTGTAGAGAAATCAAGTCTTACGATTTAACTGTATCGTGTGTAGTGCGCTACAGACCTTGACTGTCAGTTCAAATCGACAGTCCTGGGACTGCAGGCCGCCGGATCGTGTCTAGGGACCATTAATCCCAACACTGTGTATAAATATCAGATATAGTTATATAATATTTCACCATTTTCAGGTTTTTTTTAATATAGCTTTCGTTGAATATTTTCTGTTAAGTTATAGGTTCTGCTGTCCCAGGCATTCCTTTCGTAAGAATATTTTTGGGAATGAATAGAAATTCACATTTAATATTTCTTGAGTTGATTGGTGAGAAAACTCTGTGTAAATTTTTTGACATTCGTGGTACTTCTGGTTCGACCAGTAGTGACACAGCCTGTCATTTTTCAAAAAAGCAGTGCTATATTTCATACTTCATGAAACCCTTAGTTGTTTAAAATGTGAAATATTTGAATTTCCGCCGGTAAATTATTTTTAAACGCGTGAAAAATGGATATTTTTGTCGTAATACTGAAAATAAAAATCTTGATACAGGAGGTCCAGTTGTCTCAACTTTTGTAGATAATTCACCACTTGAAGAGGAATCAGGATCATCAGGACTGTGAAATTCCAAAAAGTCATCAGTTGGATGGAAAATTTTGGTTTGAAACAGCAAGTTCGAATAGTAAGAATATTGAAATCATATTTCAAAATAAGGCATCAATATTGGGGTAGAGGAAATTCTTACTAGAGGTTATATACTGACTGATTTTGTGTTCGATAATTTTAACTTGCATAATTTTGGGTTATTTACGATTCACTTTATTCAACGGGTACCAGTTGAAATGACCTTTAATAGAATATTTCAGCTTTTTCCGTTAACTGAAACATCTTCAGGGAGGCAGCTTTATTTTGCTGACTTGAGCTATTTCATCAAACTTCGAATGGTACACCGTTGCAATTCTGCTCAATTCAGTTTCTCAGTTATCTTTCTATTCAATTTTATTATAAGCTGAGGGATTTAGATGAGGTTAAGATATGTATTCTTTCTCTTCTTTCAATAAAGACACTCTTATTTTTATTCGTTTTGCTCTCTATAAGTATCAACAAAAAAACATCCTTGTCTTTGTACATGGTGATTGTTTATATTTTTATATGTTTGAATGGGCAAATTTGAAGAATTTTTTATGGGCATTCAGAATTCAGTACCGAGAAATTCATAAAGGCATCGAAAACCTGAAATTTTGTAATGAACTATTGTTTTTTGAATAGTATAATCCGTATTTCATTTTTTTAATCGGTAGAGCTCTATCTTCTGATTTCAAATAAATATACTTTATTGAGGTTAATTTCGGCAGTTCTTGAAAAATATAGTTTCTTCAAAATCTAAGGCAATGCCACACGATAACGATGCGATTTCTTTATATCAAAGGAAACGTGAATAAAAAAACAACTTATATTTATTTTATTTATATATTATTAACTAAAAGTTAAATTAAGTGTTCAAATGACCCTCATATACGTCTGCACACAGTCGATATCTTTTAATTTATTTTTTGAGGGTTTTCCTTACCATTTATGGAATATATTGAGGTTTACAATCATTTTTTTCTCTATTCTGAAATAAATCTCTTATTTATTTTTTATTTCGAATATCCCCATAAAAAAGTGTCCAAGGAGGTTAAATAGGGACTGTCAGAAGGCCATAGAATAGAACTTCGATATAAAGCAATCACAGCATTCTCGAGTGGCCTTACACAGCTGCCTTAGATTAAGACGAAAAAAACCTATATTTTTCAAACACTGCCGAAATTAACCACAATAAAGTATGTATATTTGAAATCAGAAGAAAGAGCTCTACCGATTAGAAGAATAAAATACAGGGTCTACCATTCAAAAAACAATATTTCACAACAAATTTTCAGGTTTTCGATGCCTTTAGGAATTTCTTAGTACTGAATTCTGAATGCCCATGAAAAATACATCAAATTTGCCCATTCAACCTTTTTTGTACGATCAATTTTAACTGAGAGCTATTGAGTAAAATATAAACAATCACCCTGTACACTGCATGAAAATAAAGCGATTCATGATTATTATTTTTTATTTCTATATTCGATGAAAGATATGAAACATGAAACATATTCTCTATATTCAGTATATTATGGGGTCAATTATGAAACAAAATACTGAAAGTTTGAAGAAAATCAAAACGGTTCAATCTCCAAACGTACCACCCTGATGGTATTTACGTGAAGTCGGTGGTCCAGGAAGTGACTTCAAAGAACCGTTTTGTGTGGAAACCTCACCATTTCGAATAACTGTATCGGACATAAGAGCATTAAGGAATTTGCTGATTTTCAATTCAATAGAATCCATACGAATGTTGTGACTTGAGCCTTTTTTCTGTCAACCTACCATGAGACAGGCTCAAAGATAAACAAATGGCGCAGATTTTATCGGACAAAAAAGATCCCTGTCCTTTTTCAGCGCAGACATGAACTTCAATCTTCTTCACTCTAACACTTGGCTAAGACGTGCTCGTTTGAGATCTCTTGTCTGCGTAGAACGTTGGATTTATGACTTTCGAATGAGTTATTCGTATCGATTGTCCACTTGACGTCTCAATGCTGAGAGGAAAGTAGAAATATTTATGAAAATGATTTTACGGCACTCTCTCAGAAGTTAATGGACCCTTCTTTCATTGTGAATTATACCTAGCAATGAGAAGGTGAAGGTTACATGAAGTGGTAGTCACTGACTTTTATTCAGTGGAGGCAGGTATTTGTCTTAATAAAATTTCTTCAAAATACGTTGAAAGGTTTATGACGGGTTTTAACCACTGTGAACAGGAATAAATACTTCAAACCTAACCTCAGGGTTCTTGTTCAATCTACAGGGTTATTTATATAAGGTTAATCCTTAGACGATCTGGGGAACTTAATTGTATTCGATTTTGAAAACTACCGTGAGATGATTTCGATATGTGCTCTTTCAGGTTAGAATATTTCTTTTCTTGTGCAACTTAGGGTTATATCGGAGTCGACCATCCCATTATTTTGAATGGAACACCATATAGGTAGGTATATATTTTATAATTGAATAACTGAAATAATTTCACGAATATTCTGCTGGAAAAATTTTTACTCATATTATTGGCATGGCAGGTTTGTTGAAATTTGTGGCAGGTAAGAACATCAACTTAATGGGAATCATCAAGTCTGGTTTCATTCAGACAACAATCGATTGTCTCTATCTCCTCTGTTAAAACGTGTCACTGAAATCATATGTCTGATGACTCAGACAATATTCATGGAGATCAATGAAATGAACATTTTGCACCCAAATTTTCGATTTCTTCAAATTGGAACTTTATTTTGTTTTTGAATATCCATTTTCGTGAAAGATTAAGAATGAATAATCTCGATAAATGATGCATTTCACACGGAATGTATTCAAGCTATGACTGAACAAATCAATTGAATTCACATGAATTTCTACTATAGTAGAATATATTCGTGTAAACAAACTAACTGAATAGTTTGACCTAGTTACGGTTCCACATTTTTCCAATTTTTTTCATAATCTTAATTTATGACATATTTAATTCGAAAAGAATTTGAAAAGAAATTTTAATTTTCAAGTATGAATGGAAAATGATTTCTTATTGTGAAGAATTGTAATCTCTCCGTTTTTCGATGATCATGAAAAGATGGTTTGTGCATAATTTCAGAAGAAAGTTGGTACTTCTATTCAGACAATACGAAATTCAAAAAAAGAGAGTTCGATGTTAACCCTAACCATCCGTGGAACCAGAGAAAGTTTGTTTCCATGGGGACTGCTAGTAATTCAAAATACAAGAAATTTCTTAATCCTTGTATTAGAGGAAACTGATTACTTTTTTTGATAGCTCATAATTTGGTCTTTATTTTTAGTTGAGAATTTATCTGCATTTTTACTCTTCTACATATTTTCAATATGTTAAAATACAATATGTAATGATTATGATTAGAGAAAAACGAAATACTGGGTCACAAATTTTCAAAAATACTTTGAATGTACCTCATAATGTTTCGTTGATCGGAACCTAATTAATTTGAAAACTATCAATAATATAAAAGAATAATTCGAAAAACATAATCGTACAAGTATTCAAGCAATACTATTTAAAAAATATATATATAAGATGTTCTATAATAGAGAAATGATGTTCATCATACAAAAACTGAAAATGCTCAGCCTGAAAGAGCAAATGAAAAAATATCCATCTCGTGCCAATTTCGAGAAATGATTTCTATCGATTTCTTCAGAGACGTTAAATTATTACCTTTAATGGATAATCATGTATTATGTGATCTTGTTTGTCATCTTTAAAAGAAAACTCATTCAGATTTATAAAATATTCCAGATTACTTACCCTGTTGCTGAAGATGAGCGATCGATCTGAAAAAAATTGAAAATTTTAGTAGTGAAATATATACAAAATTAAAAAATATTGTTTGAAATCTGATGAATGAAGCATTAAGTTGATACACTCTGAAGTGGATTCATATTCTTCTTTGAAAACTGATCTCTATGGATGTAGTAAGACAATGATGATGTGAGTTTGCATTTTAACTGTTGCTAGTAGTTGACGTGGTAAACCCACAATCATGCAGTAGCGCAAGAATATAGATAGAAGTAATCATGTAAACAGGCAAACCATTACGATAACATGAAAACTTCGACTCTTTCATTTTTTGAGTGCACCCAAGAAGCATGTCGTGATCTAGTGGAAAAGTTTGGAATAAGTTGTACGGCAAGTTAATGTTATCACCGCAGATGTCGTTGAGATAAAAATATTGCATGCGGGTACGGAATCACTGCATGAAGAACAAACAAACAGACCACCAGAAACAGCCTTCATTTGTCCACTCGGAATACTAGGATTTTCAAAACAAAGCAGTCCATGCTGAACTTTGTGAAAAAAATACATCCTGAGGTTGTGAAAATACCCCTGATATTAAAAAAAAAACGAGGGAATCCACAAAAATGATGGATGTTTTTTCCAATGAAATCAAAGATTCAATCCTTTATACTTTATAACATGCTATTTCCACAGCCGTATGTCCTACAGTAACGGAACGCTGACTTCTTCTAACCAAATTTTCTGGTCGTGTTATCTTCGAGCAATTGACATCGATTTTCCACAGAGGTCTTGCGATCTAAGTAGCATAACTACTTCGATTCGAGAGCTAATATAGAACATCACAGGTTCAATTACCATAATAGCGTTATGGAAAGCTTCTCAATAAATATGTTATCATGTCATTTGTCTAACTAAAGAAAAGGGCCCTCACCCCATATTGTATAGAAATTCAGCAGGGGAATTATATATTGTTTGAATTTTGGTACTTAGTCAACGCAAATTTTTATGTACCTACAATTAGAAATCGGAGTGTTACAGAAATTGCACTTCGCAAATTTAAGCTTTATTTTGGCATGCACATCTTTCAAAAATATTTCGAAAGATTTGTATCATAGATAAATACTAATATAGATGGGAAAGTCTGTAGAAATTTTGGAACCGCGTTTACAGTGACATCTATCGGCCTGGAAGGAAGTACAAATCGTTTCGGATATCATTAAATAGCCGAAAATTGGCATTTGATAGATCAAGGTTATTTGCGCAATAGATCTATTGGGGAACCAATCCAGATCTATCATATTTCCTGAGATTCATTGAGATTGGAAATGATTCGTACTTCCTTCCAGTCCGATAGATGTAGGTGTAAAAACACTTTCATATTTTGATAGAGTTTCCAATATATGGAAAAGCAATAAACTCTCCGTTACAACCATTTTTGAATTGCTTGAGAGTGTTTAGATCGTACATTGCATATATATCATATGGTAATGGAGTCTTGATCTTATCCTTCAAATGTGCTTGGTTGGAAAAAACAGATTTCTACTATTTTTCTCTTATGTCATTCATTAACTATTGTCAAAAACCGATATTAATTGTTTCCAGGTTAAAAGATGGCGCCAAAATACGGTTCCGGCCATTACTAGGCCAGTTTCCTATCTATATAAGTATATAGTATTAATCTATGATTTTTTATTCTGACGTTGCAAAGGTGACGGGTGACGTCGAACACAGAAATGTTTGAATTTATTTCGTGATATTCGAAAGCAGAATTAGGCAATTCTTTCATAGTTCTGCGCTGATTTTCGTTTTCATTACTTTGTCAAAGTCAAGCTTGTTTTCTTCAAGAAAATCAGCGCACAACTATGACAGAATTCCTAATTCTGCTTTCGAATATCACGAAATATTTTCAAACATTTGTGTGTTCGACGTCACCGTTGCAACGTCAGAATACGAAATGTTTTTGAAAGACTTGCCAAAATACAGCTAGAGTGTACTTCGCGATTTAGTGGCTTCTAATTCAAAATGGTTTCTTTCAGACTTCAAACAGTTTGTTCACAACATTTTCCAGGACTTCATATTTTTTGTAATTGTTGAAGATCATTAATGGTGAATTTAGTATTAGTTGAAGAGGTTCATAAAGTACCTCGAATTCAATGCAACTTTCAACGTATTGACTAATTCAAAAGAATTTCTTGTAGCGGTCAAAGTGTTTTTGACAAAATTACCCTTGACTCCACATAGTCCTTGATAAGTGTTACATAGTCGACAGCTGGTCACCTGTAAGTAGCGATGACGAAGTTGTACACATTTTTTGAGACATAGAGGGTCTATTTATATATTAGCCACAACATGTTGATTATAACAAGTCATTGTGGAAGTATGTCCAATATTTTTGAATGAGTAGTTTCACATAAGTTTTTACTTTTTGGGGTGATTGTATGAATTGCTATGACAGCGAGACATTTTCAACCTGAAAAAAAAGTAGTCGGTTTTCTCTACTACGTAAAGACGTAAAAAAGTATATATTTTCTATGTAATCTTCTTACATGACCACACTTACTCTACTAATAGTGTTGTACTAAGTTCCACGGCCTATTAGACGTTTTTGGAGAACTGGACTATTTTAAATCTGAAAATTGGGATTATGATATTGTTCGACATCTAACGAGCTAAAATATTCTTGAAGTCTGACCACTTTCTGTTATACAGGGTATGAAAAAAAAATGTTCAAAACAATTTTTTTTTCTGTTTTTCGTTTCCAATTTTGATAGAGTATTAAATTCTGAAAAAAATTCTTTTTGAAATCGTTGAATTTGTCGGAAAAGTATTCCGTATCATGTTTGTTATTCCTATTCTAAATATCTTAAGCACAAACCGTTTTCACATATTTGAAGTCGGGGCAACCCCCAAAATATAAGAATAGGACCACGCTCGAGCTGTTGTAATAGTTTCAACGATGTATGTTGGGATTCAGTTTGGTTTGGAGTCCAAGAACAGGCTTGTTTAAAAAATTTCACTTCATCTAGATTATTGAGATATTGACATTCTCGCAATATCTTACAGAAAACGCACAGTTTTGGTGGTTTTTGAAAATGATATTGTTAAATTATCAAAAATTTGTTCACCTCGACAACGACAAAGTCAGAAACCTTAAAAATAATCCCTGAATTCTGTTGTTTGAATATAACAAGATACACAACTAGACAAAAAAGATTACCTATGTTTTCTCAGGAAATGAGAAAAATACCATTTTCTTGTTTTACAAAAAAACTCCCCATAACAGGTGATAATCAGCATGAGGCAGGTTTGAGGAATGATTAGTATTTATTCGAAGGTAAATTATTTATTACAGTTTATATGATATATATTATAGGAGTAGGGGTTGCTTAAAAGGAGATTCGAATTTTCTGAAAATATAATTAAATAGATACTTCGTAAATGAACTTATTGTCAAGTCATTCTGAAAAAATGCATCACCTCGAAGAAAGTTTTGATGTATGCGTTCTTCTTTTATTAAAAAAGGCCGAAATCAATGAGGAAAGTGCATGAGGTTCTGAGCTGGCTGAAATTCTATCTCAATTCCCAAGAACTGTTGAAAAACTATTTGAACGCGTGTTTAAATTACATAACTTCCAGCATAATCTTCATTCGATGTGTCATCTAGTCATGGGAACATGAGGCTGAATTTCAATCCCATATAGCGACAGGGTCACAGTGTTCATAGCCCAAGAAATAATTTAACCTGTGAACGATCTCCAATAATGGAAAACGCACACATAGCTGTGGTTGTGGATCCCGAGAGAGAGCGAGCGTTGGAGATGTGCGAAGTTGGAGTAAGGGAGTTACATGAAAAGTAACCACGGCTTTATGAGCGTTCCTGTTTAAGAAGCTTTCTGCGTTTTATAAAAGGAGAATTGTACTAGCTAAATTCATAAATCGATGTCACCGACGCATAAATGTTCGATGACGGTTAGAATCGGTTGCTTGAGTTCTGATGAGAGAATTCTTTGATTCTCAGATTCTCTATCATATACATTCAGCTCGGTTGAAAAGATATAGGCTGTTGAATATCCTTAAATTGGAATTTTCGAATATATCTCGTGCATGCTTTTATCGGATGAAATCATTTTCGAAATATAGGTTTCCATTCTAAATAATGCTACTCATATGTTTTATTCATTTCATAATTCACTTCATTTCATCAGTTCACTTCATAATTATGTATGTATGTTACTCAGAGTGGTGATATAATGCTCCTGATTTCTCAGGCTTGCCTTTCGGTTCGCTCTCGCATCGGTTTTTCATTCTCACCTTATCACAGAAAATACAATAATTGCCAATCTAGCGTACCCTAAGCGTTTCATGAAACATCATGATATTACCATTCAATATCAGAGTGGTAGATTATAAAATTAAGTTGGACGGCTTCGAGAAAAGAATAGTTTTGACAGTTTTTCCCCGATTGCGATAATGTCGGTCTTGATCTATTTCTATCGTGAAACTTCAGGACTAAAAATTAATAAATTACAGAAAATAGAAGATTTTAAAATAAATGGGTTGTAATAATTTTGATACTCCGGAAATCAAAAGTTTGAAGGGACTTTCAAGTTTGATAATCCTCTCCCGAACCATGAGAAGAGGCCTGCAAGCGCTCACTAAATCATACATAATAAATCATCATTTTAATTGGGAGTTGCGACTAGGCGTAGCTTAGCCCCGAGCGACACCTGCTTCAGTGAATTGGGCTACCGCACCAAGTGACATTCTAACGAAGTGGCGACCCTTCACCATCGCCGTGTGGTTCTGGGATAGAAGGTCAGTTGACGAGGGAAAATGAAATAATTTTTCTTTTTAATCGAACATGTGGAACCCTTACCACATTTTGAATACAGAATTGACGGACATTCAAGTAATATTCAGCAAGTTTGCGTTTCCGGGCATTGTTACGTCATTAAGGTCACTAATCGCCAGGAAACACTGCTTTAAACTTGCATCTGAGTATCAAGTCTTGTTCGCATCTAGAACCTTCTTTAAAATGAGAAATGAAAAATTTTGGACTTTATTACTTCTTTCCGTGATCTAATTCTATACAGGGTCATTCACGAGGAACCTCACCCATATTTATACGGGAAACTACTGAACGTATTTTCATGAAATTCAGCACTTATAAGTATTTCACGATGCTGATGAAATCTAAAATATTTTCAAGGCATGAGCACCTCCGGTTTTTCCGGAAATTACGTCAACTTCCGTTTTTCAAATTAGAACACCATTTTTTTATTGCAGAAATAGATTCTTTAGAAAATTTCAAGTTATTTTGATGTAACATTTTTCAGTTTTGGTTGGAAAATTCTCTCTGAGCGGGAAAATTCGGAAAAAAAATCGAAAATAGAGCTCCGCTGAAACAAGAATCACTTCGAGGTTTTTGGATGGAAAATATTCATTTTTGGGATTTTTCAAGATGTAAGATTGATGTATCCACTTTGAAAATCGAAATCGCGATTCATGATACAGGGGGTGAAAAAATCGCTTTCAGAGTTATGGATGACAAAATCGTGAAAAATCAATTTTTTTAAATTAGAACCCCTTTTTTTATGGCAGATATTGAATCTACGTTAAAAATAATGTGAGTGTATGCATCACACCCTTGCCCTAAAGTGGATATTTTCTGGGTTATTCACAAAAAAATGTTTTTCGTCTTGAATTTTCAGCTATTTCTTTCCCCTTCACGCCAAAAAGGTGAAATTTTCAGTAACTGTTATTTGAACCATGCTGTAGATTTTTCACCCCTTCTTGAAACCGACTTCAAGTTACTATTAGGAGAACCATGGCAAACTCTCGCAGTAATAACTAGAGAAGATGCTCAAAGTTTTGACCGTTAATTTCTAGACATTTATTTATACGTCTCAGGAATGCTTCGTGCGTTGCTCTTCTTATTTCATCGGGAGGAAGAGATCTGCGAAAGTGTTTAAAAACCAAATTGAGTTTCAAAACTATGAATCTAAAAATCTAAACAAACCTGAACGCATTTCTGACTCGTTCTATGCAGTCCTCTTTATCAGTCAGGGGAGTTGAGTAGACAATATTTTTTATCCTACCCCAAACATAATAGTCTAAAGGAGTTAAATCGGGAGAACGTGGTGGCCAAAGATGTGGACCATTGTTCGCCAACCATCGATCTTCAAATAGCCTGTAGAGGATATTTGACACATTGAGTGAATTGTATGGAGGCGCGCCATCTTGTTGATACCATAAGTCATTATGGTTCTGTACTAGCGGCTCAATTATTTGAGTCAATATGTCAGAATATCTATCTCCTAAGAGAGAATATTCTTTAAATAATGCAAACATGTGTAGTGTTCTATCTTACCAGTTAAAGTCCCATCATGAATGTGAACATCGAGAATTGCATTATTATTGATGGCGCAAAAAAACATTGAAACTCCAGGTCTCTTGAAAGTTCCATTGGCTGAAGTGGTGGTTGTTCTCTTCATCCCAATAATGACTGTTATGCCTATTGAAAGAACCATTCTTTGTGAATTTAGATTCATCTGTCCAAATTATGCAGTCCAAAAAGTTTTCATTCTCTTGAAATCGAATCATCATAGCTTCGCAAAACTCTGTTCTCCTGACGAAATCAGTTTCCTTCAAATGCTGTACCCTATTGAATTTATATGGGTGCATTTTATGTTTTTTTAATATTCTCCTAACACTCGATTGAGATAATCCCAGATCAATCTCGGAATCTGTGAGAGAATTTTGAGGATTCACACGAAAATATGCAAGAACTGTAATTTCGTTGTTCTCATCTTCTACTACACTTTTTTCTCTGTGTATAGTTTTCTTAACGAAAGATCCGACATTTCTCAAGTTTGTCATGGTTCTGTTAATGGTATCTCTCGTTGGTCTGGGTCGGTCAGGAAACCTCTCGAATCGTTCTATCTACAACTTTATTACATTCTCCATGAAGTAGAATGAGATTTAAATAATCTTCATTGGTAAAATTAGGCATAGTCATCGATTTTATAACTTAATACGAATTATCACCAAATTAATAGTAAACACAAAATGCTACTGAATAAAGAGGAATTTGGCAGATGTAATTAATGATATCTATCATAAAAAAAAAGAATGTAAAACATGGTAAGTTTTTGCATATGGTTCATAAGGAATTATTTATTTATCACTGGAGAGAAAACCGATGGCCGATTAGTTGAAATAAAGAGGTTTTCGATACAAATTCGAATCAAAATTCGCCATCTATTTAGGAACAACCTGTAACTTTTTTCTCTTGCATATTAGGGTAGTAAAATCTAAAACATGGTTTTGGCGTGAAGGGGAAAGAAATAGCTGAAAATTCAAGACGAAAAACATTTTTTTTGTGAATAACCCAGAAAATATCCACTTTAGGGCAAGGGTGTGATGCATACACTCACATTATTTTTTAACGTAGATTCAATATCTGCCATAAAAAAAATGGGGTTCTAATTTAAAAAAATTGATTTTTCACGATTTTGTCATCCCTAACTTTGAAAGCGATTTTTTCACCCCCTGTATCATGAATCGCGATTTCGATTTTTATAATGGATACATCAATTTTACATCTTGAAAAATACCAAAAATGAAAAATTTCCATTCAAAAACCTCGAAGTTATTCTTGTTTCAGCGGAGCTCTTTTTTCGATTTTTTTTCGAATTTTCCCGCTCAGAGAGAATCTATTTCTGCAATAAAAAAATGGTGATTTAATTTGAAAAACGGAAGTTGACGTCATTTCCGGAAAAACCGGAGGTGCTCATGCCTTGAAAATATTTTAGATTTCATCAGCATCGTGAAATACTTATATGTGCTGAATTTCATGAAAATACGTTCAGTAGTTTCCGTATAAATATGGGTGAGGTTCCTCGTGAAAGACCCTGTATATGTGTAATTCTTTTTTTCGATACACAGCCCAGTTTTTGAACAATTGATAATACTCTCTCAATCTTCAATAAATCTTTATAAACCTACCACTTAAAAGCAGTCCTTCCTTATAGCAATATATTAGACACCCTCAACAGCTCTATTGAGGATCCTCTTTCATAAGTATGATTATCATTTGAAAAACACTCCTACATATCAAACTCTGAAATGTGCTTTCTCTCTTAAATTCTGTGAACGTTCCTAGATCAAATAAAAACTTTTTCCATTTTGACTCAACGAGCAACGACGAAATTCCAGAATAGAACTGACGTGAAGGAGCTTTTAGAGCTGGAACAAATTCATAACAAGAAAAAAAAACAATGAGGAAATAAACTTATATGTCTTTGAAAAAGTTTTCTCAACTCTACATTTCAAATGTTATCGAAGTGAACAGATATATCCTTTCGAGATATTGAAGCGATAAAAAAAGGTTATTATGTCCATCACTAATAATGACGATAATATCAGTTTTTTTCTTATATTTTATATTATAAGCAATACAAAATGAAATGCAGAATTTATCAATATTATTTATTTGATTTCACGTACAACACGAATTTAGAATATCTCAAATAAATCAAAAATCATTGAATAGAAGGTCATGTTTTTGTTTTAACGCTATAATGATTTTTCTTCGCAGAATCCATTGATGGTAAAATAATAGGTCACAATGTGGCAGTGAGCGGAGAAAACCTTTTCCCGGAAATTAATGGAAAACGCAAGATGAATTGATGTTGGTGGTTGTCTAGATAGCAGAATGTAAGAACCCAATGATTTAAGTCTGGCCTAAAAAACTTGTTTGTTATTATCCTCATCGCCTTTTTCTATTCCATTCGTTTCTTTTTCGGTTATTTTTCTCACGAAAGGAAAACAAAGGTGAAATATATACGTATTTTTTACGTTCTGTTGTGAATTCGAAGAAATTTTCCGCAGATCCGAATCGGAACGGATTCCAGATATGCTTCTTTCTGGTTTCACAATTTCATGGGTGCTTGAGAAGTTTACCGGTCTGTTTCACATGAGTGTATCAAGATACATCGATTCGTTCTACAAAAAACATGCATTCCCAGAGCCGCAGTATTACCATCAAGCATGAAAAACCTCATACATTAAATGGTCAAGTAAAATTACAGCAGAACACTCTTGTATATACCTTGTTCATACGAGGTTAAATACACAAAACAAATTCCTGTGTCATATGGAATGCTAATAAATATGTATTTCCATTCTATTTGACAGATTTATATTGAATGAATTCTGCATTTAGTGGACTTATTATTCTGGGAAAATTCTATAAAAATACCATGACTTGATTCTGATTGAACTTCGATCTTTCTGAGCTCAATGTTAATGCAAGCAGCTGAAAAAGTCTTTAATGATTTCAATATACCTACTTCTCAATCAATTATTATGATCTTTGATCTCTCTTAAAAAATATATGGTAATTTTTTTAGTGATATTGGTGGATCTCAACTGCTCCATGCATTAATAATTTGTATGGACTTATGGTACTGTTGATTGAAACGGTCCGGAGCGAATTAACGCATTACTCTGGTTTGAAAAAAAAATTAAATATTCCTGTGTTTACTGAAAGTTATTATGTTTATTGAAAATAGAAAAACGAGAAAGTTCTTCGTAGCTTGAAAACAAAAATAATGATCTGATAAACCCATTTTAGTGGATGGACAAAACAAAAAATGTTCAACTTGGTACATGGTATAATCAAATTTTCTTTTCTTTTTCAACTGGATGAAAATATAAATTAATGAAACAACCAAGACCATAACGCTTTTATAGTGAGTATTATTAATAACTAGCTGACCCGGCAGACTTCGTACTGCCTGAATTGATAAATAAAAAAGCTTTATTATTAGGTATAATAAACTATTATGGTATAATACCTTGAAAGTGGACATCGGTGGAATCATTTCCTATCCCAGAAACTAAAGAATGTTAGGGATCTGGTGGTGGGACCAATTGTGACAATCGGCAATTAGATAAGCTAGCTGACCCTGCGAATTTCGTTTCGCCTTAAAAATGAATGAAGTTGTAGTACCCATTGGTTTTTTTCAAGAAGAAAATATATTGGGTGTGATACAAAAGTACAAATATACCAACAATTTAATTGCATTGAAATAGGTATGTACATTGTTATTCATACATCAGAAGAATTCTCTTTATTTAAGAGGAGAAGAGGTAACTCTTTAATTTTACAATTCATTTTAGTACCTCGTGATGAACAACATTTTTAGTTTTTTTCCAGGGTTCGAGAATAAATAGGGCAGAAGATTTGCCGACTCGTGAACACGCAACATAAAACTGTCCATGAGAAAAACAACTATTTTGTAGATTTAAGCCACACACGCCCAAGGACTGGCCTTGTGATTTGTTTATTGTCATAGCAAACGCAGGACGAATGGGAAATTGAATTCTCTTAAACTTAAATGGCATATCTGTTGGGATCATCATAATTCGGGGAATAAGAACTTCCTCACCTTTATACTTTACTTTGAGTATTGTTCAATCAATCACGTTACTCTTAGGTGTTTCACCACCAAACGTGTTCCGTTGCATAATCCGATTCTGAGACGTTTAGGCAACTCAAAATACACAGTAATTGTTCACATTGCCATCTAATGGTGATAATAGTAAAATGGGAATTTGTTCAAAACATTTTGTCATAAATTTTTCCGTAGTTTTCGAGAGAAATTAGGTGTAATAACACATGGCCTCAGATGCGTTAATATTATTAGAAAATGAGGTTCACCGAATTAATATCAAATATAATACTTTCACGAAAACGCTATTAACCGTAGCGACACCTACTGGCGTTATTCGCAAGAAGGAAAATTATTTCCTATTTTTTTATCCATTTCATCAAAGTTTTCAGAGTTTAAATGTATTTTATGTTAACCCCGCCGTAGAAGAATCCAACAAAAAATCTTTCATAGCAAACAGTTCATCAATCTTGAGATATAAATGGTGTAACCAACAAAATGGTCGACTTAGGTTTATATATCAAGAAGAAGAAGAGATAATACTTTCACGAAAACGCTATTAACCGTAATGACATCTACTGGTGTTATTCGCAAAGAAAGAAAATTATTTCCTATCTTTTTCCATTGCATCAAATTTTTCAGAGTTTTAATGTATTTTATGTTAACCCCGCCTTAAAAGAATCCAATAAAAAATCTTTCATAAAAACAGTTCATCCAATCTTGTGTTACAAATGGTGTAACCAACAAGATGGCCGATTTAGTTTTATATATTAAGATGTGGGATTGAAAGACTACCGTCGATGGCCTCTCGAAAATGTCTGAATATGTATATCGAATGAAATTTTGAAACACTAATCCGAAAGGAGTCAGGAACTTGGATAAGACTTTAAAAATTGATGTGGTATTTTGAATTTAGTAGAATTTAGAAGATTATCCAAATAATAACAGATCAGAACAATTATAGTGTGCGTATAAAACGTCCATTTCCTGGTTTCTGCCAGTTGTCGAGTCTGTCGCTGTAAATGTCGACTTGAATAATATCAAATGCTTGTAACCACTGTGAAATGCTCATAATTTGTACGTAATACATTGTAGTGACAGAAACTTTTTGATTTTTTTTCTAATATTTTTTTTTTTGAATAATTGAGCAAAACCGGAACCCAACGATTCGTTGCATTTTCAAATTCATGTGACAAGTAGAACAAAATTTTATTTCGAAAAAGCAATGAACAGCCCTTAAAGGAAAATCATTCAGATTCTCGCAACCCACCGTTAACTTTTTGTGTAAATATTGATTGCCGAGATATCGATAGTTAAAGACAAAAGGATATTTTTCTTTTCGAGGGTCAATATCTCCATGCTTAGTAGACGTATCAAGGTCTGAAAAAATTAGGCTAAAAACTTAAATTGAAAATTTAATTGTTATTGGTTTTTCTAATATTACTCAAAAGTAATAACCCCATAACAAAGAGGTACTGGGAGCTACAATTCCTTCTTTTTTTTCTTGTAAGACCATTCCTCTCGAAGATATGGCCTGTTGAAAATTGCTCAAACATTTCGATTTTATTTTGATCCTTTAATTCAATCCATTCATGTAGATATAAATTTCAAAAGCTTTCAATTCTTATACCAAACTTAAGAGGGGGGCGCCACCATGAATTTTTGCCCCGGTCAGAAAAAATCGTAGATCCGGGCTTGCTGATGATCAATCGTGTTATGATGGGTGCGTGTTACTTACTCATCAAATCAGTCAATATTAATGAAAAATGGATTTTTTTTTCGTCGACCTCGAAATAACAGTCAAGTTTAACGCACAGGAAATCGTCCATTAAGGATCCCTTTTAATGCTTGATTTCGCATTTTAATGCTTAATTGTCATGGACAACCATACATAGAAAATTCAGGAATCTCACAAATATAATTGCATTTCTGAATGGAGTCACGCATTTCCAATATAAGATCTGTGTCCCCTTCATAGAACATCGAACTCATAATATTTACCTAATATACGTCAATAGTTCCATCCAATTTAGTTATAATAAATTCATAAATCATGTTTTGATGAATGAAGAATGTTAGAATTTCCTTATTTGATTATTTGGGACCGACGGAAAAATTTTGCAATTCACTCGTTTATTTATTAATCTAGCAACTAATGATCGTGAACTATTAATGGGCTCGTTCCGTTCTTACGTTAATAAACTAGTTGATTAAATTGCTATAGTTTGATTATTCTCTTATTTAGTTCATCTTAAACTTAGGTACAGATGTTTTCAGTCGGAACTAATACTCGACAATCACAACCCAACAAACTAATCAAGAGTGTACCTATCCTGGATTTTTTTGGAAAGTGATTGAATTATTCCAAGTTTCATGTTTAGAAATGATTGGAACTTATTCAAGCCAGACATTTTCAGTTAATTGCTTCAAAATTGAACAGTTCTTTCTCAAAACTTGTCTTTATCTCAAATATATGTCATTTGGATGATACAGAATATGAATCACCTATATTATGGTATAGGTAAGTCGAAAAAAAATATCTACTGGAAAACGTCATGCTAGGCTTGATACATTTACAATGTGAAATGGCTGAATAAACCAACCAGTAAATATTCATCCACAAATTAGAGAAAAATTCCTCTTCCAATTAGCCGATATAAGTAATGGCTGAATAAAATGACAAATAAAGCCAAATAGAGCACAGCACCTAACTCTCGCCTTTTGTACATATTATACATTTTGCAATCGACTTTTGATTGGTTTCTCAGTTCGAGCTCGACCAATAAAATAGTGCCTATTCGCGCTAGGTGCCAAATGAGGGTACGGAATGTCTAAATGCTACACGTTGTGATGGTAAATCGCAAATACAAGTTGATTTTGAACATGAATTGTGAATTACTTTCACTTGAGCTAGATCTTTTAATATTTATATTTTATTAAATCATTTTTCAAGAAGTAATGAACAAAATAAAATGATTGTCCTATGCAACGTACAGAAAGAATTGAAGTCCAATCAAAAACCTTTTCCTGTAGAATAAGGTCAAGACAAGACCGCATTTTGCACACTGTCAATTCTACCTACACTCTTCAACCTTACAAGCCCTGATTTCAAAAACACCTTTATTTGTTTGTGAAATAAGGACTCTACATGAGATCTGATAACTTTTTGACTATGTGAGAAATGCGGTCACGTCTTGGCAACATTTTACATGAAAATGTTTTTGAAACATAGATGAATTCAAAATAGTAATCATCGAAATGAATACCATTGTCAATTCCCAGTCTCAGAGATCTTTTATCATGAGGTTGGAGAAATGATATTAGATTTTGTCACTGAGATGAGAGATATACCGGTTTCGGCCTTGTTGGGCCTCATCAGTATCCCGCACATTTCAGGACAAAATCTTCATAAAAAACTTCAGAATTTGAAGCAATTGGTTGTGAAGTAATGAGTAAAATATTACAAAGTACTAAGGTGGTGACATCCAATTGCGTCAAAATGAAGTTTCACATCTCCAATCAAATGCAAAAAAAAAGAAATCTGTACTTCCTCTTTCACTGAATGAGATTTTAGCAGTGGCTCTATTCAGGGCCCGCTTGCTAGTTTCTCAAAGTGATGGAAACGCCCAATTCTTTTTGTGACTGTGAAGCCTGATGTTTTTAAGAAAAAGAAAATTCTTTGCCTTTACGAAGGCACATCGAGAACATTTTTGAAACATAGATGAACTCAAAATAGTAATCATCGAAATGAATACCATTTTCAATTCCCAGGCTCAGAGATCTTTTATCATGAGGTTGGAGAAATGATATTAGATTTTGTCACTGAGATGAGAGATATACCGGTTTCGGCCTTGTTGGGCCTCATCAGTATCCCGCACATTTCAGGACAAAATCTTCATAAAAAACTTCAGAATTTGAAGCAATTGGTTGTGAAGTAATGAGTAAAATATTACAAAGTACTAAGGTGGTGACATCCAATTGCGTCAAAATGAAGTTTCACATCTCCAATCAAATGCAAAAAAAGAAATCTGTACTTCCTCTTTCACTGAATGAGATTTTAGCAGTGACTCTATTCAGGGCCCGCTTGCTAGTTTCTCAAAGTGATGGAAACGCCCAATTCTTTTTGTGACTGTGAAGAATGATGTTTTTAAGAAAAAGAAAATTCTTTGCCTTTACGAAGGCACATCGAGAACATTTTTGAAACATAGATGAATTCAAAATAGTAATCATCGGAACGAATACCATTTTCAATTCCCAGGCTCAGAGATCTTTTATCATGAGGTTGGAGAAATGATATTAGATTTTGTCACTGAGATGAGAGATATACCGGTTTCGGCCTTGTTGGGCCTCATCAGTATCCCGCACATTTCAGGACAAAATCTTCATAAAAAACTTCAGAATTTGAAGCAATTGGTTGTGAAGTAATGAGTAAAATATTACATGTGCCTTCGTAAAGGCAAAGAATTTTCTTTTTCTTAAAATGTTTTTGGTTGGATAATAATATTCAATAACAAATATACTAGTGCCGTTGTAGTGTGACGTCACACAGAGGCTATCCCTGGCTCAGAGGAAATCACTGGGTTGTAAAAACCCGATTTGTCGTTTCGACTTAAACAAGACAAAGTGATTTCATATTAGCTTTGAATAGCTTATGAGGAGTTTCACAGAAACCCAGAATGTATGGAAATACATACATACATATAGATCATACTGTGACAAAGCTTCAATTTATTTTGCATTCCTGTGACCATTCCTCATTCGAAGAGTCTTTTTCAGGAGCATTTTCCTCATTGGTCGAAATACATAGAATGTCGAACTTAATTAAAACGAAGAAACAGCAACCAGTTCAATCGGCTCGACATCTCAGCATCAGCATCAAACAAAAGGCTTAGGCGTTTTTAATTAAAAATCGACTTCCCCGATAATTGATTTCTGTTCTCGCATTCATTGGCTGAGGCTTAAGTCTCGTCGGTTTCACAGGCCAATTAAAAACGTGATGGAAAATTAAGTCTGTCGAAGATTGTTTGTCAAACACCCAATTGCCTGAAAAGCTGTTGAAAACAAATAGCGCCGTGTTCTGGATATTGGATTTTTCATTTTCAAATTGGCAGGAGTATTATCGTGGGATAGAAAAGCATAGCGATCGAAAATAATTTCGTGACTGGTGATTGGTCGAGGTCTTTCAATGCAGAAGTGGAAAATGAAATAAAGTAGAGACTCGATAATCCGGAGAACGATAATCCGGATATCTTTCTAGTCCGCAATGACGTCAAGTTTGTATTATGTACCTTATAATCCGGCTCCCAGGACTCAAAAATCCGAATTTGAGATCGTTGCATACGTGGTTATCGGTTCTAGAACTTTCACAGAAATGCAAAGGCCTCCCAAAAAATATTTTAATAGATATTTTTCTTTAACTGACTTCTCAACGGAAACTCATTTGTTTTCTTATTTTCACTCAGACGTGTTTTGGTATATAATTGTGCACAATGGTAAGGTGTTTCACTTTGTTTATGATTAAGCATTCTTCTACTCCTAAAATTTAAAAACATCATGAAATTCTGATTATTTCAAATATATATATATATATATATATATATATATATATATTTCTTTTTGAATAAGAGAGCTAAAATAATACAATAAATGTTGAAACAAATACTCGTATTTGTACTGGTTAACATTGAATGTTTACCAGTTATTTGTCAACCATCTGTGATTTGTCAACCATTAACCCCCCCCCAACCCGTCCTCCATTTCCTTTTGCCTCTGACCACCATTGTGATATACGTGAGTGAAAATCGTCGATAAACATTATAAAAGCTATCATATGTGTCTAACTTACTATCGTTGCTACATAACGTTTACAAAGTTAAAGATTTTGTCCATTTTATATACTATTTTTACATGTAGACATACCAACTGGCATTTCCCACTTTCAGCACATGTCCACTATTCGGTAAGAACACGTAATAGGACCATACTTGACATGTTGTAACTATTTCTGTTTTCCTTAGAACTCTGATGAAGGCTTGTATTGTACGGCCGAAATGTTGGTTTAAGAATAAAAGGATATAACTGCTACCGACTCTATCTATATTTAAACACAACAGTATCACCTTCCACCAATTACTTTTGGACGCTACTAGATGTCGCCACTTGCAATATATTACTCAATAGGCCTGAAATAGTTGCGTCAGAAGTAGAAGATCTTGTCTCTGAACGATATTTGATACTGATAAAACAAAATAAGGCTAAAAGCGGTGTATATCTTTTCTCACAATTTCATTTAATCAAACATCATAATGAAAGATCTATGAGGATTCGAATTGAAAATGGTTGTCATTTCGATTATTATTATTTTGAATTTATCCATGCTTCAGAAATGTTCTCCGTGTTGTCCACCGTAAAGGCAAAACATTTTTTGTTATATTATTTGTGCTTTCACTGAAAATATATCATTAACATTAACGTTTTTTCAAGCACGTCTATTCTTCGACTAACCAACACGTGCTTTTTTTGAATTATTATATAGCATCCAATGCAAACAAATTTTTTTGACCATGAAATGTTCATGCAATATTGAATGTATGCTGGTCCCACTAATGTGCCTCAAATCCTCTTCAGCTCACGATAGGTCACATGACGATTTTTCAAAACCACCAATGATTTCCGGGAGAAGGACTGACCTTCAGCATACCATCGATAAACACTGATCCTGGATAGAGCTTCATCGCCAAAAATTGAATTGCACTGTTGCTGAGTTAATCGTTGTAGAAAGTTATAAAACATTATCCCACGAAAATATTCAGTATCGGATTATATTTTTTGGCCTAGATGGATCCTTCAAGTTACTGTATGAAACACAAAAAGCGCTAGTTTGTCGAAACTACAAAGGTAAAGAAAGTGGAGGAGGCATAATGTTTGAAAAATTTTACTTAAGCAAATTTGGATGTGACTTCCCAAGATGGCCGACCTCGAGGAATTTTAGTGTATTTTCTAAAAAATAATGCTTCCTAGTCCGGTATGCTGATCTAACTAGCAAATTAATGGTGGAAAATTTGATGACATTTCGAAATACGACATGGTTTAATTATTGATCATGATCATATAATTTTAATCGGTAGGGGTATACAAGATATACATAGATTTATATAGATGTAATTCTTATTGTGATACCTCTGTGTTTCATTGTACCTTTATTATCTAAATTTGTTATTCACGTAAATTGAAAAAAATAGAATACCCCGTATATTCTATTTTCCGAAATGATGAACAAAAAATTCAAAGGTGATTTCTAGGCTCAAAATAACTGGTACCTCTTCATATAAAATTTTTTAGAAAATTCATTATTAAAAAAGTTAAAATTTATTAAAGGCAATATTTTATGACATTTTGACTCTGATTTGTTCCGATCATTATTAATTCATATTTTGGTCATTGAAAAAGAACCCAACAAACAATCTTGGCTCCTTAACATGGCGGATTTTTTTTTGGTGACACTTATGTAGCAAGGAAAACATAGGATATGCTACCTCCCCTTCTTATACAAGCATCGGTTATTACTTCATGATTTTCAAATCAAAATATTCCGATACACAGGATCGAGTTTTATCAAGAGTATCTATTTGGTGTGAAATTGAATGATGTTCAAGTTCGCTCAAAAATTAGCCTAATAAATCTAATATCAAAAATGTAATGTTCAAAACAACTTAGTAACTAACGCATTCAATGAGAGTCAAACATGAAAACAAATTCATTAGAGGTATCAGCTTCCAAAACATATTCGTATAAAATTTCATTTCGATGTTGCCGATACTACTGGCAACATTGAAATGAAATTTGTATGTGTATATTTTTTTCTTTTCCAACGGATGGCGTTACGAAACTTTTTTATTGAACGAACCCCTATTATTTTTCAGTTTTTTATCTATCCAGAGAGGTGATCAACTTTTTGTGAAACACCTTGTATATTAAAAAAATCAAATCTTTAATCACTCAAATTGAGGATTTAATTTGTGATTAGATATAGTGATTTATGAGGGTCGTTTGATAAGTCTTGAGAATCTTAGGAGATGGTGCTCGTTTTATCGAGAATGGTTCGTTTTCAGAAAGCATAATCGCCCATCACCTAGCTGTCAAAGTTTCAGCCATACTCATTGCAAGGTTCAGTTTTTATTGTCAATAAAAACAAGAAACTTTTTGTAATTTAAAAAATGGAAAAAAGTGAGTTTTGGGCAATGTGTGTGCAACTGTTTACAATTGTTTAAATAAGTTTAAAGGTGACCCTACGACGACAACAGATTAACAGAAATATGACAAAAATATATCCTTGACAGGAGAGTTCCGAGTAACAACATATAATAATGAAATGAAACCATGAAAACTACGAAACTAAGATATTCTCGCACGATTTTGTTCTACAAGATGAACGGATTTGCCACAAATTAATGAAAGTAATTTTAACGCTTATCAAGTAGATTTGTAACTTCTAATGAGAGAATGAGTCATGAATTTGACTTTTAGCAGCATAAATATGTTTAAGAATTTTCATCATTTCTTCGCCGAAGAATAACACAACTTTGAAACAATAGGGTTCTAATGTGTTGATTGAGACTTTCGCGGCCATCGTTCGATGTCATTTGTTTTCTCGAGCATTTCGGCCGTCGTCGTGGATTAATTCTCGACGTTTCACCCGTTCGAGTGTCTGGCATTTTCAGGATGCCAGCACATTTCAACGAGAACATCTCCTGAAACTCTAACTCCTGAAGATGCCAGACACTCGAATTGGCGGAAAGTCGAGAATTAATCCACGACGACGTCCGAAATGAACAAAAAAACAAGTAACATAGGGTTCTAATTTGAAAGATATGGTAAAATTTTGATCACAATTTTTGATGAAATACCTGTGACAGCCAGTCACAACTCGGATACATATTTTATTTCTGAGGACGAAAAAAAACAGCTCTTTCCGAGTCCGCCTAGATAGAAAAAAAACGTTTCTCTGAGCATTTTATAATGAACATACCATTTTGACATTGAAAAAAAGATACTTTATTGGAAAAACAATCTTAAAAACAATTTCCCACTCTATGCGTATTATTTAAAGGTGGCCACAGTGTAAATTATGTTCAGCAAGAAGTCAAGCAAATATCGTCGCTATCGAACGAATGCAAGTGCTATTCATATCAGTTTCGAACCAGGGAAAGAAAAACTGCCAGAATTTATGGGTACTTATTTGGCGGCAAACAAGGCAATCATCTTCTCGTAACGCAAGCACGCGTCTAATTTATTTATAATATGTAGGTGTGAGTATGTGGTATAAATCGTTATCTCATTGCCTTCTTTTCTGATAAGTATGGCTGTTATGGAAAACCGGCAGGTTTTATGATTCGAAATACGATTTCGAAACGCCTTCAATATGCGACCTGAACTGTAATAATACATAGACACTGCATACAGAATAGCTCAATTATTTTGTGATGGTGATGTCATAAGAGCAAAGGAAGGTTTCTATATGATAGGTGGTTTTTGGTGTTTTTATAATTTTGTGAGACTAGGGCCATGGGCGGTCTCAGGGATGGAGGTCAGGGGATCATGACCCCCCTCCAAAAATCTTAAAATTACCTTGTTTATAATGTGCAAATACACTTGTTTCCGATTAGAAAACTGTAAACCCATAACGGCGACACCCGCCAAAATGTGAGGCTAGGACCGCCCTTGACTAGGGCCAACAACTGCTGAAATTCATTAAGTTAGCTGGTTTAGAGAACCGATATGCATTTACATCGTAGTCAGCATAATACTAATGTCATTCCTGCAGTATCGAAATCATTAGGAATATTGTGTCAGCATTTCTAACTAATTTATTATAAAATTTGACGAATTATTCCATATAATCAAATAATCTCTAGATGTGACATTGAAGGAGTTTACCGTTTGAACTCATTATTAGTTTGGGTGCCTTCGTAAAACAGTGTGTGTTATGGATCCTTTTCCAAATGACTATCATTGATTCAAGGAGTACGATTCATTTTTCAGATCAATTCTCAAGGTTCAATGAAAACAAACTTATCTTTTATCCAGATTTGTAGATTCTTTCATTTTTGTTTTGATATTTTCAGCAATGCTTCGTTTGCATCTTGAGCAATAAAAATCAAGGTAAACATATTATGTGAAATTGTCAGGCACATGTTAATAAATATGAACTCATGTCTGCCCTGAAAAATACCGATGAAATATTAATACTGAATTTCGAAACACATATGATATTATTGAAAATTCATTATATATTACAAAACATTTTTGGTCGAAGAAAAAAACAGAATATTCGATTTGATGAAAGTTTAGTTTTGCATATAATGCATAATTGCATACGTTCAACATAAACAGTTACTGATACTCAGGTTATGCAGACCAATAAAATGAACGAATTTTTTGGAATTTTTTGTTTATGACAACTAACTCCCGATGCAAGTATTATAATCTCGGTTTCGCAATCTCACGGATGGATGCCTCCATAAATAACCTTTTTCAATATACATATATGACCCCCGATATGGGATCAGTATAAATGCCTCATGAAGTTATGTATCATATTTAACTGCTAAACTGCTTATGAATCAATTGGGCAACTTCATTTCTCTTCGCCACTCGGTTTGTTATAATGCTTTTATATCTAGGGTTCAACAAAGGATTGGAAAAATTCTGAATGAATGTGAATTTTCTAAAATAGCTCAATTCAATGACAAATGCTGTTCACGGCAAAATGATTTTTCTTCGAGTTTCACTTACGTCCACAGTATAATAAAAATCTTATATTTATAGTGCAACTATTTTCTAACAATTTTTAGAGTAACTGGTGAAACTCATTGAGCTATAATATCATATAAATTTTCATTAGAATAAGAATAGATCTTTCTCACTTTCTCTATTTTAGTATAGTTATGAGTTCATTACAGCACTAAAAGTAGTGCTGTAATGAACTCATTACAGCATCGTTTTCAGTTATATTTTTTGTTTTGTGGTTGTCAGTACTCACCTTCAATCCTATCAGTTTTCGAATCGAATCAATTCAAATTCCGTAATCTATCAAATTTCCTAAGTCACACTAACTGCCAAGATACAATACATAAGTCACTTATCTGAATGTTTATTTGAATTTCGAAATTATTTCTCAAAACTTGACTGAAATAGACAAAATATTGAATAAAATAATTACCGATGGTGGCCCTGCATTCACCGATCAGCTGTTTGCCGAAACGAGTATTGTTTCGTGTTTACATTAGCTTTCTATTTGGGATCTATGGGATTTTTAAGTTTTAACGTTTATTGATTATCAATAATCGAAGTTGTTTCCTTAATTGTGGTTCCTGTGGGTTATATTGTATGTGTTATTTTTTATGTAAAATATTAAGGTGAGCACTATTCAATCTTGAATGCTTTTCAGATCATCTGGCAAAATGTTTACCAAAGGTTCTTCAAATTATAGGAAATTTTCCAATATTTACATGCTCATAGATGCTGTGTAGGGGGTGAGCAAGTGTTGCAGTGCAATCATTTGATTCTATGTGGGAAAAAAATTATTTCAAAACATTGGAATTCTACAAGGACAACCCCATCATATTGAGGAAATGATGTCTTATAAAAATTATGGTGTGAAGGCTGACAAGATTATATCCACATACCAAGCAAAATTGTCTGGAATTTGCAAGCATACAGGGTGGCCATTTGAAAACGAAACAGACGAGATTACAGACGAAATAAATTTTTTCGATAGAAATGCTCGGACAGGTCGATTTCTGTTTCGAGGGGGACAACTTAAGATGTAGGTTACGGACGCATAGCGCTTCAACCCTTGCTACTACAACCCTCACCCCAAGTTTTGAATAGGGAAGATGGGGTGAGTGATATCTCATTTGGAAGGTATTTTTATACTGATTTCAGCACAGTAATTGTTTTTTCATTTTATGCATTAGTTCTCGAAATACAGGGTGGCCATTTGAAAACGAAACAGACGAGATTACAGACGAAATAAATTTTTTCGATAGAAATGCTCGGAAAAATCGATTTCTGTTTCGAGGGGGACAACTTAAGATGTAGGTTACGGACGCATAGCGCTTCAACCCTTGCTACTACAACCCTCACCCCCAATTTTTGAATAGGGAAGATGGGGTGAGTGATACCTCATTTGAAAGGTATTTTTATACTGATTTCAGCACAGTAATTGTTTTTTCATTTTATGCATTAGTTCTCGAAATACAGGGTGACCATTTGAAAACGAAACAGACGAGATTACAGACGAAATAAATTTTTTCGATAGAAATGCTCGGACAGGTCGATTTCTGTTTCGAGGGGGACAACTTAAGATGTAGGTTACGGACGCATAGCGCTTCAACCCTTGCTACTACAACCCTCACCCCCAATTTTTGAATGGGGAAGATGGGGGTGAGTGATACCTCATTTGAAAGGTTTTTCACAAAAAAACACTACAAGTGCCATGAAAACACCACTTCATTTTCAAATGCTTAGTCAAGAATATTTCGAGAACCAATGCAAAAATTGGGGGTGAGGGTTGTAGTAGCAAGGGTTGAAGCGCTATGCGTCCATAACCTACATCTTACGTTGTCCCCCTCGAAACAGAAATCGACCTGTCCGAGCATTTCTATCGAAAAAATTTATTTCGTCTGTAATCTCGTCTGTTTCGTTTTCAAATGGCCACCCTGTATTTCGAGAACTAATGCATAAAATGAAAAAACAATCACTGTGCTGAAATCTGTATAAAAATACCTTTCAAATGAGGTATCACTCACCCCATCTTCCCTATTCAAAAATTGGGGGTGAGGGTTGTAGTAGCAAGGATTGAAGCGCTATGCGTCCGTAACCTACATCTTAAGTTGTCCCCCTCGAAACAGAAATCGACCTTTCCGAGCATTTCTATCGAAAAAATTTATTTCGTCTGTAATCTCGTCTGTTTCGTTTTCAAATGGCCACCCTGTATATACTTCCACCAATAGATTTGATATTGGCTGAATATAAGTTCATTTTTGCAACAATCAAGAGAATCACACTCAGATTGCCCTTAGTTTTATTGCACATTATCATATGGCCTGCATTCAGCACTTTCTCACTTTCCACCAGGCTCCTTGAATTCTTGAGACTTCTATATATTCAAAAATATCAAGTAGACTCAAAGTAATTTATTTAGATAAGAATGAAAGTTATTGTACAAGAACGATCTGAACAAAAAGTTAAAATGTCTTAACTTGAACTGCTTTATTTTGGTATGTTTTATGAAGGTACAGCTTTATTCCCAAGTAGCAGAAATGTTTTCATAGCGAGAGTTTCTGAAATAATTCAAAACATATGAAGCATTGTTTTCAATTGACATCAGTTTCCATTCTTGCCTGCTTTCATTCTTTAATCTTCTGGTCGGAAATGGTGTAAGCATATACTAATATGTTTGGATACAGGTTTTTCCATTATCAAAACATGCTCCCAGGATTTACGTCTAATAATTTCCTTTACGATTTCTAGTTTGTTGGTTACGTAAACATTTTGATTTTTACCACGAAAATAATGAAAATGGACTCTAGAATTCCTAGATTTTTTAGAATTACTTTCATAAACACAACAATTAGGGTTTTTTACAGTTTTTTCCTTAGGAATATCTTTTTATCACAATAAAACCGTAAAAATAAACACAGCTTTCACGAATACTCGTTTCGAGCTTAGTTCCAGCTAACGCCGGCGGTGTCGCATAGAGTTGTGTTTTGCTCTATCGCCTAATACTCGTGGCAGAATGCAATTTCAACACTCATGCATTCGAAAACTTTCCCCTTTGTCGCTCGTTTTCGAATTTCGTATTCGTGTGGAATAGGAACCCATTCTGCAACTTGTTTTAGAATATACTAGTGTTATTAGAGTTTTTTTTGAATTTCAATTTCAATGAGGTTCGATCATTTTGAATGATCGAATAATTCAATGGATATTTCAGAAAAAATACTTGTTTGTATGCTTTGGGTTCAAATTTTATGAATTCGTTGTTTATAGCCTTATATGAAGGAAATAAAAATTAATATTTGTTTGTTTACACTTCTCTCTGTACACTTTGTCCAATTTTGGTTGAGACTGCATTGTATCTCAGCTATTGTTAGAGATAGAGACATGCGGTTTTCACGACCCTGTATCGCTTTTTTATAAACATTTTTGATCCACAAACAGTTTAAATGAAAACGAAAATGTTCACTTGTGGGGTTATTATTATTACTCAGGCCTTGTATAAGATAGAGAAAAAATGAAAACTGCTTATGATAGATATTTTTACATAAAAGGCAGTGGCTGTTTTTAAGATTGGGCACAAAATTAATAATTTTCAAATGAACCACCCTGCAATTATTCTTCTGAATACATTGATGTATCATCACAACCTAATCTTCAATAAATCCATATATTTATGTTTTTTTATTTAAAAGTAGGCCATGAATTCTTCCACACATGCATTTAAGTTGAATATGCATATAAAAATATTTATATTGATTTTAATATTTTATTTTGTTCTCAACTTTTTCCAGCCTAAACGTGGTGGAATTGCTACATTTTTCCAAGTTGCTGTAGGTTGTTCAATATCATTCTACTTCTTGATTTATAATAGAATATATATATATATATATATTATTATATATTATGAAAAAGAGAGCTAAAATAATACAATAAATGTTGAAACAAAAAGTACCTAAGCTGAGGTAAAAAAAGAACGGGGTATCATAACATTCTTTGTATGATACTATAAAATCATACGATACTATCAACACTAGTATCATACGATACTATACAGCCAGGGAAAAAACCTCAGCCGAAAAAACCTGCCTCCCCGTAAACAAAATAACATAAAATATCAAATATCAGGAAAATCTTGAAAGATAACAGTGTGATCATCTTCATGTTATCCGTCGATGGGCTCGGATACACAGATTCTTCCCAAAACGACTCGTAATTCTTAATCTGAAATGAAAAAAGACAAAAGCAAAAAAGAAACCGATTATTCAGAATAAATCGAATGCATTTTGGAAATGCATTTGCTACTTTAAAAAAACATCAACATTAAGATTTCTTGGCCAAATAATGTTCGGAGGTTTATGAATATTTTTGACAGAAATGTCAAAAAATTTGAAAGAAATGACAAAAAAACTCCAACAATTTCCCCTTTCCGAATCTTTTGAAAGTTACGAAACTGACAATTTTTCAACATAACAATCTAAACTTGTAAAAAATCAATTAATACATAACTTTCAACTGTCCTCTTTCACGAGAATTTTTTTTTCTGTTGCCGTGTGGGTTTCTTGCAGAAGAATCTCTTTGATACCATGTTCATCAGCTAATTTGGAGACGTAATCACACTTTCCTTTCGAAATTCCTTCGATATTCAAATTCAAAATCCACAAATTGTTGCTCTCTGGTCGCGAGGGTTTTTTCAAACCAGATACGACCTTCCAGGTGATGATTTTTCGGCACTTCAGATGTTTGAAGACCGCTTCTATAAGTACCATTAAGTCCTTACACTGTCATGTGCTAGTTTATTATTATCTGAAGAGTGATATTATGAGTTTATGTTAAAATAAATAGGTTTTGATCAGATGACTTTTTGAAAAGTAACAATTGAATAAATGTGTGAGAGAATTCATGACCTACTATTCAAAAACAAACAAATTTGAATTTTCTGATTTTTGAAGCTAAAACTCATTGAAAATTAGGTTGTGATACATCAATGTTTTCAGAAAATTAATTTCAAATTATATGTTAAAATATTCACGGTGTTCCATTTGAAAAATACCAAGTTCGTGCCGGATCTTGAGGTCGGTGCTCTAAAAAGCTATTATAAGCACTTTTCATTATTTTTATCTCAGACAAGGCTCGAGAAATTATTACATCTCTAAAAGTGAACATTTCTGTTTTCATCATGTATTTCGTGAACAAAAATGGTTGGAATATTACTGTTTGTGGATTTGAAAGTTTTACAAAAATGTGATAGGAGATCGCGAATTTGAAGTTCCAACTGCAGTATTGCAATTGATATCAATGACATGTTTCCTATTAATAATTCTGAAAAAGAATTAGATGATAATCAACCAATTTTTGCTAATGCAGTTAATGGGAAACATATTAGAAATTCAATCATAACAGGTCATTTTGCTAGATTAAGCTGATGTAATTGGTAAAAATAAATGCGCATTCAAAAATTTTATTTATTAACTAAAAATAATATCCTTCTCTGAACTTTATTTATTATATCGCAGACGTTTCGAAACTATGAATGGTTTCTTTCTCAAGGATAAAATAATAAATATAGGCGATATAATAAATATAGTTAGAGAAGGATATTATTTTTGTTGTCCAGATCCAGATTCCCGCTACAAAATAGTTAATTTTATCTACATGGACGTTAATTCGAACTCAGATTATGTTTATTCAATTCTTTTTTCTTATTTCAATTCCTGAATTTAATGATGTTAATCTGAGGTAATGGTCTCTTATTGCCCTTTTGTCAGCCGCAACCATCAATTCCATTTTTTTTTTGTAGTATTCATCCCTAGTCTACCTTCGTTACTGTTTCTTCTGCTCCTTTCAATCAGTTTGGTTCCCCCAAATTTCTTGGCTCGTTTCTAGGTGTATATTTTAAATTTGAGCCTGAACGTTAAATCTACAGGACATGAAAATAACATAACCTCCTTCAATTTTAAGATGGTGGTGGTTATATACAACTGCGCAACTATCTATTTTAGGTCAAATGAAACGATTTCAGTTATGTCAACATACAATATTTCGCCTGAAGTCTACTTTACGTAAAGTCCCATTTAATTTCATTATGAAATTGCTTAGCTTGAAGTGCACGTGAACTATGGTGTAGTTTAGGGGTTTATTATGAAACTGCCCCTTAGACCCTTAGTCTAAGGGGCGTATGATCAGTTCTAACTAGCCGTAAGGACTTCGAAATACCTCCATACCATTTCACATGAAGAGCGGACCGTCGGAGCTGATTATTTCATACGACGGCCCTCAATTGCTGATTTCAGAGCTAGCGCTGATCATACGCTCTATGTGAAACGGCTCTTATATTAGACTTTATCGGAACATGAATTGTATTCACCGGTTTTCAAATATGTGCGTTAAGTAGGATGTAATAAACACACATTTTGAAATATGTGTAATCTTCTCTCGGTACATATTGAACAGATCAGTTGATTTCATTGCCTTTTATGCAGTCATCTCTTTTGAGATAAATTCGTGGTATGAGTGCAAGAAATTACAAGGCAGTAAAATCCACAAATGCAATGGCTATCTGGAAATCGGAATTCCACATATTCATCAGAAAAATGACTCAATTATTTTCGAGAGATTATTATTCATGTTGACCAGTTGTCCACAACATTGAAGCGATAGGACTACATGGCAGAATTTATTGAACACCAACGTGCCAAACTTGTCTCGTAAAACCATAATACCGCCCGTTGAAAAAAAAGGCGGCTGAAACGTGTTCTGGATGACATAAAGTGTAAATAATCACGCGTTTTTTGTATGCAAACAGCTTTTATCGTCCAACGATGCAAATACTTCAAGCCATTCTGAGAGGATCGGAAAATATTATGATCGCTAACTGGTTAGGGGCCATTGGGAGTCTGGTGACCTCGAAATACATTTTCAACAAGACAAATATAATAGTTCGGAGTTCGCTTATCATAATTATTATTGCGTCAGAGCAAGGGTAGAGATTATTAGCCCCACTTATGTCGAATAGAGACTGTTTAATTAATGAACCAACATACACTAACCTGAGATAGAAATACTTGAGGAGAACCCGAAAAACACATACCTACCTTTGCAAAGGCTTATCGATTTCTTAATTGGAATATATAGTGTTTTCAAGAAGCTTTTTAATTTTTCAAACTTTCGAATCGAAACAGGTAACCATATACTAGAAACAATGTTCACAAACTAACAATGAAGATTTTTTTCAACAAAAATGCCTCATTCGAACGATAAAAATAAGTGAACAAATAGAAAAAAATTACAAAAAAATTCTATTAAATTACATTTCATAGAAGGATAGAAAATACGATTCAAGATTTTCCGCTTTTGGAAAAACACATCAATCTTGTCTTTCGATTCTCATTCAAAACACTTATAAAATGAGTTTATATTTCTTGTTTCACGTTTCTTTGATGTGCGGCCTATGTTTTGAATCGAATCCATCAACTCCAAGATCTTTAACATGAGTTGAACTTGAATGAAGAAAAGAGAATTATATTTTCATTTCTTGTAATGAACATTCAATCCTTGTTCTTGCATCTCATTTTAGGAAGAAGATACCAATAAATTATTTTTTGATAACCGCTGAAGATATATAGATATGCAAAACTATTATACAAAAACAATTCAACACTAAAAGCAACGAAAAATATATCAATAACCAACAGACCCGACAAACGTTTGTTCTCTGCAAATGTGTCAAATTTGTGATTTTCAATCTTAATTATTATTTCGTATTATTAATAGTTTGGACAGTTTTGATTAAAATTTTCACTACAACTTTATTATAATACATTTCAAGTATCGCGTAGCATCCAGTAAAATGAAAACATTCGCATAAATGTAGAAAAAGGACTAACTTTCTTTTGCCCTACGTGTATTGTATATTATTTATATCTTTTGGGTTGACGCTCATTCGTATTGGTGTGTATTTTTGGTTTTCGTTGTCCACCACCGCTCAATTATTTTTGTGCTACCTTATTTTCAACTTACGATATTTCTGAACTATTAAGTTCAATCATGTAGGGTATTTTTTTACTAAATTGAATATCTGTTATGAAAAACGTATATTCTCCGATGACGATCATTATTGTATTCATAAAACATCCTCTAATATAATTTTTTCGGTAGAAATTTGATAACCAATAAAAGTTAATCGTAAGTCAATCTTGAGAGATAGAGTCGCGGACATTTTTATAGAACTATAAAAGAGGTACATTTCCGTTATTTCAGTGTTACTTTTTTACAGACTACGTCAAAATAGATGATTATGGCGGATTTTTGTGAACTATTGAAGTTGAAGTACGTATCCTGGATGTTTTCTAGCCTTTGCCACTTAGAGATGATGAAGCATTCTGAGACTGAACAAAATTTTGTCGGTCCAATAGTTTTCAGACTAACTGAAAAAATTCAAATTTTTATTTTTATATTACAATATTCATCAAATTAAAATTTTCCAGTGGACTGAATTGTGAATCTAAACCACCATTGAATTCACTGGAACAATAGAATTTTGTCAAAATCGGTCAAGCCGTTTAGGAGCAGTTCCCTTAGATATATTCGTACAGAAGAATTAAAAAGGCTGTTTCACGAATTATTGTACAGGCCTTCAGTGCAGATGCAGGACATTTTGGGGGAGTTTGGATCATTGTTTGAAATACAGGGATCCCGTCTCCAAGACAGATAGAAAACTGAAAAATTATTGTGGTTTGTTTAGTCGAAAAATTTCGTAACGTCATTAGTATTCAAGATAAAGGGTGTTGAAGAAAAAAAAATATACACATTTTTTACGATTCTACCAAAACTACTGGCAACATTTCAATGAAATTTTATACGAATATGTTTATAGAAATATGCTGATACTTGTTTTTCTGTCTGACTGTCATAGAGGGCGCTAGTTGAATGGTTCGTACCAAGTAGTATTGAACATACATAACTTTTTTTAAATAAGCTTTATTCAGCAAAATTTGAAGTGATCTCAAACATCATTTAATTTTATACCAAGAAGGTAGTCCTGATAAAATTCGATACTGTGTACCGTTTTAGGAATATTTTGATTTGAATATTATGAAGTAATGCTAAATGTAAAACAATCAAGAGATGAAAATTTAAAAACATGCTTATAACATAAAATAGAAATCTAGGATATATACTTTTCTGTACTACATGATAAAATTTGTCATACAACGAAATACTGCTAATGTACCTACAGGTTTACACGATTGTTTGCGAGAATTAATAACATTGTCGTCAGACAATATATTGTCACGATTCTGCGAAGTTATATGAAAAATAGAAATTGTCTGACGAAGGAGTTTGATTTAGACTCCGAAACGTTACGCTTCAGAGTTCAAAGTGTTTTATTTTTATTCATTGTTAGGCAAAAATTTCTTCTTGTAAAGTTTTGGCCCTGACAAATTATTGCTCAAATTTTTAAGCAGGGGCCTTCCTTCTATTATTTAAAAATTTGTTATAATTGTTACTTGTTTCAGAGATTGGGAGAGAAAACCTATATAAAGTTTTCAGGAATGGTTGCGTAGTTTTCTTGTTGGAAGAAATATGGTGGTAAAAATAGGTGAAAATTATTCTGGGTCTTATCACATTGGTCTTGGAGTCCCCCAGGGTTCTGTGTTGGGCCCACTTCTTTTCATATTATTTATTAATGACTTGCCTGGGTGTTTATCCTGCTTATTGGTTACTTTATTTGCCGATGATACTTCCGTAGTTGTTTCTGCCAACAGTCTCCAGGAACTTCTGAGAGCTTGTGAGCGTATTGTCCGTGAATTTGTTAACTGGTGTCATTCAAACCGCCTTATGGTGAACGTAGACAAGACGGTATGTACCAACTTTTGTTTAAAGAATAATGAAATGCAAAACTTCAGAGTTAATTACGGGGATAACTCAATCTTAACATCTGACACAACCAAGTTTCTCGGTCTCTATGTAGATAAAAATTTAAGGTGGACGACTCACATCGATGCCTTATGTAAGTAATTGAACAGCTCTTTTTTTGTCATCAGTAGAATTAAAAATGTTTTGTCTTTGGATTGTTTGATGAATGTTTACTATAGCCTTGTTTATAGTCACTTATCCTATAACATTTTGTTGTGGGGAAGTTGCTCTGAATTCTCCAGAGTATTCATAGCACAAAAGCGTGTCATACGTGCAATATTCAACCTACATCCACTGAATTCTTGTAAGCCGGTATTTATTGAAAGGGAAATATTAACATTACCTTGTATATATATTTTTAAATGTTTGCTCTATGCTAAGAAGAATGAGTGTAGATGGTCAAAATTATCAGATCATCACAAGTATGGAACAAGAAACTCTGAGACATTTCCTTTTCCGAAACACAGAACTCACAGATTCGAATGTTTTCCCTCATACAAAAGTATGAAATTATATAATCATCTACCATTTACTATGAAACAATTGAATCTCAAAACATTTAAGAAAGAAATCAAGAAATTTCTTTTAAAGAAAGGCTTTGACTCTGTAGAAGAATATTTCTCCGACACCTTAGTTGCTTGGTTCCTAGTTGCTTAGTTTTAAGTCTGATATGTCCTATACACTGTGTAGTGTCTTAATGGAATGAATAAATTATTATTATCATTATTATTATTATTATTATAATACATAGACCGCCCAGACAATATTTCAATAGATATCGTTTAGGTGATGTTGAAATTTTGTTTTTTTCTAATATTTTGTAACAAAAAAATCAACGCCTGTTTTAATGTCAATAATTCTAAGAAAGAGTGAAGCTTACTGAAGAAATGAAACCTCATGTATTTTGTGTGTCCAGAATTCTATCAATAGCATTTGAGAGAATGGTCTATCACATAAAAATGTGTATATGTTCCATTTCAATATCTTGATCGGTTCTAGCAGGGCCGTCGCTATAGGGGGGGGAGGGAGGGGAGCCTCCCCCCCCAGAACAGATTCAAAAGGGCGCCAAATTGATCCTTCATCATTGAATAACTATAGTAAAATTTCACAAGCAAATGCTCTTCGTTCTATTACTTGCAAAAGATTATTTATACATGAGCTGCTTGCAATGCCATCTAGTCCAATCTTTTTAACTACAGCGACGGCGTTGTAGAAAACTTCGTTGCGGCAAGGAAGATCAATATGCTGTGAATCCCCGGCTATACGTCAAAATAATTGAATGACAAACATAACCTTTTATTTATTCCTGATTTAATGAACCAGTGAGTAGTGATTACTTAGTTTATGAGTCTTATATATCGAGTTAATAAGTTTCAAATCGAAACCAGTTGAAGGAATACCTGATTATGAATCCTTGCCAGAAAAAGTTCAAACCCTCTGGGGCGGAATTTAGGAAGAGGGCGCAGAAAAGGAAAATTGAACATGAAAAAGCAGCAAATGTGATGAATACATGGCTAAAAGCCAGTTGCTCAAAAGAAGAAGATAACTTCGAATTTAACGAAAAGGGTGAGCTATGCTGAAATAAGATAATATCTTAGTTTGGAGTCAAAAACTTCACTTTCCAATTCCTTATTCATTCTTGTAATTTTTCACGTAAAGATTTTATTTGTTTTAAAGTTTATAGTTAAGGGAAGTCTTGATTTCACTCCATTTGCGTTTTTTTGTTCAAAAATTTTTTCAATTTTGACAAAAACTTGAATGATTTTTTTCGTGGGCTGATCATCATGTTTCTTTAGAATTACCGATGAAGTGTCTTCAAAGATTCAAATTTTGTGGTATTAGTTACCACACGCTAAAATTCATTAATTTAATGGCTACATGGCTTGCTGATGACATTATTGCAATGTCTTTCTTGAAAAGTTTTCTTTTATATTTCATTGTTATATCTCAAGATCAAAGTATAAAGTTTTTGCAAATTCTTTTTTCTATTCGTCTCGGTTAATTTGGGAGATGCCCACAATTTCACCTCTGACAATAATAATCACTCTGAAACGCAAGTCAATATTATATTCAGGCTCTTTTTTTTAGAAACTAACAATAATATTGAGATGAAACAAGCTGATTCTGAGAATATTTTTCACGAAACCGAAAATTATGAAATTCCCGATTCAACCCCAACATTTGAAATATCACAGGAAAAAGAAGTTGATAGTGCAGTTGAAGAAATTTCTTGGACGGCATTCTCCGCTAAGCTTTTACAGATCATTGACGACTTTAACAGTTTGAAAAAATTTGAAAAGACTATAAAATATTCGAACACAGAAGAAATTTCAATTATTATTGATGCTGTATCTGCTTTAAAAATGATGAAAAATGATTTTGAAAATTGTATTTCCGTCGGCGAGTCAGTGATCAAACAGTTCGAATCTCAAGAGCTATCTATCAAAAAATCTCGCGAAGATGAAGGAAGCTGCTTAGTTTCTCATGATCCGGGGCTAAGAACTGAATCGCTGTCAGAATCTCAAAAAAAATACTTGATAACCCTGGGCCCTCATCAACCAAAACTAACAGTTTTTCCGAGTAACGGTAAAAACCGATTCAATTCTTCGTGGTACAAAGAATACAATTTCTTAGAATACAGCACAGTTAAAGACAGAGCATACTGTTTCGTTTGCTGTTTATTTCCACCAAATAAGTCTCTCAATTCAGAAGATAATTGGTTTACTGAGGGCGTGAAGGCTTGGGGAAAAATGAAGAGTAGCGGCAAGAGCAAACTCGGGAAACTTCCAAGCCATTTTGGTTCGCAACACCACATCGAAGCAGTTCAAAACTACTGCAATTTCATTAACAGTACGCATCATATCGATGTCATCATCGATAAAACTGCTAAATTGAGGCAAATTGAACAAAAAAAATCTTACAATACAATAGAAAAATAATTTCAATGCTTCTGGATGCATCTTTAACTCTGTCTCGCCAAGGCTTGGGATTTCGTGGAGATGCAGGAGATGAAGCAGAAACTGGAAATTTCAATGAAATTGTCCAGTTAATATCACGTCACAACCCATTGCTTCAACAATGGTTAGATAATACCAATATGCGGCCTTACCATATAACATATCTGAGCCCCACATCACAGAATGAATTTATAAATCTCCTCGGAGAAAGTTTACGAAAAAAAATCGTATCTGAGATCAACAAAAGTTATTTTTACACTATTATGGTCGACGCAACACCAGACCACTCTCACAAAGAAATTATTTCAATTGTTGTGAGATTAGTTGATGAGAATTCCAAACCTAATGAAAGATTACTAGAAATTATGGAACCTAGTGGAAAAACTGGAATGGAAATTGCAACTGACATCGTTAATTGTTTCAACAAATATGAAATCGATCTGTCGAAGCTAACATTTCAATCCTATGATTTCGCCGCAGCGATGTCGGGTAAACACAAAGGTGTTCAACAAAAATTGTGTGAATTAGTTGGACACAGAATTCCGTATATTCCTTGTCAGGATCACAGGGTTAATACAGCGGTGGAGCACTGTAGTAACGCTAGTTTTCTGGTGAGGGAATTCTTTAACTACTTGGAGGAGTTGTATACTTTTTTTACTTTAAGTACTAAACGACATCAGTTGCTGAAAAACAAATTGGATAAAATTGAAAACTCCTTGAAGCTCAGAAGTTTGTCGAAAACTCGGTGGGTTGCTAGAGCAGAAAGTATAAAGGCAGTCAATATTTGCTACGATGAGATAGTTGAACTCCTCCAAGAAATAGCTGAAAACAGTGACTTCGATAACACGTCTAGAACAAAAAGTTCTGGATTAAGAAAAAAAATTTTGAATTTCGATTTTATTGTCACCCTATATTTCATGAAAAATATTATGTTCAAAATTAAGATTTTAATTGAATCTATAGAAACTCCAGAAATTAATGTTATCGATTGTAAAAATATTTTGGATTTTCATATTCAAAATTTGAAATGCATGAATGAGGACAATTCAAATTTCGATAATCTTATAACCAGCGCAATACAGTTTGCTGAAATGTTCAAAATAGACGTTGAGAAGGAGTTTCAGAAATTTCATAGGCGTCGCGTAGGGCCGAAAAAATTTGATAAAAAAAATGAAAATGAGGCAGTTTTTGATTTAAAAACATTTTATAGAAAGGAATTCAAGCAGGTATTAGATACTCTCATTAATAGTTTAACGATTAACTTGAAATCAGTAATGGAAACGTTGGACCCAATTTTCAGAGTATTTAATTTCCCATTGATGCCAAAAAATTTAAAAATAGAGGATTTGGAAGCACTTATTCAAATGATTCCGCCAAAACTTGTGAGACCAGACCCACAAGCGCTTTTTACGGAACTCACAATATTATTTTCCGATTGCAAATCATGTGAATCGATAACGGAGGTTGCTGCTATTTTGGCAACAAAATATAAAATGTTGAAACTGGCTGACTATATACTTAAATTCATTATAACCGCTGGTTATGGTACCAGTACCAACGAGAGGACATTCAGTCAGCTGAAACTAGTAAAAAATGTTCTCAGGACAACAATGTCTGATGAGCGTTTGAATAATTTGTTACTTTTGAAATGCGAGAAAAAAATCGCAGCAACTCTTTCTCTCGAATCAATGGTGACATCTTGGAGTCTGTTAAAAGAGCGAAGAATAAAAATCTGATTCAATAAATCTCATTTTCATGAATTTTATTTTAGTAAAATGATTTTCAGTTTTAGTTAACTTGAACTATGTTAATATATAGCTAATTCACTGATGAAAAATATTTGTTATATCCACCAATATACAGGGTGAGTCTTTGACTTGTACATATATTCAAATTATATATTGTTGAGGTCAGAAGAAATACTTTTTTCTCATAGCATTTTTTTCTGATTCAGCCTTGATAAAAAGATATAGCCATCTTAAACTTTCAAAATAAGCTATGCCACCCCTGGAAAAAAAAATTTCCCGAGCTGTAGATCTACCTCTTGAACCTTCGAGAAAATGTAGCAGAAAATTATTTCCGCGAATCTTCTGAACAGAATTACATTTAGCCAAAGTAACCAATTGTTTTAAATTCCCTGATAAAGATTTTTCTGAATCATTAATTACTCGAATAGAGTGCGCATTTCACGAGATTTCACGAAGAATACTTTTATTTTCCAAAATGGCCAAATATTCATTAAATGTCGAGATCATAGAATTCCTGCTTTAATTATAGATTATTATATTGGTAATATAGTGAAAAATAAAACATGTTAGTTAAATTTTGTATTCGTAAAAGATTTGTCACATTAATAAGAACCTTTATTCTGAAAATCATTTCATTTGATGAAATCGTTCACGAGATATATTCGAGAATTACATTTTTTTATGGATTTTCAAGAAATGGTAGGGAAAAAAGTGTTTCTTTTGACCTCAGGAATATCACGTTAAAATATATGTACAAGTCAAAGACTCACCCAGTATATATTTCTCCCATATATTTGTAGTTTTCAGTAAGTAATAAATTTTTTCCAATGAGGGCGCCAGAATCAATTCTTCCCCCCCTAAGAAAAGCTTTTAGCTACGGCCCTGGGTTCTAGAGATAGGTATTTCTAATCCCAATAAATGATTTACCATCTATCTACCACATTATCCAATATCGACAAAAATCTGCAGAACAAGAAATTCTTCGGGCAGTATTATTCGGCGAACGTCACCAGAAGTTGCATTTTTTATTTTAATTTCCTTCAACTTGAGGACGTTTATCGGGACCCTCTTCCATTCTGCTCAATTCGCCTGCACTCGGCGAAATTGAATTGGATATCTGTAAAACCGGCTGCTGTACTCCAAAGCGACTTTGGAAAAACACTCGAATCTCGAGCAGATGAAAGAATTTTTAATATCTTCGCAATATAAATTTGGGTTTCACGGTTCAATGATGTCGTTGAGGGTGAAGTGAAGTATACAAAACGAACAGATCTAATAGATGAATTCGCAAAATTGTTCCATGATAAACGGCACCAAACCTCATAACAAATACCGAACGTATTTTTGATTCGTTGAGTCTCAACTGTTTCATCATGAGGAGTTATTACCAGGAACTCACAAGTGTATTAATGGGAATCGTTTTTTTGGAAAGATGATGATAATTATCATCAGCCAAGAAGGGAAATTTCTATGTTGAATGGAAAGTTAAGCTTTAATTTAAAACATTCCATTTTATTCAGGTGAACATTTGATTATGAATGAAGGAATAGCATGTTTCCTTAGCCTCACCAATATTATAAATGTGAAAGTCGGTGTCAAGGATTATAGAGTACTAGCTGGCCCGCTCAACTTCGTCTGCCCAAATCGGCTATTGAAATTTTTTTTAAAATTATTTCATTGGCAATGACTACTAAGGTCATTAGCCATAATAATATCTGAATTATTTAACTCAGATATAAAACTGAAAGGGATGTGAATAAATAAAATATGTGAACATGGACGAATAAACAAAATAAATAAGTATGCATATAGATAAAACGATAAACTATGAGTATAAATAAAATTTCTGGTGCATGTCTATATGAAAAATGAATAATATAAGGTGTTGTATAAAATATACCTATACATAAGTGTATGAAATACATGCACACACACAAATATACAAATATAAGTATATGAAAATGTGCACAGATTAAATATTATCTGAAATACCAGCCAATCATATTTTTCCCAAATAACCAGACCTATCCAGAAATTGTAAAACTTTCTGCAATTCACTTTCATCCTCTTTCAATATGTAGTAAGGTCTGTTTACTAACACTTCCTTCCACACAATATTCCGGGTATGATGAGGATTTTCATTTGAAAGACTAGCCTGCCCGCGCAACTTCGTCTGCCCCAAATCGGCTATTGAAATTATTGTTATCATTATTAACTATTATTCGAATATTATCTTCAAATACGAAAAATCTTGAAGAAGCCTAGATCCTGCTTGCAACACCGCCTTCAAGATCCAATTGTTTTTCTCCTCTACGCATATTCCGTTGAATTGGTGCTGCATTGGTCTTGATTCAAATAAAACTCATATCGTAATTACTTTCAAACTATTCATCCGAATTGATTTGTGCAGAAGACAAAGGTTAACTTTATATCCCTCTTGGAAAGCTTCAATCTAAGAATAAAAGTGCAAGAACCAACAAGGTGGGGAATAACCTCGGCTACATGCTTAGACAACATAGTAACCAATATACATGGCACAATATCTATAATTGAGGAACATATATCAGATCATATGGCACAAAAATTTGTTTTTCTTTCAAATGCGTCTATTTTGAAGACGTCTCATAGACAAGTCAGATGTATAAATGAGGATACAATGAGAATATTTGTTGAAGTGATGTCTACTCAGGATTGGTCGGATGTGTTGAATGACTCTGAAAATGATGTCGACAAAGTATGGGATATTTTTTTCGATTGTTTCATTTCTGTTTTCAGAATTAGCTTTCTCATGAAAGAAGTTAAAAGTCACTCCGGAAGAAGAAAAAAACAATCTTCTGCTCACATTGAATCATTGAAGAAAGTTTTAGATTACCTTTTTGTTTTATCCAGACACTCACAAGAATATCTTATACGATACAAAATAACGAAGCGAAAATACGATGCAGCGATAACGGAAGAACGAATAAAAAATTTCAACTCTTACATACAAAAATCCACGAACAAATCGAAAGCAGTGTGGAATCAAGTAAATAATTCATTGGGAAAACAGGGAAAACCTGCAGTATACTTTGAAAATGATATTGATCCTGCGAAAATTGCTGATAAGTACAACAACTTCTTTGTAAATACAGTTCCAGAATTTAAAGAAAGTGAACACAAAAATAATGTACATTTCGAGGGTATAAAATATAATGAAAAATCTTTTTATATGTTCGAAGTTACAGAAGATGAAGTGGTGAAAACTATCATGAAGATGAAAAATAGTGATTCTACAGGAGACGATGAAATACCCATGAAAGTAATAAAACAATGTGCGAAACATATATCAAAACCGTTAACACATATTATAAATAAATCATTTGTTGAGGGTGTTTTTCCGGACAAATTAAAGGTATCGATTATCAAGCCAATACACAAAAGAGGAGATAGAAATGATCCATCTAATTATCGACCGATTAACCTGCTTTCTTCATTCGCAAAAATCTTTGAGAAAATACTAGCTGGTAGGTTGTCATCTTTCTTCCAAAAATTCAAGATACTTTCCCAATCTCAACATGGTTACGTACTCGGAAAAAGCACTGAAACCGCCATATTTGAATTACACCAGTCAATTATGTCAGCTCTAGAGAATGGCGAATTGCCGTTAGGGCTCTTCTTGGATTTGTCGAAGGCGTTTGATTGTGTGGATATAGAGATACTGTTGCGAAAATTAAACAAATATGGCGTACGGGATAAACAGCTAAAGCTGATAGAAACCTACCTGAAGAATAGATCGCAAATGGTTGAAGTGACTATAGATGGTAGAAAGTTCAGATCCTCCAGACAGTTCAGCAAAAAAGGCGTACCTCAGGGAAGCATATTAGGACCACTTCTGTTTTTAATTTATGTGAATGACTTGCCCAACCTACTTGATCTCCTTCAAATTTCATTTGAACTCATTTCATTCGCAGATGACACCAATGTTTTATTGACTTCGCCCAGCTTGAAGACAACAATTACTCAAATCAATACAATCCTGAACACTATTGTCGAGTGGTGCACAGAGAACCGATTATTGCTTAATATTACAAAGACTGAATGTATTATTTTTCATAGTGATCGTTCATTGGTACAGTTTCCACAAACTATCAATGGAGACATATCAGTATCAACAGAAACGAAGTTTCTGGGATTGTATTTGGATGAACATTTGAAATGGAACAAACATGTGGATAACCTGATAAAGCGATTGAATACTGTCATTTACACTATAAAAGTCTTAAAGAGTAGAGTCAACTTTTCAACACTTAAAGTTGTATATTTTTCCAACTTTCAATCGCTTATTTCTTATGGTGTTATTTTCTGGGGAAGCTGTTCGACTGTGGATTCGGTATTTTTACGTCAGAAGGCAATGCTACGTTCCATGCTCAATATGGGATATAGAGATTCCTGTAGAGGATATTTCAAACAAAATCAAATATTGACACTGTATGGTCTTTATGTATACAGGGTATTATTATTCATGCAAAAACATCCAAATTATTTTCTTATGTTTATAACTGATAGCAAAACAAGACATACAGAACCTTATCTTTATCCTCGACACACCCTAAGTCTAACAGAGAAATCACCCCTGTACATGGGAATCAGGTTGTTTAACGCCCTTCCTAGAGAATTCAAGTTGATGACTAATCATCTGATCTTCAAGAAGAGATTGTACCGCCTGCTGATGGATTGTGAACCTTATTCTTTGGGAGAATTCTTTATCTTTTGTAAAACACTGATATAGTGTAGTTATTCTTTTTTTGACGAATTCAATTTTATTGTATAATTATTTGAATTAAATATTACTATAACTATTACTATTACTATTACTATTACTATTACTATTACTATTACTATTACTATTACTATTACTATCTACATTGAATACTTGAAGCGACAAATGTATCTATTTGTAAAGAGGTTGAGTAATAACTATTATATAAATGTGCATTTTGAAAACTGTATACAATTCAACAGTATTTATAGCTCAATATTCTGAATCTGATGGCTTCCATACAAAAAAAAAAGTAGATAAGCTTTCGAAGATTTTTATTCAGAACCTTTTGAGGAAAAAAAAACTGATTGTACATCGTATACCTTCAAGAATAAAGGCAGCATACGACTTGATAGCTTTCAGAGGGCAGAAAATTTTCCGACTCGCTTGATAGTTTGTCGTTGTATTATGACCAGTTGAACAAAATATTTTTTTTTTTACCTGCAAGAGTAACAAATATCCTCACGAAATTTCGCATATCTCAGCGCACCGTAAAACTTCTTACGGATATGGGGTCAATTTCGATAATCTGATACGACATGTTATGATAGGGCTTCCAGAATGGTATAATGAAAGCAATTTAGTGATAGAGGTCCATGTTCTGAAAGTAACAAATTCAGGTGGTCAGGTGGCGCTGTCCGTTTGGTATTTTGATTTTTCCGTTAAAACAACAAATATCATTATGATGAACAGGGGTCGTTGCAGCTAGTTTCAGTATTCTGGGAACTTCGAACACGAGGATCCTTTTTCTTCATCCAACCTGTTCGTTCAAATCCCAAGGGAGGCGTCAATGGCGTTAATAAATATAACTACATCATTAGGTGCTTCAGCTGTTACTTCGATCCAGAACTGTTTTTCCCATGTGAATGGTTCCAACGACTTAATCTTGATGTTTTCTCGATATCTCAGAGCATTGCAGTATTGACAGAAAGTGATGTTTTCATGGGCCTATCGATTTCAGGCTACATATAAAATTGCCTGAAAGAACGGATTCTTGCCGAGCGACGACAGATCTTGCTTGTGAATATCTCATTCGGTTTGTCTCCAATCGCACCCTGTGCTTATAGATGAGCGATATTAATTCAAGGTATTTATAGTTCCTGTTCAGTAATTAAAAGCATGATATCGTGATCACTTTTGCATTTTCGAAAAAAAAACTGTGAAACTGTGAAATATCGAAGTACGGCAGCCAAGCAAGAATATTATCAGCTGTAAAACTGATGAGTGGAACTTGGATTGAGAAATAGTTATTTTCGTATCAAGTGCAGAAAGTTTTACTTTCCCGTACGAGATTGCAATCGAGTAGGGGAAAGGTACTTTCTGCACAAGATAGGAACAATATTTTTTCTACAAGCGCCTATGTGAGATCGATTTGAATTCAACACAGAGATCAGATTTGATAACCTTCATAAATTCATAATCGTGGAACGTAATTCTACATGTCGTTACCATAGTACTCTCATCGGCGACGTTCGGTGCATAGAGACATATTTCAATTCAGTTTATTCTTTAATAAAAGTGTGCGGGAAAAACCCCTGCTAATCCTTTCTCGCACTGAAAAGTGTGCGGGAATGGAATAGTAGGGTTTTTCCCGCACTGTTTGGAAATGTGACTCTTTCCGAATTGAAATGCGTGCGGGAATAGAGTGGATATCGTACGCTTGTGCAAAAAATATTTTTTTGTGCTGAATTGTGCTAGGTTTGTGTAGGTGCATTTTTTTCTTAATTCCATGTGGTTGTCGAAATGTTTCAAAAAACGGAAAAAAGTGCGAGCCAAGCACAAAAAACTGGATTCCAGGTTAATTAAGTCGGTCAGTTTTTTAGAAAAACTTCACACACACTGTGGTCCGGTATACCGATTTCCTACAATGTGCTGATTTTTGGAAAAAAAATTTGTGAAAATTTTTCACAGTTTCACCTAGATGCCTAGAATCGATCGAGGCTAAGGGTTATTTTTGCATTTCACCGTAAGAATAACATGGGTGATTTGCGACTACGGGACGTATCTACTTCGACGAATCACCCTTATAGCTCTCAGAAGCAGGCATTTTTTCGACTCGCTTGATATTTTCTCAATGTTTTTTGCTGAAATAAATAAAATAAATTAAGAACGAACTACGATTTTCAGATGTAAGGATCTCTGAAAGTCGAGATGACGCTGAAAGCATGCCTCTTGAAATTAAATTACGACTTCATCGAGCCTACAAAACAACATCTGGTGCGACAAAACCAAAGTATTGACTAGAAAATTTCTATACTAGCCCAGTTTCGAATTCGGACCTCGCGGTCTCAAGGCAATCAATCAAAAATAGTTTATTGAATATTTTTCTACATATTTATGGCACCAGAGTGCACATTATCTTTGTACAACTTGTGCAACTTTAAATGAATATTTATAATTCTTTAACCAATGCAAATCTTTTTTTTTTAATGTTCTGGTTCCCACGAAAAGGGATATCCTGTAATGTTCAGAGAACATCGTGGCAACCAAGGGAAAGAAGGTAGGAGTTGGTGTTCTTCTTAAATTTCTGGAGGTTGTATGCCTCGGGGAACACCTCCCTAGGCAATGAGTTCCAAAGCCTCGCTGTTCGTTGGATGAACGAGTCTTTGAAAAGTGATGTTCTGCAGGTCTCCAAAGTGACCACGAAGGGGTGTGAAGACTGGAACAAGATAACCGATTTAACTATAGTAAAGAAAAATTATCCGAGTTTTCCATGTTAAATTCATTTCCAAATAACAAAAAATGATCCAAATATCGTTCTTTCACGAACCAGTCGTGATTAAACCAGTTCATCCTAGGATTTCACAAACGATGCTGGGTAAACTATAAGAGAAAGGGACAGTTTTTTAATGTTCCATTTGACGAGGGCCCTCGACTGGCATGGAATAAATGAATGTGACCCTCATCAGAGGCATGTACATATTCCTGATGAACACTTTTCTTTACAGATATTCTTTACAAATACCTAATGGATATTTTGCAAGATCTGACAGGTTGAAAAAACACGAATATGGTCAAAAATTGACATCTACCGGGATAGCATTCTCAAGGGCTTCTACTTCGAGACGTGGTTTTGAAAGATTAGAAGAAGGAGACAAAGACACGATCGACATACGATCATTTTGTTTTGATGTATGATCGTGACGAAGTAAGTAGTAGGTATTATAGGAAATTGTATAGTTTTTTTCAAGAAGGTTGATTAATAATTCAATAACTGAAGTTTGTTTCTAGATTTTTTTATCGTGAGGGTTTTCGATTTTCGATTTCGAGTACATTCTTCCTAATCCTTACTATCATCCTACTTATGTTATGAATGTGAAAGTCCCTGCGGTTTGTTAGTTTCTGTGTTTGTTTGCCCATGCATTTGAGGAATGCAACCATCCCCCTAAGGTAATAGTCTACACCATTTCCATATGGAATTCAGAAACCGTCAATTGTATTTCAGAATAGTCACTTCAATTTCAGAAAGCGTCAATTGAATTTCAGATTAGTCAATTGAATATCAGGAAACATCAAATGTAATTTAGATTAGTCAATTGTATTTCAAAAATTTTTATTTGTAATTCAGAGTGTTCGAATATTATATGTCGAGTCATATATTATTCATTTTCATAATGGTTATGATATCGTCAGCCGTATATCATATTCAATCAGGCATGTTTGCGTGTATGAATAAAACCAATATAATCTGGAATCTCTTGGTGCTGGTTCTTCAACACTGGATTTCTGTAAAAATATGCTAAACCTTCTCAATCGATTCCTCACCAAACAAAGTAGCTTTAGGAAGCACATAACACCTAATGAAAATTAGTCAAATTGAGTACATATTTAATTGGAGCGGCAATTGACAACAGTGTCTCCGTCTGGTGTATTAGCGCTTTCACAGCGCTTTCAGCAAATGAATGGGTTGAGGGTTTGTTGCAATAGTGGCAAGATATGTGAAACAAGTTATCACATTGAGTGATCGACTGTGATAATGCTGCATGCCATTTGAGATTGTAGACCGTAATCACCCAAACAGTAGCAGTACTGCTGCGGATGAGCTCCTATTCTCCCATGCTCAATTCAATTGAAATTTTCTGGTCGAAAATAAGAACTTACGTAAAAACAAACCTCAGAATTCCAAACAGTGTGCCACCGGGGGTTATTGAAAAACGACTTACATACCGGGAAAATATTATCGACCGAGCTAAGATGCAATTGCGATGGCAGACATGCCTGTATGGCTTCAAATTTTCTCAGTTTTGAGTTGAAGATTGAATGTTTCACGTGAAAATTAAAGTTCATTCACTATCATTGTTTTATTTCTGAAATGCAATCTGGTATCAATGTGTGCATTAAATGAATTTCATGTCCATTTCTGAAATATAATTGATCATATCTCAAATTCAATTGATTGTGTTATCTGAATTACATGTGATGTTTTCTGAAATACAATTGATTATTTCGGAAATTTAAATGACTAATCTGAAATGTTTTCTCAAATTCAATTGACAAATCTGAATTTCATATGCCATATTCTGAAATTCAAATGACTAGTCTGAATTACATTTGATGTTTTCTGAAATACAATTGAGTAATCTGAGATACAAGTGATGTTTTCTGAAGGTCAATTGACAATTTCTGAATTACAATTGGAAATGGTGTAGAGTACCGGTCTATAAGTCCTCAAAAAATTACTTCGAAGGCTGTTACAGATACCGTTTAATTGCTTCGAGTAAAATTTGTGACATAATGGTCTTCTCTTGCATATATTAATCTTGGTCGCCTGGGAAATGGTCACCGGGCAATGCTGCCGGTTTCCAGCCTTACTAAATTCCGTGGAATATTCCAACGTTGCGCCATCTGGTGGTTCGAAAAGCTTCTTGATGTAAGAAGGAGGGACAACCCCCTTTACTGGACCTGAACCGTTTTGCGGCTTCCCAGCCAGCCATCAAGCAATGGCTATTAAGGACTGGGAACAAAAGAGGAAGCTCATGTCCTGGCGCACGACCAATGGTCAAAGGCAAGCTAAGTTACTTCTCTCTCACTCGACGAGCTGGACCAAAAAAGTCCTCTCACTCAGCAAATTGGAACTGAGGAAATTGACGGGCGCTCTCACTGGGCACTGTCCCGTGAGGTATCACTTAAAAAACATGGGAAAGGCGCCCGATAGTACATGTCGCTTCTGTCAGGAAGCCACCGAGACAGCCAGTCACCTACTATGTGAGTGTGAAGCTGTCCACCAGAAACGGTTACGGCATCTTGGCTCCTGGTTCCTAAAGCCTGAACAAGTAATGGATGTGGCCCCCAGAAAGGTGGTGAAGTTCATTGAGACTTTGCTGCCCGACTGGTAAACAGCGCGGGGATGCACAATAGATCTTAAGGTCAAGGTGCTCGCAAGGTCGGTTTTGATCTGTCGCCCCTCCTCTAATCTAATCTAATCTAATCTAAGGCTCATATTCTTGTCCGGTCAAACTGAGAAATTGGATTCCCCGGTATTTTCCACGGAATATTTCCAGTAAGGTGCATCAGTCAAATATTGCCATGTTCCTAATACTGCCATCCGATCCAAAATCCTGACACCAGTAGTATGGTGGCCGGTATCCGTACTACGTATCTCAACGTGTTGAGATGAACCAATCAAACGCAATACAAAAGTGCGCGGTCTGCCCGTATCGACAGACTGAGAATGACTGTTTAATTTCAACTTCGCTATGAAAATCTTCAAGGGTTATCGAGTCCGTATCGATTTACCAGTCAAGAAAAATTGGGCAAAAAATTACATCCCAAAGCACATGTTTTGTCGTTCTAGTGTTTTCATCAGGTTTAATATAAAGGTGTTTCTCGAAATCGACACTTCTTCAGAGGATCCACGGGTGCATATTACTGCCATGCATATATGAATCAAATATTGCCATAGCAATATTTTTTTGTCATATTGAAGTGAATAAACTTATGATTATGAATAAATATGTGATCAGCAAACTCAAATTGATAATTTCTTATTCACACAAGCAAATATATTGCAGGTACTGATGAATAATGGCAATATTAGTCACCTGAAAATCTGTTCAATAATAATTATGATCGATTATTGATTGCTCTTTTCCTCTTGCTTTATCAAAAATTATTTTTTTACAGATGCCGAAGAAAAACAGCTCTAAAAAAGGCTGCTCAAGGTGAATCTGCTCCAAAAAAAATTTGGAAGAAGAATCTGGAACAAGGAAATCGTCGCTTGTGACTGAGATAAATTGATATGAGGATGTGCTCTATTTGTAAAAGATATGTTCACGAAGAATGTGTAGGCCTTACCAGGTCTGACAAAAAAATTATTCGTCTGCACTTTTGAATATATCTGTTTTTGTTGAGAATATTGCTTTTCATTTTGTACGATTTTTTGTAAGAATATTCCATTCCTTTTGCAAGATATGATGAAAGTTAAATTCAAGTTTTGTAATAAAACTATAGTTTTTTATTTATTATGCTCATTACGCTGTGTATAACCATGTTACCAATATTGCCACTACATGACATGATTTTCGAAATCCCTTCTAGAAATAATTATACTGAAATTGGAAATATTTAGTTTGTCTTTCTGTATAGAAAACATAAAGTGAATACTTTTCTTGAGTCGCAGGTTGATCTAGCTATAAATGTTGAAGCAAAACGTCAAAATTCCTTAGGGTGGAAATATTTAACTGTGGGTATTCGCTGAAAACTGATGCGAAACTTCGAATACACCTGTTTATTGTTTTAAGATTTCACAAAAAATTGTCATGTTACATTCAACAAGTTGAGAGTTGATAGGGGTGGCCAAGACTTTTGACGATGTTTGTATAGTGAAGGTATATTAGTTTTTCAAAATGAAATATTATAGGAGCGAAGTCAAGGGTTTAATCTAATTACAATACATGCATATAATTTTAATCATATTTGAGGAGTTGAAACAGATTCCCATGCAGAATGAAATTTACAATCGAGCACTTGTTAATTGGCTCTCCCGAATTCAGAATCATCAGATTGGATGTAAAGCAAAAATTGAATTACAGAACCTTTCAACGCTGTATCTCGATAATCATCAATCAATGCCTCTGAAAGCCCGATCTCATTGGAGGAAGCAAACGCATTCTTTTCACGCTCGAACGAACTGAACGGGTCCAGCGACTGTGAAAAAAGCGATTGATCTGATTTATCAATCGATTGGAAATGGCTGAGATTCCGTCAATGATATACTGAATCAATTTACTTATGTGCATAACCGTCACTGCATACGTTCCTTGCTACAGAGTTCTTATATTTCAATATAATGTCAAATCGAATTACTATATAAAAGTTACAAGTTGGATTAAACCTAAAATACGATATTTCTACTCAAAATTTGTGCGACTTATGTCGCAAATACCACATACATTTGTTATATCGAATGAGACATTTTTTTTAATTGTATCGTTTGAAAAATTTTACGATTATTCAGTTCGGAAAATTTCTTCATGCTCTTAACAATTTACACAACTATAAGAACTTCCTAAAAACTGGAAAATACAGCTTTTTGCCAGCTACACCTATCAGCTGGAATTGATGATATTTACCAGAAACTATACAATTCGGCTTCTGATATGTTTGGTTAGGCAAAAAAAACTCAGTAGAAAAACTTCCTGTGAAGTATAGCGACTTGTAAAATGATGTATCTGTTCACAAAATTAACATCAAATATTTGAACATTCGAATGATATTGTTCTTTTCCAGAAACTTCCGTTGGAAAATTACAGGCTTCTTCAAAGAGCTCGAAACTCCAGACTTACTACTATTGGAATTGAGTTGGAAAATAAAATCGCAAAAATATTTTAAATGAGCAAAAAAAAACAAACCGTTATCACAAACCAATTAAACATTGACCAATCATTTCAAAAATTCATCCGAAATTCATACCAACTTGAAATTGAAATTTCATGAATGAATAGAACATGTTACAGAAATGCAATGTTGTAGTTTGTCTATAAATATGGAAGAACCAGCTATTGAGGTGAAAATTTTAATAACAATCCACGAGGAGAAAATAAATTCTGCATCAAACTTTGGCAGATAACACTGTTAAACCAAACGATTCCAACAATATTCAGCAGATGAAAACAACCAAGACTCCTAGTTTTACTCTTCAGGAGTAAATAAATTCAACTGGGGTTCGAAATTCAGAGAAACATCTAGATGTTGAGGGTGCAGAATCATCGAACGTTTCATTCATTGCTACATACTCGTATCTCAACCTAATTTAAACGGTTTTTTATTGAAGAGTTAAATTTCTCCTCATTGCTAGAAAAGAATAATTTTATTGAACCTCATTTGATTGAGTCGACCAAATAGTTTTTTCCCATATATTTAAAGTTCTCAATCGATGAAAACAATTATTGCTAAGATACCTACCTCAATCTTATTGCTACAATCAGAGTACCTATTCTCCCAATCAACATAATATACTTATGTATTATTTTTGAAGTATTGATACAAAAATTTATATACTAAACTATAAAAAATTTTTTTTTGTCACTTATGATTACAAACTGAAAATTCAACGGCAGAAAAATAATATTGCCAACAACTTTCTGATCGGTTTAGTGTACATTGATTCATTCAGCAAAGTTTTAGAAATTCATGCAATTGTCAAGATTTAAACTATTTCCATTTAAAACGAATATAATAGTTATCAGAACTCTTTCCAATTGAAGGTATTTTTTTCAGACAATTAATACAAATTTTTCATTCTTGAGATGACCGTCATATCGCCAAGGTCATATATCATTGATCCAAGAACTATTTTTTTTCCTCAAACCATATTGAATTTTCAGACAATATAATGTGACTTGTTCGAAGAAAACTCAGCTTGAAAAAAAAATTTTTTATTCCCCAGAAGTAGTGTTCATATTTGCTATGAGAATATTCATTAACTTGAAAGAAACAAATGAGGATTTATATTCGATTGGATTTCCAGAAAATTAGTCCATTCAGAGCATTCCATATTTGATATATATCTTCTATACAAATTATGATCTTCCATATAATATGTGATGGAAAAAGCAAGGAAAATATAATAACGACGAATACAAAGTAGTGTTTGAAAATTATGGATTTAGAATCAGGAGAATAACAATCAATTAACATTTTTTAATGACTCCAAGTTCTTCCCTCATTAAATCAAAATAATTCCTATATATAAATACAAAATATTTGACTCCTACAGAGTTTTCAGAGAAATATGCAGATAGTGTCCAACGGTTGATCATAAATGGAGTGAAAGCAGCCACTCGTATATTTAATCAGTTACGACTGGCGACAATCTGGTTGTTGTTGAAACATTACCAAACCCGATGGAGTGAATTTTTCTCAGTTATTCAGATTTATGTGGGATTACTGTAAATGAGTTTTCGTACTCACTGGAATGAGATAAGAGAGTTAATTGACTCCCATCAAGATCCGAGATACCGGACACAATTTATAGCCTTTTTCAACGTTCTGATGATGTGTTTTCAACATCCGCTGAAGAAAAAGTTTTCAATTTGATTGTTTATGCATATTTTGGTTTTAATTAATGTTTAAACCTGTCGACATCACCAGATCTCTCAATCTCGTGAGAAGAAATGTAGTCGTGTAGTTTATTTCGTTGACACCACCGTATCTTTATTTTACGGAATATTACTCATTGGTAGGGAGATGTTAAATTTATGATTCTGTAGTCCCGATTACGATATGTTATCGGTGCAGAACACACCATCAGGAGACATTTCAATAAAGAACTTCGAACATTGAGGAACGCAGTGCAGAGGTCCTGAAGAGAAAACTACAGCGATTTGGACGTGAATTTTCAAATATGTATATAGAATTTACGGTATTTAGTTTTAAATTTTTAATCAACTCCAAGAAGGTTCGAAGATGGTCGCTCCTTTCCTTGTATGTTTAAACCAAAGAATAAAAAATGTCAGGTTGTCAGAATATCATATAGTGAAAATAATTCGCTGGACCAAATTCTACTCTCTAGCTCTAATGGCCTCTCAAATGCTTTGATTAACTCATCGTGAGCTATATGCTATATGGAAAGCTCTAAAGTTCTGCAATGATAAAAACCACCGACAATGAGTCATCATTACCGACTCCCTCAGCTCATTACACGCCACGCAAGAGGTATACACTAACCACCCAATTCTTACTAGGATTTAAAAAAAACTGAGTATAGGAAATTCCAACAAAAGGAAAATTAAATTTATGTGGATTCCATCACACATAGGGATTAGGGGTAATGAGCGAGCCTACGATCTAGCTAAGGCCTCCATCACCAACACAGACGCTGAAAGTGTTCCATATAACATACACACTGATCTGACACCTTTTCTTCAAGAAATTCAAAAGAAACTGTGGCAAGCAGAATAGAACTCATCCACAACTAAGCTAGCAGAAGTTAAAAAATACATAGTACCACATAAAAATATCCCAAAAAGCAGAAGACAACAAGTGATCCTAAGTAGACTCCGTATCGGCCTTACTAGACTTACACACGAACACCTCATCACCCGGACCCAAGAAACTTCCTGTGAAACTGTAACGTTATACAAAGTGTCAAACATATCCTGTGTGAATGTCCAACATACCAACAGGAAAGAACAAGACATCTCATAACGGGGACTTTGAAAGACATTTTGATTGAAAAGTGTGAAGTTAAAAATATTTTCTCTATTTCAGTATCGTAATGAGTTCATTACAGTATTAAAAGTAGTGCTGTAATGAAACTCATTACAGCATTGTTTTCAGTTATTTTTTTCGTTTTATGGTTGTCAGTACTGACCTCCGAACGAATCAAGTTTCCGTGATCTGTCAAATTCCGTATGTCACACCAACTGCCAAGATACAAAACAAAAGTCACTAATCTGAATTTTCATTTGAATTTCGAGAGTATTTCACAAAAATTGACTGAAATAGAGAAAATACCGTCTAATACTCGTTGTAGAAGGCAATTCCAACACTCATGCTATCGAAAACTCGGTCCTTCGTCGCTCGTTTTCGAACTTCGCATTCGTGTTGGAATACGAGCTCATTCTGCAACTTGTTTTAGAATATACTATTGAACTTTCTCAACAGCGTACATTTGACAAAAATGATTGAATTTATAGTGTTAATATATGTATTATGTATCATTATTATTCCATCGCTAATAACCCTTGTGGTTGAAGCGAATTTTATAAATAAAAAAAACTCATCGTAAATTTGATCATTGGGTATTGACTTCACTTACAATTCTTCAAATCAAATATCGATGGTATGAGCTATAGCCAGATTATATTTAAGGGCTACTTAATCAACAAGTACCAAGTTTATTGTATTTAGTTCGTGTAACTGTAGGTTCACATGAGAATTTTCGTGATAATGGGGCTTTCAGAGAAGCCGGTTACTTTGAAGCTGAAACATCCATCGAATATTCTGTTCCATTTGTATCGATATTATGGAAATTTGTCATATGGAATTTATGTGGAAATGAGTGAAAGATACTCACCTATCTCCTGATATTTCCCGAAGCTACAGACTTCGTGGAATGTTCATTCCTAATGCTACGTCTCCCCTGCAAGTGCCTCAACGAAAACGTCATAAAGCTTCGAAGTTATGGTGGCTGGTGTGCGAAGGAATGGAGAACTGTCACCTTCTCGTATTAATATTATCGCGAATGACTAATGTCAGTCTCAGTTGGAGGCCCATATTTCACCGCCCTCTGGCGAAATACAAGACGTATGAAAGTGTTTGCAGCCCGGACTTCTTAACATAACCAGTTTCATATATGGGAGACTATGAATAATATATTTCTTCCGAACGTAATAATCCCATTTGTATTTATTTCTTGGAACGGAGACATGTTTTCGTGCAAATACTCGAGTGTAACAATCGGTGAGTTATGTTGAACATGATGCAGAGATTTTGACAACAGTCACTATCCACTGCCCCATTCGTACAGATCATGTAAAACTTAACAAGTGGAAATGAATCCTTATTCATTGATTGAAAGTTCAAGTCAAAGATACATACCCACATATTGAATAATCAGACGGAAAATAATAGCGGATACTGTTGTACAGTGTAATAAATATGGAGATGTTGTTCAATTACTCTTTGGGAAAATATTGCCTCACGTATTACTGAAGTAACCACAATGCAAACAAGAGAACAACTGTGAGAATTCGCATGAAATATAAAGAGAATGAGATGAAACTTGAAGATGCGAGGAAGAAACTTGTACATCTTGATGAAAGCTGCCATTTTGGAGATCCTTTGAGTTTTCTATTCAAGAATAGAAACCTCGAGTATCTACTAGTTTCATGAAAAAATTTGGAAGATTCATTTGAAATAGATACCTAATTCACCTTGAAGTCAAGCCTCATATTTTTTGCAGATATAGTGATGAATAGAAATACCATATACGTATAAACTCCTATACCGCTAGCATTGGCCCGTTCACCTGCATTCATTTGAAGCAGCGATCACGTGGTACAATTGTCCCCAGCTATGCACTGCGCATGCGCGAAAACCCAACCTCAAATATTTCCAAATAGTTATATTCAGTTGTCAAAGTGTGATGTCAGATGTAAAAAACGTAACCTCACTTTTTCTCTATTTGTCAAATTCTGAGTTTGCGCATGCGCAGATCGTTTTATGGGTCAACAGACATGGCAACTAGATTGCATCAATTTTATTTTCACGTTAGCAGTATAGGGTTTTATAGGTATATGAGAAATACCATTGAATGGGAAAGGTCGGACGAGTTTTTGATAGTGAACCTACCCCTATAGTCGACCATCCCCGGCCTTCCTTACAGATACTTAACCGACCATCCATCGAAGGTGGTAACAACATTAGTGCAAAAAGAGGAAATCCCACAACAAAAATCTTTCGAGACAGTATCACTTCGAAAGAATTTTTCGAAACTTGAAAACTAAGATCTGACCTACATCTGGGTTTTAGAAAAAAATGCTGGATTCCTTATACGAAGCACTGCATTTTTAGGAAGCACCTCATGATAATATGTCAAGAGAGAAGGAGGATTATCCGCCATTGTCAACCAATGCAAAAAGTGCTTTGGGCAAGAAACTTTACAGCAGCGAGGAATTATTGTCCTTTGAAACTCTTCCAGATAATAGGGTTCATTCGAAGATTGGAACTGGAGAGAGTGCAGCTAACCGGTGGCAAGATACATATTTTCAATAGATGTTTGATTAAAGGACAAAATATTCCTGCAGATTGTAATCTAGCCAATATAAATTCCATTAAGGAAAAAGCTGCCTTGCTTGAAACTTTCATTTGATACTCAGAAAAAAAAAAAGATGCATTTTACATTCTCACAAAACTCAAGAATTAATATGAAGAGTAAGGAATGAACATGTCAAAAACAGAAGAAATGCAGATTGGTGAATCTATGAAAGAGAAGCATGAATGTGAGCAATATAAGTATCTGGGCAGTATGCTTAAAATTGAAGAATCAATAGAATCAGATATAAAATTCAAGATTCAACAAAGTCAAAAAACTGTTGTGATACTAAATTCCTTTCTTTGTTCTGATCAAATTACTTTGAAAAAAACATACAAATCAATCGTAGAACCTATTTTCACATATGCTTCGGAATGTAAATAACAGAGAAAATAAAGGACAAAAGGTACCGTCGAAATTGATTCTTTGAGAAGATGCTATCGAAACTTTAGGGTTGAACATACTACTAACGGTGTAATAAAACGAAGGACAAATATAATTCATAAATCATCATAAAAGATAGAAACACGGCAGCTTATTTTTTAATTAGTAGGGGCTGCAGCCCACTTCGATCGTATGGTCTATACAGTCTTTACAGCTCGCTTTTCAGTTCCAGAGATCCAATGAAATCGAAAATCTGGGAAGGCTTCAGCTTCTACAAGTTTCTTGAGCAAGGCGACACGGTTAATAGGAGTTTCTTCCTCCTGCGCACAGAATCTACACTTGTCGGTGACCGATAAGCCCATTCTCGTCAAATGCTTTCTGAGGTTACAATCCCCTGGAAGGAAGCCGGTAAGGAGGTGTAGTTGGTTCTAAGATCCAAATACCTTTTGGACTTTTTGGTACTTTAAAAATGTTTAAGGAACATTCTGGAGTGATCCTCTCTTTGGAGATTCCACCAGAATCTCTTTCTCCAGAAACTCCCATAGGTACATTTGCCTATACCACCAAAAGGTTCTGGACCAGTGAGCGGCAGTTGATATGGTATGAACACGTATAACATATGGGGGAGAAAATATGGCCGAAGCGATCACTACAATATAACTCAAACAAAAAACGAAAAAAAGAAAGACCAGCAGCAACTTGGATAAAAATGAAAAGCAGAAATTTTTCTTTCATGAATCATAATCTAGAACTATATTTCGCAGTATTCTAATATAGTCGAAAATTATTCTTCAATTATAAATGTATAAATTTTAATCTCCAAGATATATTATGAGCCCCTCGTATATAACTGAAGAATTAATATCAATACCTATAGAAAGTTTGTTGTATCTTGCGCTGCTGTCTCCTGTAGGAATTTCCTACAGGAGTCTAGGAAATAACCATGGTTGCCGGACGTAATAGTTGTGCAATTGTTGCGGAATCGTCCGGTGGCACATGCGCTGCAAACTCAAGAGGTTCTGGAGCAGTGGGCATTTTTAGGAGCGCTTTCAATTTATGTTAGGTAGCGGTAGCGGAATCTTCGTCCGGTGTTTGGATTGGAGGATTGAAAATAAAAATCATTTCTGAAATATCAGCGAAGCCGCCCGGAAACCAAACTCCGATGGGATAACGCTTATATCGTAAATGAGTTGTCATAAAAAACAAAGTGTTCACTACCCTGAGGGACCGACTGCCATCTTCACCAGAATAATTGGATGACGGCGCCTTGATGTTAATACATTTCTGGATATTTTCCTTGTTTACGATTGCATAATCCTTTAATGCTAAGAATTTTTTCACAACTGATTATTGTTGTCGCTAAAAATAACACAGATGGTTGGTTTCTGCTAGATGAAGTTTACTCACCGAGAAGAGTGCACCGAGCGACTGAGCTTCCTAATTAGATTAATCATAGAGCAAATCCTTGTTATATGAATATAGTATACAATGTGTTTTTAGACCTATTGAATTAGTGAATCGAATCAGTTCTAATATTCGATCAAGGTGAGGTATAGGTTCATTTTTCATTCCAATATAGTTCAACAAATAACAAGATATATTTTTTTAATGTTCATAATGCCGTTTCTCCTTCGATTTTTCGAAAAAAAAACATGCTCATACAATTTAAGCGTTTTTTTTTTGTAATTGGATAGGATAGATGTAATTTACAATAAATAATTTTTTATCGAAAAGAACTATTGTTTTTTTCTTACGTGTTGGCAGTGGTGAAAAAGCCTTTCGCTATCAAAATGTTTTCATGCAATCTGGTTATTTGAAAGTTTCTATTTTATATCTATTTGAAATATGAAGAAGGCACTCAAATGGTCTCAAAATTCACAAAATTCTCATTTTTGCAACGAGTTTTTCAGATTTATTCTCATTTAAAGAAACGTGGATATGATTGAAGAAAAAAAATATAATAATGATAATGAATAAATAATAATAAAGTTCAGAACGCCTCAAAATGTCTCTAAAAATCACTAAATTTGAAAATTTCTCCGAACCTACGTTTACCTCGGGGGTGGTCAAATCAGACTTAAATAAATTGTGCCCCCACACAAAAAAAAAATCTATTTCTGCCCATGAATTCTCCCCATCCTAGACTACCAATCGAAATTTTCGTTTGAATCCAGGGACATGTATGTTTTAATATCTGATGAGGAACGTTTCAGAAAATCAATTTCACAACCACTTCTTTCTTTGAGAGATCACAAAACAAAAATGATATGCAATTAACAGTATTGCAATTATAAGCTCAAGAATTCATTCCCCGTCCACCTATTCATCTTGCAGGAAATTGCTGGAGATATAATCTCCAATTAAAATCTTCCAGGCACGGAGTCAAGTTCACCTCAGCTGTTAATAAATCCAAATATTTAAATTGCTTCATACAACAGCAGCGGAACAAGGGAACGAAGCACACGCGCCCGATTCCCGAATACGCCCCCGATAATGAACGGCGGAGCGAATTTACCTGAACCGGTCTTTTATATTCTATAGAAGAGATTTATGCCTTGTTTTGGCTTGAAATATAACCGTGAACACTCCTTATGTAGTTTCTGGTGTATCGCCAACTGGACTTCGTTAACCTTTGATGAACTGCTATTCCAATGATAACCGAAATGCATTGTTTCTCTAATTCCGTGTCAAATCTGTTCATTATACCATCATCTTGTAGAACAAAATCGAGAATATTTTATTCTACCATGATTTTCGTAATAGTAGTTATTGATTACGTTGACCCCCTGTCACGAATGTATTTATTATTTGTTTATGAAGGAAAAAAACTGTTCTGCAAATCAATATTTTTCATTGCAAAAATCACCAAACTATGTTTACCGAAATATTCCATTTATTTCAATGAAAATTGAATGAATTAGGGGAAATAACGTACAATACTGGAACAGAAGTTTTATTATTCATTCTTCTCGTGTAGATCATTAATCACATTTTTGAAGAAAGGAATGATCTATGTCTGAAGTTGAAAACAAGAAATAACATTCTGCAAAAAATGTGAGAGGAATTTGACGAAAAAATTGCCCGTTTTCTTGCATTTTCGAAATTCAGTTCTTTTGACACATGAAACATAAAATAGGGTCTTTATGATAACTAGATATTCGAAAAACTCAAAAAGTGTTTGAAATCGTTTTTCTCGAAATTACTATTTTTGAGAGGGAAGTTTTATAACTGAAAAATGGCTAGGATCTCACCAGCTACCTGTCATTTCAAGGAGTACGCCTTGCAATAAAAAAAATAGGTGGCCCTTAAGTTTGACATTTTTTAGATAGGAACAACTTGTCTATTGAAAATATTATGATAGAAAAAAGTTTCATAGCCAAAAAAGCGGAAAACCTTTCAGGATACTGAGTGCCATCCACTTTTGTGGTTTCAAGTCGTACGGTATCGAATCTATGAGATGAATTGTAGTGGGTGATGTCCTCTACATTTTTCCTTTATTCGAAACATTTTGAATTTTCCAAAATTCTTGTTTTAAAAAAAATTCTCAATTTTGAAGCTGAGATTTTCTTATGATCCTTTATGATAAGTCGAAAAAAAGTTACAAACAAATTGCATATTTATTGTACTAGAAGTGGAACCTACTACATGGCGTGCAACAATACTTCGTAGCCTTAATAGTGATCATCATGTGCCAGAAATCAATTCAGAATTGAATAATGTCCTTGAGGAATGTTTTAACATCTCCTGTTCTTTCAAACATTTTTACTGCCGACATTTGCAGATCAAATAAAAGTAAATTCCATTCCTTACCGAATTAATTTCCAGTTTTTTCATATCTTTCACAAATTATGTAAGATTAGAAGATTGAGATTGCGTGAATCTGAAGATTTCCCAGGTCAATATGCAACGAGGAGATTCATTGGTAATTTGAATCGAATAAGTACAATATTTCCACAGAGAATCTGGTAACGTTATGAGCAGATTTGGTATCACTAATTATATTTTGTTTGTTTGGTAGAATCTATGTTCTGAAATTTCTGAAAAATGATTTTTAATCATCTTCATTTTCTGTTGAGTTTCTCATATGGTTTTATGGTATAAGCAGTCACTAACGTCTCATATGTATCAGTTTTATAGCATCCTGATATTTTCTGTGGCGGAATTTGTGGGATATATCGAAAATAACCACTACGAGTTTCGGGTTACCCACTAATTAAAAATTTAAACTGGTTGTTTTACTGCTGATAAAGATCGTAGTCCTCATTTAATTTCCCTCTTTTCTTCGGTTTCAACAACTATGTACCACTTATAGGCTGTTTCACCGACAAACTTACTCTGTCGTAACTTCTTGATTTTATATTTCAACATGAAAGCAGATATCATCCAATCTGCTTGCCCAGTTGATGACCATCGCGTTTTTTTTTTCTCCTCTCTAACTTACGGTAATTCAGCAGGTAAACAAAATTTGCATTGCGCATTTGAAATGTTCATTGGGCAGAACCAGATGTTATCGTATCAGCTAGTGACTCCAGCTCATTGACATGTAACCACCACCAGAGACCTTCTCAATGCTGGAAATTTCCACGGTTTGTGAGAACAAGTCTAATGAGCCGGTTGATAAAATATAAATAGGATAGGTCATGGTGGTAAAGTATTCAAGATGAAGATAGAGGAATAGTCATCAAAAGACCTCGATATGGGACTCATGTGAGAAAAAGCTCTTGTAATATAGAGACTCTTTGGATAATCATAAAATGCGAAGTTTATTTTTTTCAGCGAATACTGTTGCTGGGGTTAACCTGTTAGTGTATCTATTTTTCATAAATAAATAAATTTTTTTAATTTTTTTAATGGATTTTCAACAGCCTGTGTCTTTTCAACCAAGCCAAATCGGTAAAAATGGTAGAGACAAAAATGTTGTCGTGACCTCAGAAATAAAAATATATGTTCACAAAGAAGACTCGCCGTGTTTATATATTCTGAGAAAAAACTTCCTCATACCTTGCCTCGTGCAGTGAAAAAAGACGCTCAAGTATTCAAATATCAAATGTAGAAAATGCTGTATTAATTGATTTTAATTAAAATCTTTTGTTCTTTACCCAACTCGTTCATTTAAATCCCAAGGAGACCATCAATGGTATTGATGAATCCAACGACATCCTTAAGGCCTTGGCGGTTACTTCATGTGGATCCAGAACAGACTTCCCCATGTGAATGGTTCTTAGTTCCGCCAGCTCTGGACACTTGCATACCATGTGTTCAGCCGTTTCTTTCTCTGATCCACATGCCTGCAGGTTTCATCTGCTGACTTTCCCATGCGATACAAATGATATTTATATCGACAGTGTCCCGTCAGCAGACCCACCATTACTCGAATCCCGAGGGTGTAAGAAATCGGAGACGTAGAGAAGAATAACTGAAGCAAATGAAATAACCCTGATGTGTATTCTATTGATATTCAAAGTTATGATTTTTTTCAGATTGGAAGGTGAAAACATGAGTGTTATAAAAAGTTGCAAGTATAAGTATTTCTTGCCATGCAGGTATTCTATAGCTCACGTATGTTTTCCTTTCGTATTCTTCAGTATGATATCATTTCGTCTGTCTAATAAAAATACAGTAATCTTGCTCGTTTAGCATACTGGTCAGAAGATCCAAATTGAAATCTCAAGTATCGTTGCTCATGGATATGCTATTCCATTTAGAACCACACTGAGCGATTTCGCAATTATTGGCTCTAGTTGAGTGACATGCACACGAACCCACGTTCGAGAAAGAAAAACACGACACTTATACGGTCGATGAATGTGCCGACGACTGATTCAAATCCCACATTGAATATGTATAACGAACACAAGCCAACAAGAGAAGCAGTGGAGAGAGTATTGTTGAGGAATTAAGAAAGGTGTTATCGTCTGCTGACACCTACAGGTCGCTTGAATATGCGAGTTCTAGGTGTTTGTTGTGTGTTGTATACAGGTCATCATGTCATGTTCACTTCCTTTCAAGCTGTTAGTGTTCAGGAGATCGATTCCAATATGGAAACAAGAAGCGATAACAAAAGGTCGTTCACTTATCACACCCTAACAGGAAGTAATGAAATAATACCCTCATATTCGTAAATGATGACTTCCCCTTCTTTTCCTTGCGAAAGCCTTGAGGTTGTTTCACACTTCAAAATCCTCTTGAGATAATAAGGAAGAAGAATCATCTTTCACTCATATTCTCTTTGGCTCGGGTCCATCTCACCATCTGTTCTACCCCCCCCCCTTCCCCTCTTTACATGTAATAGCTCTTCCTCTGTTTCGAATAAGTATTTTCTGCAGTGGCTCTCAGTATCTTTTTCATGTTATTGGAAAACATTTTATTAACACTTGTGTTGTATATTTATAATCTATTACACCATCTACTAATTAATACAAGTTTTTTAGGGAGCACCCCATTCTAGCCGAATTAAACCTTTTTCTCTGAGATTCCCGTGCAATTATATACCTGTTGATAACCAAATAGGGAACGCTACGGATCCCTGGATAATCCTTTTTGGGTATTAATATCCGAATACCTATGCAGCTCATTTGTAATAACCATTGTAGACCAGCATTACCGTTCCCGACTCGTTTGTGCAGGAAAGCGTTGTAAAATGATACAGAGAGAGAAAATGTCTTTATTGACCAAAAAAAAAAAGCCAAGAGCCATCGACCGTAGGTCCTTCAGCTTAGAACAATTAATATACTTTAAACTTTACTACAAAAAAAAAAAGGTCTTAGATGTTTGTATTATTGTAGGCACTTCTCATTTCTTGTATTAGAGACGCCTTCGGAAATTTCCTCTTCGTTCTTGAGTTCCCGTCATCATGATAGAGATGTAGTATATCTTCCATATTTCGAAGTCTGCTGTAAAATTTCTTGTTCAGTGTTTGGAGTCTGGTTGAGATAGGTTCGATGTTCGTTGATGTGTACAGCAATTGGTTGGGTGGGTGTAAACTGATATTTATATGTAGTCTTCAAATGTTAACCCTTCGAAGTCAAATAGCGAATTCAAGCTTAAACTTTTGACAGCGAACCTGTGAATCCCCAAATAATTCGTTAATTTCTAATTAAATCAATTGTATGTTTCTAAAACTTCATTTATTCGGTGATGTGATGGTTTTTTTTTACCACACTACACAAAGTTACTGAGTGACGAACTGAAGAAAATAGACAATACATAGGATACTTGAATCAGAATTTGTTTTCTTAAATTCCCTATTCTCTTCGAAATATTCAGAGCTCTTCTGATCAAATGTACTATCTCCTCTTGTCGCGCGACTGAATAATCGCAATCGTCAAGAAAGCAATTCGAAAATGTTCCATACTCGTACTTGCGACTTATTACATTCAGTAATGAGATGGATTTTGCTGAAAACCGCTCTAGGTTTACTATGACGAGCCAAATAATATTAACAATAGGACCTTATAAAGTCAAAAAAAAAAAAAAAATTACACTCTTACACCCATAAAAAAAGTGCGGAAGTCGGCAGTAACTGAAACCCGGTTGAATTGCCGCAAGTTGACTCATTCCGATTTGGGACAATCGCATCGCTTTAAAAATTCGTCTCTTTAGTCGCAGCGATTATTTGGTCGCATTTGGTCGCATTCGTATTTAAGAGTGCGAGTTTCATTTTTGCGGCTAAACGATCGCGCGACAGAAAACCGCATATGCGCGGCTAGCCTCAGGCGCGTTACGCACTGGCGCGATACGATAAGCAATGCAACAACCCAATTCTTATTCTACACCGATCACTCATAATCATGCGACTCAGAGCCGAGTCGCTTCAGCGAAAGAAATGCGTAGTATCGTTCGACACGTCCGATTTATCATGTCGTGTAGCGAGAAGACGTTCAATCCATCATTTATTTCTTGAAATAAAGGCTATCGCATCGCTTATCGTATCGCGCCATTGCCTAGCGCGCCTTACGCTTGTATTCGATTAATCAGTTTGCTATTTATGATTCTTCTTCGGAGTAAACTGTATTCGTCAAGTGTCCCTATTGGAAATAATCTAAGCACCTTGGGATCTTGCAGGCTAGTTATAAGGTCGTCCTCTACAAAAACCAAAGATTTGAATAAACTCATTCAAATGAGCTACCCGAGTGAAATTTGTGAAAGCCGCATCATGTTGGTAGTATACTGTGTCCCAAATTGGCCGAGAATGCACTGTATCTCAGCTATTATTGAAGATTCATCAAAGGTTAGGTTGTGATACATCAATGTATTCAAAAAAAATTGTAAAAATTTTACGTTAAAATACACAGAGTTTCCATTTGAAAAATTCCAAGTTTGTGCTCAATCCTGAAAACAGTGATCTGAAATTGATTTTCAACTACACCACTGACTTCTACGAAAGAAATCTCTTAAAAGCAGTTCTCATTTTTTTCCATCTCATATGTGGAAAAATATATGGTCAGTTACTGTAAATTTCGCACCAAATATTTGCTGAGGAAGAGCGATTTCGAGGATTGCGTTTCCTAATCTTTTTTTGGACTGTACAAAATATATGCATATGCATTTCGATTTCGACTAATTCCGAGCATCCCTTTGTCAGATATGTTGAATGCGATTCAATCATGTAATCTTAAGAACACCAAATTTTATAATAGCTTTTAGTTTATCACTGTTGTGGCTAATACCCGGGATGGTCGATGCAACATTTTTATTTTGTGAATAAAAATTAGTTATTTATTATACAAAGTGAAAAAGTATTACAGTTTAGCTCGAGGTTAGCGAGAGCTAAAACCTAATATTTTTTCTGTGACGGGGAGAACGACTATTCAATATTACAAAAAATTAAAGTCAGAAAAGTATCGATGAGAAATTTACATTTTTCAATTGGTAGGCTGTTGACAATTGGACCTGCGTTGCAAATGAAACCATTGAAGTAAACAAATATCTGTCAATTTAATTTTGTAATTTGATTAAAAACTGCGAACTTAGTAGTTGTTTAGTAATTATTTTGAATGATATAAAGTGAAAAAAAGGGCTGATTCCGAGTTTTCTCTGACTCCACCTGAGTTAGTGGAAGCAGCAAAAGTAGCGTCACAAAAATTATTGCCACCTAAATCCCAGAAAATTTACGGAACCCCTTATTCAAGATTGCAAGATGGAGTGGAAAATAAATAAGACATGTAGTTCCTTCTCGGAGACGGTGTTATTAACTGGCACAACAACAACAGTGTGGTCGAATTATTCAATGATTAGAAGTAAATATTCTAACTTTCTGAAACAAAATGGAAAAGTTACACGACCAGAAAAGCTGCGATTGTTACGAGTACACAAATTAGTGATTCCCTAAACTAAATAATGGTCTCGATGAAATTTATTTAATGACCAACGTTGTTGTCGTATTTGGAATTGCAGGAGCTTGTCGAATTTGTGAAATCAGTTAATATTATATTAGAGGATATTGATTTCAAGAAAATTATTCTGTTCAGAGAATTCAATACAATTTAATTTCTCGTTATCGTATATGAGCAAAACTCGAAATCAGCTTACCCTCCCTGACTATGATATTGACAGAAAATTTTCCACGCGTACGTTCACCCGATACTAACAATGTTATCTTTCTTATATTCTCATAACTTCAATGTCAATCTTTTGATTTTCGGAATGAAAAGAGAACGTCCTCGTTGCCTCGCGACAAAGTTTCTTCCCGTTTATTGGTGCTTCGAAACAGTCCAATATTGCTATCTTGGCAGACTGAATTACACATTCCGTAGAGGAGTGAGTAGTTGAGGAAAGATTTACGATTGTCTGGCTTTGAACGTTCGCCCAAGAAAAAAACGAAATCGTCGAGTTTCTATTGTTCATGTTACGACTTTAACGTCTCCGTCTGATCTCAGAAGACGCCTTCTTTTGTGTCAATTTGGAGAAGAATATTAACAACTAGATTCATGAGTGAATGAAATATAGATCTCTTGCAAATACAGGGTGGCCATTTGAAAACGAAACAGACGAGATTACAGACGAAATAATTTTTTTGATAGAATGCTCGGACAGGTCGATTTCTGTTTCGAGGGGGACAACTTAAGATGTAGGTTACGGACGCATAGAGCTTCAACCCTTGCTACTACAACCCTCACCCCCAATTTTTGAATAGGGAAGATGGTGTGAGTGATACCTCATTTGAAAGGTATTTTTATACTGATTTCAGCACAGTAATTGTTTTTTCATTTTATGCATTAGTTCTCGAAATACAGGGTGACCATTTGAAACGAAACAGACGAGATTACAGACGAAATAAATTTTTTCGATAGAAATTCTCGGACAGGTCGATTTCTGTTTCGAGGGGGACAACTTAAGATGTAGGTTACGGACGCATAGCGCTTCAACCCTTGCTACTACAACCCTCACCCCCAATTTTTGAATAGGGAAGATGGGGTGAGTGATACCTCATTCGTTTTCAAATGGCCACCCTGTATTTCGAGAACTAATACATAAAATGAAAAAACAATTACTGTGCTGAAATCAATATAAAAATACCTTTCAAATGAGGTATCACTCACCCCATCTTCCCTATTCAAAAATTGGGGATGAGGGTTGTAGTAGCAAGGGTTGAAGCGCTATGCGTCCGTAACCTACATCTCAAGTTGTCCCCCTCGAAACAGAAATCGACCTGTCCGAGCATTTCTATCGAAAAAATTTATTTCGTCTGTAATCTCGTCTGTTTCGTTTTCAAATGGCCACCCTGTATAAGGGAAACATTGAAACAGTTTCAAGATAATATATATTTGAAGTGTTCATCCTAGGAAAACCAGGAATAGAAGTTCCTTTGTGCTTATCAGATCTTGAAATATTTTCGAATAAAATTTTGATTTGAAATACCTATCCCCTTTTTCATTTGAGTTTTGGCTTTCCTGATATTTTTTAATTTTTTGTTTGGTTAATTCATTTCGTATGAGGTTATTATGTCTCAATTATATTTATTAATTATGATATATTATTATGGATTCAAAATATTGTCCGTATAATTATTTTTTTCCAGAATCTTTGGAAAAGTTCATAGCAAGGTTATAAGTCGACAGTATTCAAGAAAGAGCTCGTTTCTTTTTTTGAGAAGAGAGGGATCAGTTGAAGTGAGTGATCAGTTGAGGTGAGCAATAATTCATCCAAGATTTTAGAAAGTTCCTGTGTTTGGGATTACTATTTCGCTATTAAAGTCAAATGCTTTCGTTTTGTTTGATCGAATATCATGATCGATAATTGGATCGAAAGTTCTGCGTTATGAAAGAAGTTTGCACAGGTGATTAGATAGATAGATAGAATTTTATTTTTCAACAATAACAATATACATTACCTATACAGTGAAATAGAAAAATGGTAAAAAACAATAAATTACAATTCTAAATAATATTATAAATAATTGGTGCTATTTATAACTCTTCTCTAAGGGTATACGGCTCACATAAAATAAGAAGTCTCTGTACTTGCTTTTTGAATTGGTTACGATTTACAATTTGGCTAATTTCCCTAGGTAATGAATTAAAAAGTTTCATGCACATAAATGTAACACTGTCTGCTGCGCCGGAGATAAGGTATATATTATGAATTGTTGTCACTGCATTATTTGCAAAAATCAAAAATCTGAATAGGACAAAAGCTCCCGAAGGTATCGCTATCATTGCTCTGCTAACAGAATCCTAGGAGTGTTTGTTGATGAAGACATTGAGCAGCACCTAAAAACGCATTGCACTTTTGTTTTGGCAACCTTGTGTTGTCACGAAGTCAGTCTGATTTTCAAATTTTTGCGGACAAAATTCATGTTTTCTCGTCTGTTGTAAGATTCAATGTAGCAAAGTCATTCAAGATAATAAACTAAAGGTGCTAAATGTGCTTTCGAATTCAAATATCAGGTAAATAAGTAATTCATTCGGTTTTCATACAATAATGTGCTGATGCAAAATAATGTCTCATACATTCATTAATATGTCTAGATATACTTCTAAGCCGGTGATCACTGGCGAACTGCATTTCCATCTTCAGTACCAATGTAAAGGCTATTCCAATCGTTTTGAATAGCATAACCTCGCCGTGCTATTTCACAGCTGTTTAATAGAGACATCTGAAATGTGATGTGAAGGACGAAGAGATAGAATTGCATTTACTTTTAACAATGCTGCTGGAGTGAAATTCTTTCAAATCATCTTCGTCTAGTTATCAAATCGAAAACTTCAAATCCTGTGTTCATTTCTTGGATTCAGACAATGAGATGTTTTGTTTTATCGTTGTGATTTTTTCTCATGAGAGATAATATTCAATGTGCAAAACAAAGTGCTAATAAATTACGATAAATGTGTTATCAATTCCGACACACTGAAGTATTAATTTCAAGATAAGAAGTGAATATTGTGACCTATGGCACTGAATGTTAGTCTTTATGACACAATGCAGTCTATTATGAAATCTTGAAACTATAAAAACAATAACATGAGATATGAGCACATGAGAAGTGATTCGACATATTAAGTTATTTGTTTATATATCTGGTTCTCACCTCAAAGAAGTGAAAAAGAATAGGAGGCATTTTCGATCCTCAACACCTATGATTTTATCAACTGGCAATGCTGCTTTTAACTATTGATGATATTTGTTTGCCTCTATGAATTTTAAATACGAAAAATCCAATTTTTAACGAGCATATTAGAAATCGACATAAAAGTGGGGTCTAAAAATGATTTTGATTTTTGGTCGCACTCTCGAAAGATCGAATCAAGAACATACACATACAGAAATACTCTACTGATGGGATATTACAAACACGATTTCAAGATTCCACAGCCGCCCGAGATACCAATAATTTTGAAACGGACTATAGTTTATTAATGACAGCGATTAATAGTCGAGATATTCTGGCAGTAATAGTTGGAGAACATTAATCGCTTAAATGATAAACGAGTTAATTACAAGATTTTTCCGTCGACCTGATTATGAATTGAGATCAAATTCTGGATTAAAATAAATTTTCATTTGCATAATATATATACATTTGACATAATTCATACTTTATGTTCGGTTACCTATGACAATCATACATTGAAATAGGGGAAATCATACAATGAATTGGGTCATTATTGATCGTTTTTATGTAAGTTAAACTCAACTCTTGTTAAGAGGTCTATGGAAAAGATTTTTATCATCGGCCTAAGATTAATGAAGAGAGGATTTTTTTCATCACTAATAACATTACGACGTTGATTACTTTTTGCCTTTTAATTATCCTTGTTATCAGAATTCAGAGCACGTCAGGGACCCTGCATGAATCTGGAATCTAAACTGGCAAACGTTATTCATCAAGACCAGAGCAATAAAATAATAATTTCTAATGGAGATCGCATCAGCTCGACATATCCTGAAATATGACGCGAAATCCCCAACGTCTACACCATTATGTTGATTTCAGCACATAGAATTCCACCACGATATATTACAAGTTAAATGCAGTGTGCGAGTGGAAAGGGTGTTCATTTATCATCCATTTTCCTTGTAATCCCACCACGTCACTTCATAACAGCTGCGGTTTTCCGCAGCAAAGCCCCCGTCCTATTATCAAAAGGGCCATATTTCGTGATATTAAAAAAAGTCATGAAAAATGAGGCGTTGACCTCTGTTACTGTTAGTTCTCTCCCATCTTACGGAATTTTATTCCGCTGAAATGAGTCATGAACGGTATGAATTTCAACCGATGCTGAGAGGTCTCTCGAAAATGATGAATTTGGCGAACTTTCCACTTTTATGCATTCCGCATAGAAATTTCATGTTTCAACGACGGCTTTTACGACTCTGAGGGCAGTAGAGCATCCCGGAGCTCCCGATGGGTGTACAGTTCATCCAATTATCGTTGAGACAGCGAAGTTGCCCGGTTGATCATATTGATGATGGAAATTTGCAGGTTACCTTCTTTTCCTTTTTCAGGTGAATGTCGATATGAAACTAAAACACTGAAGAATTCATTCATAAATAAGATGGAGTAGCTTCATGAAAAATTCAAGAAAAATACCGAGATTTTGTAGCGCTGGTTCAGACCCATTGAAATTCGAACGTTTGAAAAATCACGTTGGGCGAATATGCAGGTTCTGCAGGGCTTGTTATTCCATAGCATTAAGAGTAAAATTTGAATAATTTCAGAGAATACTACAGAACTTCGGTCGATGGCCTTTGACTGTGGTCAATAAAAAACGATCATAGTAATAAGAGAGGTATCGAAAATCAAAGGCCTAACTTTATTACAGGATCCTGTAATGGAAGATCCCTTAACGTTGGTCGAATATTTGTGCAAGTTCTTTAACACCGAAGATTGGGAGAACTGTAAAAATAAGAGATTTTTTATTTTAATATGGATAGATATCCTTTATTTAAGTTAAGTACAGGAGGCCTGTATTTTATTAAAGGTCACCTCAAAATCTTTTGTGAATGAGCATGAGTAAATGTCAAAATAAAGGAATAGCATATTCTAAAACAAGTTGCAGAATGAGCTCCTATTCCAACACGAATGCGAAATTCGAAAACGAGCGAGTTTTCGAAAGCATGAGTGTTGGAATTGCCTTCTGCAACGAGTATTAGACGATATTTTTTGTATTTCAGTAAAGTTTTGTGGAAAACTCGAAATTCAAATCAAATTCAGATTAGTGACCTTTGTATTGTATCTTGGCAGTTGGTGTGACTAACGAATTTAGACACATGGCGGAATTTGAATTGATTTGATTCGAAAATCGAGTGGATCGGAGGTCAGTACTGACAACTACAAAACGAATAATATAACTGAAAACAATGCTGTAATGAGTTTCATTACAGCACTACTTTTAGTACTGTAATGAACTCATTACGATACTGAAATAGAGAAACTTTCTTTATTTAGGCCCCTATTTGAGTTTCGATAGCTCTCTATTATCACGAATATTTTCTTTTTTATACAGGGTGATTCCGGAAGAGATCGTCAAATTTTAGGTGGAGTTTACACTAGTCAGTTTCGAACCAACAGTTGGTTTATGGTTAGCGGCCTTAATTGAGAGTCTACACGGTGATTTGTCCGATTCGAACGATTTTTCTTTTATTCATAACTCTGGTGCCTACAGCTTGATCCATTTTGTTGAAATTTTCAGCGTAGAACAATATGATTGCATACATTAAATAATTCGAACACTATTTAAAAAATACAGGGTGGAAATTGTGATTAAATCTGCAGGTTGAAGAAACACCTTGTATATTCCGTTTTCAAGAATTCGCTACCTGTTTCAGATTCTACCATAATGCGGCATTATACTATTTATTTTTTCATGTATCAGAAAATAACTTTTTTGGAATAAATAAATAAAAAATAAATAAATACTGAGGCGTTTTTATTTTTTTTCGGCACACCTCCAGTTTTCCTAGACGAAATTTCTAAAGAAGAACAATAGCGTAATTTACGTCTCAAACTGTTTAATTGTTTCGGAAAACATTGTAACTTCAGACAATTTTTTCAATCGAATTCATTTGATGTAATAATTGATATAACGCAAATTTTCGATATGGAGCAATATCTGAATATCATGTTGAGTTCATCATTTTTCGTGAAAACGGCAAAATTATTGATCATTCATGCAGAGCATTCAATGCGAAATACCCTCAAAATTTACCTCAAATGTCAAGGGAAAAAATCTTAGGAATTAAAAACAACTTTTCTAAAAATGGAAATGTGAAGAGACCATATTTAAGACAAAATCCAATGTCTGGAGATTAAGGAAACCAAATAAATGTTTCAACATAGGTATTCCGGAGTTTTCAATAGAAGGAATAGAAATTTTTTGTCGCAGAACAACCTTCGAGCTATCAGTAAAATAAATCGGCAGCATAAATTTAAAATAAATATTTTCTGCATCCCAATGGAATATTACATTTCTTGTATAATTAAATTTAAACTCTGTTCTCTATATGGTTTCAGATTGTTCGCGACAAATTGATGAAAAATTTACAAATTCATTCGACGATCGTTGGTAGGGAAACAGAGATCCTCTGGTCCGCAAGATCACCAGATTTGATGCCTTCAGATTTCTATTTATCGGAAACGATTAGAAAATTTGTTTATTCTAACAACATTGAGAATGAACAACATTTGAGAATATCTGTATCAGAGAGTCATTCGACAGTCTCGATCCAAATAATATTCGTGAAGCAACGTAAACTGTACAGAAAAGTGTTGAAAAATGTCTCGAGGTGAACGACAATCTTATTTAACACTTTCGAAAATTACATTCTAATATCTAATCTACTCTTTTCAAATAGTCTGTCTCAATCCAATTCCCAAGAATCTAAGACAGTATTCATTTCAAATCTCAAAGTACCTATAGCAAATACGCCCATATTATTTTTGAATGCAGATTTCATATGCATAATTCGAAAAAATCGACCTTTCGTCATGACTAAGTTTAACACTGAATATTGGACCACCTATGTATGAAACTTTATTGTCGAAGTTATAATATCTTCCCTCATCAAAACTGAAAATTCAGCAAATTCGTTTAAAATGGGGCTTATTTCGAGTTTATTTTAGAATTTTCCCAGAATTTCCTCAAAACACAAGAAAAATAAAATTGGCGCATTCTATTTGAAAAACTTAAGTGTGAGGAACATGAAAAAAATTACAGAAAGACATCTCGTTAAATCAAAACTTACATATGAAATTTTATTTTGAATTCTCAACAGGGTCGGTTTCACAAAACTTTGATTGTACCGTTAATTTAATTGGAGCCACCGCGATTCGTTGAAATTTTAAAACGAGTGATTTGATTGGTTCGAATTTACGTAGGGTTTTTTAATCGCACAATTAAACTTTTGTGAAACCCACCCTCAGAGCGGGTTTCACGAAGCTTTAAATCTACGATTGAAAAACCTTACCTAAATTCGAACCAATTGAATCACCCGTTTTAAAATTTTAAGGAATCCCGGAGGCTCCAATTAATTTAAAAGTACAATCAAAGTTTTGTGAAACCGACCCTCAGCCTTTCATAAAGATATTATAACCGGTCAAGTTCGTGGTACACCCTGTATATATGAATTCTTATAATATGATGTGAATCCCCTACAATATTTTTAAGAAATATACAGGGTGTCCCACCGGGAGTGCCCATTAGAATTTTATAGAGAAATAATTATTCGATCCATTTCAAATTTTGTGTGGATATATAAGCTAAATAGACCTTCATTTATGATATATTTTCAAATATCAATGACTTTCGCTTTCACCGGAAATGGTATCAACTTTCTTATTTTAAATGGAACACCCTGTATATTATGAGTTTTTTGGGTAGATCTTCGAGTTCCACATTCATTTTATTTATCATTCCCTATAGCCATCTGAAGTCGTTTTCGAGTTATTCACTGTTTTGTGAAAAAAAATACAAATTGAGCCTTGTAGAACACTGAAAATTCAATGAAAGCGCAACGCACAATCTCAGATCTGTTTTTTGAAATGGGCTACCGAAATGATATTCGACGTCACTCTGTAGAGAAAATAACGTTTTGATATACTGGGAGGTAAAATGAGAGTGTCAAAGTTGGAATTCAAAAAAAGCCAAAAACTCGATTTTTTCAAATGGAAACCGTATTTTTTTCACTCACATATGAATTTGTGAGGTAAAAATAAGTGGAGTCTATTCAGGGTTCCCTATATCTGAAATGTACCATTTTCGAGATATTCAGAAATAACTGTTAGCAACGAGCATATTATGATATGTGAGGTATCGATAATGATCTATGGTCACCCTTTCATAAAAATCTTTGACTTATTCAGAATAATTTTCCATGCTTCTGTTGTTGATATTCCTCAAAACTTATCTCATTGTCCAAAGAAAACGACCACTAGTTTTTTACTGCTCATAATGAAAAAAACGAGATATTTTCCGGAAAATATGACATACATATCGAAAGCTTAAATTGTAATGCAAAACTTATAAAGCAAGTCATGAAACTTCCTGAACTTTTATTCAGATATATCAGAATAGAAAATTGAGTCATAACACATTTTGAAAATTTCGTCCACCTACTTCCAAATATTTTTCCCACCTTCCCAATATTTCTTGGTTGGTGGATTTCCTTATTCATTCTGTAACAGAATTCTGCCAATACATTGCACGATTAATTCTTCAGTAGGAACAAACCTGGATTATTTTGAATAAAGTCATACAGAATCTTATGAAAGGGTGAACATAGATCATAATTGATACCTCACATATTATAATATGCTGCCTTTTTTGGAATTCAAACTTTGACACACTAACAGTTTTTCCTGAATATCTCGAAAATGGTACATTTTGGATATAGGGAACCCTGAGTAAACTCCACCTATTTTCACCTCACAAATTGATATGTGGGTAAAAAAATATGGTTTCCATTTGAAAAAATAGAGTTTTTGGATTTTTTTGAATTCCAACTTTGACACTCTCATTTTACCACCCAGTATATCAAAACGTTATTTTCTCTACAGAGTTAGGGTGAATATCTTGTCAGTAACCCATTTCAAAAAACGGATCTGAGATTGCGCGTTGCGCTTTCATTGAATTCTCAGTGTTCTACAAGCCTCAATTTGTAAATTTTTTCGAAAAACAGTGAATAACCCGAAAACGGCTCTAGATGGCTATAGGGAGTGATACATAAAATTAATGTGGCATTCGAAGATCTATCCGAAAAAGTCATAATATACAGGGTGTTCCATTTGAAATAAGAAAGTTGATACCACTTCCGGTGAAAGCGGAAGTCATTCATATTAAAAAATATATCATAAATGAAGGTCTTCTTGGCTTATATCTTCACACAAAATTTGGAAATGATCTAATTATTATTTCCCCATAAACTTCTAATGGGCACTCCCGGTGGGACACCCTGTATAGAATTAGCTCTGACCTAAGGGGGGAAACTGAACTGAAAATTTTCAACTTCGATTTCAAGATTTTCATTATTGAAATTCGAAACTTGTGAGATTCAAGACTTTTCTGTACAGAAGTTGAAGAATTTCTGAAAAGAGCTGTAGATATCGTTACCTATATAAAAATATTCGGGAAATATTTTGAAGGATTTGAGAGTAGGTAATATCAGAAAAGGCCAATGAGTCTGCAACTATGCCTGAATTATTTTCAAAAGAAGCTGAAAAATCGAAATGGGTAATCACGCAACTTTTCCATACCTGCCTATCTGCTATTGAAAACATGTATAATGAAGCTGATGCCAATAACTATGTCTAACCAGTATGATATTGCACTCCACGTTACACGTTGTATGTATGATTGGAAAATATCGTATTGAGGGCAGATATGTGGAATTGAAAAAGTTGGGTAGTAACACAGTAACAGTACATTGTACTCACCTTTTTGCGGCTAATGATAGCGAACCTGGAATAAAAACGTCGGAATTAAAATGAGTTAGTTATAATTGCACTACAAATGCCCATTTTACTCAAATAAATAATAATAATAAATCAAACAGGTAAAGTTAAAATGTCTTTTCTAACCACAAATCATCGTATCATATATATAAGTGAAATGGAGCTAATCAAGTTAAACGACTCTGTGAATAATAGAACGCACAGAATTTGGGAATAGTACAATATTTGACATCTTTATAAAAACAGAATCCGAGTTGTTTAGTCTGTGTATTTGCCTATGTATTTTTGTTTTGAAACCACTGATTATAGTTTCTTCGTGCACAGGCTAGTTATGTCGTTCCGGTGAACGCCTGGTAATACACTGAGAGAAGTATTCACTTGATATTATCGATCATGCGTTAATGTTAATAAATCATTTATTGGCCAAATGGACAAATAAATATTTCTTTCATGGAAATAAAGAATTTATTTAAGTTTTCGCAAATCACCTTCACTCAATATTATATCACATTTATTTATGAATAATAACATTCAATAATACCGAATAAAGACGCATTACACTGAAATAAATATATTTAGTAATAATTAACAAACTGCATGAATTATGAATGAATGTTAACGTCTGATAGCAAAATTGAAAATTAATGGATTTGTAGAAGGAATTGAATTCTGGAATAATGACCAGTCCGTGCAGGATTTGAACCTGCGACCCTCGAAATACTAGTCCAATGCGCTAACCAACTGTGCCATTGGGAAGGTTGAAGATTCCATCTGATCTTCGGTTGGCGACTCTCCCAGAATTCGATGTTAGTTTCTTAGTTTTAATTCTTCATGAACTATGAGGCTCGTGAAGAATTCTTTGGGGAGTTAGGGTTGGAAGGGGAACTCATTCGCTATCGGTGGTCATCGATGATTCGATTTTTACCTTTCATCCGATGGCGTCTTTCGCGATTTATCGGCAGGAGTCGGGTAGTTGAATCTACCGACCACCGAACAATGTTAACTAGCCAAGATGACTGAATGTTCATTGTTAATAAATACTGTATTTTGAGTAAACATATCGTGGAGTGGTGGAAGTTTAGAATCATTTAGTAATAGAAACCAAACGTTCGTTTATTACCAAATGAACATATGTTTTCAATTAATATATCTTATATTCGAAGAGAACTGCAGTTTAAATGAAATACATCATACCCAAATATATTAAATATTAACAAATACCGTGTAAATAAATATTTCATTATATATGAATGAATTCTTTCAGAGGCAAGATCTGTTAGTTAATAAATAAATTAAAGATTGATGGATTTGTCTGTTAATGAATAATCTCGAAATAAATACTTTATTGACAAAAACAAATTTATTTCTCTCAGTGTACATATAGTTATTGTTGAATTGGTTGAGGCTTTCGCGGTCATAGTTCAATGTCACTTGTTTTTTCGAGCATTTCGGCCCTCGTCGTCGTGGATTCATTCTCGACGTTTTTCCAGTTCGAGTGTCTGGTATCTTCAGCAGATATACTTCCAGGAGATGTTATTTTCTATTTCGAGTCCATCGTTTTTTCAAGACGAAAAGATGAAATTTGTGAAGAAGCATATACAAAATGTGAAGCTTATGATAGTTTTATAACTTAACACAACTGAAGTATAATAATATCACCTTTCTAACCAATTTCATTGACAGTGAATTGTAAATGTGGAACCCTCATGTTCGTGTTGCAGCACACAATTTTCAGTGTTCACTAATTCCCTCATTCAAAACCCTCTGAAAAATTATTCATCATATATTCCATCAGAAATTAGATAAAACACTCGAATAGACAGAAATTTACGCGTCCTCTATGATCATTGGTAACTACCATATTCTACGGACAATCAACCAACCAACCAATGGTAATACACACTTATTAATCATGTTCAATGGATCGCAATAATTACTACTTCTGTCTGGATAATAAATTTTAATAAGCATCATTAAAATTAATTCCTCCGTAGATGATTTGTTTGAATACTAACATAAGTTAGCCTATTATATTATGTGGTTGATAACTGAATTTGTTGTTTGTAAACACGTGCTTCCTTCAATTAGGCCATTGATGTGTTGTTTGGAAATAAACAACTGGTCTGGAGGTTATAGCTCATATTTATTGAAGTACGACATATTGTTTATCAATTGTGAATTTCAAATCCATCATTAAATTTGGAGTGCAAAACAGGCTTATGCCAGGGCTTGTACTCGCAGAATATTTAGAGTTGCGACGCGATTGTGAATTGATGGGCAATGTTAAGTGATATATTGCGGTATATTTGCTCTTCAATTATAAGAAAATCTTGTTTTTGATTGCGGTATAGTGGTCAGCTTGTTGAACGCTGAAAATTGAGGAAAGAATTCTGCTGAAGATTGATTATGATACTAAATAAGAATTTCTATAATAACACTGCCATGATATCAAAACCTTTAGGACGCTTGTTGTGAATCATAGAATTACAGTCAGAACGGTCCAAGAACTTAGAATCATCCAACGATTATCCACTCAAGTCTTTACAAAGGAGTCAAAATGAAAAATATAATTTCATCAAATCTTCGAGAAAGGGAATCAAAGATTTATAAAATAATCAATGATAGGTCTGCAAAACCTAATAGTTCCTCTAGAGATACGTTCCTGAAAAATTATTCTTCTTATAATGTTATTGTTCGAATCATTGTGATTGAAAAAATCAGATGGGTGCACTTTGCAAAGTTTTGAACAGATATTTTTCATTTTTGATCCGAACTGTCGGATTCAGAATCTCAAGAACCCCTGAACTTTTCTCAGCCTCAATTTCCTAATGATGGTTTAACATCATTGACAGCTCGAAAGTCAAATTATATATCTGAATATAATAATAATTAAAATCCTTCATATGGACGATGTCAGAAGCATCACAGGTTAATTAAGATAGGAAGAACAATATAACTATAATCTAAAAAACATTTTTGGCCCAGAAACGGGCAACCTCAATGTCATTCGACTGCCATAAGGTCCTCTATGGTATATCTAGCGAAACACAACTGACTTTCAGTTTGGTGTTGAGGCAGTGACGCTTGAGGCCCGGTTTTACAATCGAAGGTTAACTTTAGGTTAAGGAAATTTTGCAGGTTAGGCGTTTTACAATCGCACGAAACGTGGTTAACTATCAGTTAACTTAACCTACACCGAAAGTGTGGGTAAACCTGAAGTTAATTCAAGAACCATAGAATTATTCAAAAATGTATATGTATATAACCTAAAAACGAATGTTGTTTCGTTTTTCTTTGATTCGAAATTTATTTTGGTTGATAATTACACTTCAGATTTTCTGTTAATATGGATTTAATGGGTTATGGTATAAACGCTTATAGCAGTGATGAAGAGGATTATCGTAGACCACTGACTTATTAAACAATGTGTTAAGGTGATCCGTCATAGACCAAATTATTTCGATATTTACGACGATGATGATTTTTTCAAACGATTCAGATTATCAAAAAGATGCGTTTTGGATATTCTCAGCCAAATAGAACATTTGATAGCTCATCCAACTAGAAGGTAGTTAAAATGCAATACTTTTGTAAGTACATTTTTATAAAAAAGATTTTATTTTCAGAAATGATTGTCTATCTGCAAGTCAGCAGCTTCAACTCACAAACTATTATGCTTCTGGATCATTCTTCAGATGTAATGGAGATTTTGCTGGTGTTAGCAAAGCAACTGCAAGTTTGGTTGTGAGACGTGTAACTAGAGCTATCAATACTCTTAAGTATTGTCAGTTTTGATTCTTTAGTATCATACGAAGAATGTTATAATACCCCGTTCTTTTTTTACCTCAGCTCAGGTTCTGTTTGTTTCAACATTTATTGTATTATTTTAGCTCTCTTTTTCATAAGAATGTAGGAGATAGTGGCTATGGAATTAATTACACCTTAAGCAAATCCAAGGACACCTTCTGAAAGCTTATTTAACGAATCACACATTCGTACAAGAAATTTCGTTGAGAGACAGTATGCTCTGTGGAAACGTCGCTTTCCAGCCCTTGCCATGGGAATGAGTGTCAAATTAGATACAGCTCAAGCTGTGATTGTGACAACAGCCTTTCTTCATAACACAGCATGTGACCAAAAAGAATTGATCCTCCAGTCAATGATGAAGGAGAAGCTGCTGTAGAATTCACTACAAATGTTGATCTTTCAGAATTTCCCAATCAAAGGCATAATACAAGTACTTCTACTAGAGATACCTTCATAAACATGTATTTCAAAATGTTAAAAATTGAGCCCCTCAGACGTCATCCTCAACTACGCCTATGGTCCGAACGCACCGAAACGTCAACTCGATCTCTGCAACTCTATGAACAGCTGATTGATATCAGAACTGACCTACCTCTATGGACTAACCTAGTGACAGATCAACTCATGCTCGTAATTAATTGTATCAGTTAATCAGACCTTTCTGTATCGACATTCTCTGAAGATCAGACCTCTCTTGTGAAATTTAGAATTCTCAAAAGTCACCTCGCAAATTAATTGTACATCTCGTTCATTTTTGGAAGTAATCATTTAGGTAAGTGAACCTTTCTCAACGTCATCTCTCATTAATGCATATTTAATGTTATTTTCCTACTTTTACAAAGTTTGAAAATGTGTCCACGTTTTAGATCATAAAATCTATAAAAATACTGGTAATCCTCTATCATTTTACTCTCAGAAAATCTCTATTGCATTTAACTAATGGAATTGACTCCTCTAAGATACATATTTTGATATATTTTGCTGTTCTCATGATTTTTCAGATTTCTCTAGACTTTTCACAATGGAAATACTAGTTGAATGCTTCCAGAAATGAACGTTATTTGTGGTAATGAGTTTTGATTCATTATATTCTCATGTGCACCTCATTATCTCAGTGTAGTCATCTCATTTCTCAATCATGCACTTCTCATTAAATTTGCTAATTATTTTCTCGAGTTTCAGATGAATGAACAATCTCAAGCATAAGGGTGAATCATGGAATCAGTCTTCTCTCTCAATAAACTCAACTCAACTTCTCTGAAATATTTGAACGATCAAATAATTCACACATTGAACCTGATTGACAGTCTCAATCCCTGCTTCACCTTGAGCAGTCTCCTCAAGTACTGCCAACATGATTTAGATTGGTATGAACTCCTCAGTATATTTAAGAAATTCTCAAGTTCATTCATCGGAAACATTTAGCAAGTGGCAACTCAAGCCTTCAGCTTCAAACAAATCAAAGGGTTGGTGATTTACACTCATACAATGTACTCTCATATTGTCTTTCTCATAATTATCAATTGTAACTCTTATTTTTCTGACGAACACTAACCCTGCTTGCTAAAAGTAGTTTGTCACTGTAAATTTTCTCTCAATTGATTAATTAGCCTTCTCGTTACAGAACTACGTTATAGATCATAATTATTGATTTCTCAACTTTGATATTCTCATATTGTAATGCTCTCAATGAAGACCAGACTTAGACTATTAAGTTTTCAATACATGTACTCCTCTAAGGCCTAATCTCACTTTATTACAACTCAGACTACTCTAACAATTCACTATTGAACCTTTTGTTTTTCTGATGAGATAAAGAGGCTCTCGCAATAAATTTCATTTGCATCATCACTGTAAACTCTGTGTTTAATTTTGAATTAATGGAACTCTCAAAGTCTAAGTCTGACTTCATCTGACCTCTCATTTTGAACTTCTCTAGATTACCTATGTTTTTAGTTGGATATTTCACTCTGAGTTTTAAAGATGACTTTAATATTGTATTTTTACTGTATTAACTTCATGCGGGTGACTTATTCATTTTATGATTGTGAATGATGTCAATAAATGTTTTTACAATACCATCTCTAACTCAATTATCTGGATACAGTCCTAAACTTTATTTTCCAAAATCAGAACAACCCCGATTTTGTACACAAAAGATTGAATGACAGAAATAATTGAACTCATGTATGCATAGACAAAACTGTGGAAACATTTATTAAACTGAAATAAAAAACTTTGAATATATTCTTGTATAAATCAATCATCGATTTTAATATTCTGCAAGGCACATTTCTTATCCATCAATGCCAATTTTCGACGTAAGATATTCATTCTAGATACTCCTCTTGAAAATAAAATAAATAAATAGCTGCATTTAAGGCAATTGAGCTAAGTCCTTCAGACTTACATAATAAATTATGTGAAATAAAAATGAAATTTTGAATTTAGAGGCTGACTTTGCTTTGTCCGTAATTTTTTCGAAATTGGCCGCCTCAGATCTTTTGATGAATATGACGTCTTATAAATTTGTTAATGCGTCCGACCTACCATTTAGATCAAAAGAACCATTTTTTTCTACCAACTTAATAAAATTTAAACTCAACTCATAGTTACGAAACCTCCATCGGTAAAATTATTGTAAAACGCCAGGTACGAGTTAACCATCGAGTGCCGGTAACCTAACCATAAAGGTTAACTTTCGATTGTAAAACCGGCCCTGAATGTTAAGGCTTTGTCCAGTATAACGCCAAGGTATTAAGAGTTTTTCCATTGGTCTAATGGAACTCCCTTCCATTCGATCTGTAGTTTTCTGCCGGCTTTCTTGTTCTTGAGATGAAAGGCACCTACTTGCGTTTTTGTTGGATATCGCTTCTGTTGGTTATTACTATAATATGAATATAACTCTTCTAAAGCCACACTCAAATGTTGTTCTACCTCTACAAATATGTCTGCACATATACTTGCACATATACAACATAGCTCTTTGTTCCTTCGGAAAGCGATTGATCATTGGTATATATGTTGAAGAAGAGGGGCGCCAGTACGCTTCCCTGTGAAGAATTGCAGCTAGACGAATATCTCGGAGTAAAACTGGATCGGCGCACTAACTACAACCTGATGAAAACAGAACTAACAGAAAAGTTAACAAGACGAATAAACCCAATATCAAAAACCAGCCTGAACCACAAGAATCTGAGGAAAGCTGATAATACCTACGCTTGCTTGGCATTGAACTACTCGTTCGGCATCATTTCAAAGACTGACTTAGTCGCACTGCGAAGAAAAACGAGAATGATGCTAACTAAAGGTCATGAACATCATCCAAAGAGCTATATAAATCGAATGGAGCTCCCGAGAACATCTAGTAGGAAGAGGCATTATGGATTTATCTTATCGTATGTTTCAGGAAATTAAGGGAATTCGGGAATGATGACTGGACTCTTTGTGTAGATATTTGTCACTGTGGGTTGGTTTTATATAAACTCTGTGTCCTAGTTTCCTATTAGGCTTTCTAGTTATTAAGAGGTCTAGAATTCAATTCAATATGGAAATTGAAAAGGATGGCGCTCTACCCTTTCTAGACGTCGTAGTTAATAGAAAGCCTAATGGAAAACTAGGACACAGGGTTTATAGAAAACCAACCCACACTGACCTACACGGGTCGAGTCCAATCATCACCCACAACAGAAACGAGGAGTTATCAAAACACTCGTAGAGAGAGCCCTACGATTATGAGGGCCGGAATTTCTTGGGGATGAACTTACCTAAACATCTACAGCAGAGATTCCCAAAGTGGTCCAGGTGGACCCACAATTGTCCATTGAAGACTTGGCGGGTGTCTACGAGTACGAGACAAATTGGGGATTCAAAATTCGCAAGTGTGAAATGAAAATTTACCTTGTTTCGGTAGTGAAGAACTGAAATGTTGAGTTCACTTATAAAAATATAGGCAGATAATATTCCAAGAAGTTCTCCTACTGTAAACACTGAATTTTTTGTCGAGTTTTTGGAATATTGTAGAATTGTTCTACAGGGTTCCACCCCAAAATAGCATAATTTTGAGAGGGGTCTATAGGGAAAAAAGTTCGGGAACCTCTGATCTACAGAATGCATTAATCGCCAATGGATATAATGTCAGAGAAATTCAGACGGCAATAAGACCAAAAATCTCCACACGTTTGATAACATATCACAACTAACCCCCAATGGTAGAGACATTACCATACATCCCGAAGGTCACAGATGGAATTCTTAAAATACTGAAGAGGCACGACATCAAGACCGTTTATAAGCCAACTCAAAAACTTGGCCAAATGATCAGAACTACCAAAGACAAAGTTGACCCACTCCCACAAGCCGGTATTTACAGGATACCTCGCGACTGCGAAAAAGTCTACATTGGTACAATGAAACGGGGTATAAATACGAGAATTCAGGAGCACAAACGATGCTGTCGATTCAATCAGACAGAAAAATCCGCACTAGAGGAACATGCTCTAACAGATGGACATAATATAATTTTCTCAAAGGTAGAGCTTATTTCAAATATCAAAAGGTACTATTCTAGGATTTACATTAAAGCTATTGAGTTTCATGAACATAAAGACAACATGAACAGAATGAAAGAAATTTGTCAGTTTCCGGTCTTGAAAGCCTTAGACTAGACATGAAACTGTCGCTAAAATTTCACATCGGTATTCATAGTTCACCCTTGTGGGTGAGTCTGAGTTAAGATCGTTCTTAAGCTCCTGTACTGAAGGGGTTTTTAGACCTGAAAAAAAAAGGAATATTTTACCTCCGAAACGTAGGCAAATGAATAAACTTTAAAAGAAAATAAGTACAGTCCAAATTCCTGATAATTCATTTTATTTAATTATACTCATAGATGAAAACCAATCTGATTTCAAATAAGCTTTCCACCTTTCGATATTTCATATTACAACATTATTAACGTTTTACGTTATAGGCCCAGGTAAAACTCTTTCAAGACAGTCGAACCTATGATTAGATGTACTTTGGCCTCCGAGCGTTTGACCCGCAGTTCATTCAGTCCAACAACGACGCCGTACGTATAATTCAATAAATCACGGAATCGTCGTACACTCATTCGGTTATGTTAAGCCCATATGGCGAAGCAGTTAATAATAACGCAATTAAAACGCCATGAGCCTCGGCACATATTGAATAAACAAAAAGTGGAGAGCAAATGCATGACTAATGCTACGCTTAATTGAACGCGCAGCGAACAAGAGTTCTGGGAATGTGCGAAATGTAATTTATTTGTCTTTCTCGAGTGCCGGATCCGTATTAGCAGTAATTAGAAAACCAGTGGAAACTAATAATTTATCATTAATTCTGATATGCTGCAATTTCCCTTCATAGAGGAGATTTGGTATGCCTGCGGTTAATCGAATTGGCCCTAGGATGAGTGGCTCATTTAAGTTTCGCCTCTCGGTAATTTCCTTCACCAGAGAGATCGTTTTAACAAGTTGCGAATTCCGGTTTGATGTCAGAACTTTGGTTTGACGAATTTGTCCTTTTCCCACCAGAGAGACCAGAAGTTTTCCATGAACTAGTCGCATCAAGATTTCATTTCGCCGTATGTTCCACCACTATGCGTTTACGATCTGGATGGAATGGGAAAGATTCTTCATGAACTGCTATACAAAACATCAATGAAGGAAAAGAGTATTCCGAACAACGCGATTAATATGCCACTGTTTTGTTTTCTTCTTACTCCATCAATACTCATGAGAAGCACCAAAAGTCTTCGAGCTTCTCTGCAGTTTCGTCGATGAGATGTAACCTGGTATCGAATAATTTTAAAATCATTCATACTGTCAGATTGGACCATTGAAAATGTAAAAAATAACTCAATCTTGGTATGTCCCCTGGTTACTTGAGATTCTACACTGAAATATTCTTTTTTATAACTCTTCCATTAACTGTGTTTTTTTCAAAATCGGTCACTGAACAATTCCAGTACAGGAAAAACTTTGTATCGAGAATTTCGTCTTCACAGGAATAATCTTCTATTACTTCTCTGTCAAATTATTTCACTCTGCCACATTGCACAAAAAAAATCATGCGGGAATATTTCATTTAAAGTTTTCATGGAAAGGGGAAATTGATGGAGATTTTTTTTCATTTCTTTCAAATTTTGTGACATTTCTGTCATAAATATTTATAAACCTCCGAACATTATTTGGCCAAGAAATCTTAATGTTGATATTTTTTAAAGTAGCAAATGCATTTCCAAAATGCATTTGATTTATTCTGAATAATCGGTTTCTTTTCTGCTTTTGTCTTTTTTCATTTCAGATTAAGAATTACGAGTCTTTTGGGAAGAATCTGTTTATCCGAGCCCATCGACGGATAACATGAAGATGATCACACTGATGTCTTTCAAGATTTTCCTGATATTTGATATTTTATGTTATTTTGTTTACAGGGAGGCAGGTTTTTTCGGCTGAGGTTTTTTCCCCTGGCTGTAAAGTATCGTATGATACTAGTGTTGATAGTATCGTATGATTCTATAGTTTCATACAAAGAATGTTATGATACCCCGTTCTTTTTTTTTACCGCAGCTTAGGTACTTCTTGTTTCAACATTTATTATTATTTTAGCTCTCTTTTTCATAAGAATATATATATATATATATATATATATATATATATATATATATGACTGATTCAAAAAAATCGACTTTTTTTGTTTTCACGAAACCCCCCCTAATTATCTTCAGGGTATCGAAAAAACACCTTTGCGAAAATATCAGCTCAAAATAATAACATTTAGAGGTCGCTCATCAATTATTTTTCTTTTGCCTACTAATAGCAGGGGAAAAATTTCTTTTTTCAATAAAAAATTCCTAGAACACAAACCAATAGGCGGATTTCTTTGTGTGATACATTTTCGTGTAGGCCATCAGATACTCTACAAATATGTCCCTTAGATATTTCGATAAAACGGCCGCTTCAAAAGTTATTCGATTCGATGCTTATATTGAGGTATTTTTGAAGAAAACAATTAGACTTTACTTGTTTTCACGCAACCCGCCTTCTAATCATCTTCAGGGCATAGACAGAAGCCGTCTGTGAAAATATTAGCTTTGAATATTAATATTTAGAGGTCGCTCATCGATAGTTTCTATTTCCGCTGCTGATGGCAGGAAAAAATTCTTTTTTCAATAAAAAATTTTTTGTTCACGGACCAATAGACGGATTCCGCTGTATGATACATTTTGGTGTAGGGAACTAGATACTCTACGAAAATGTTCAATACGATATCTTGATAAAACCACTCATTTGAATTTTTTTTTATATACCTCAATATAAAGTATTAATATAGAGGTATTTTTGTAGAAAAAGTTCAAATAACCTTTGAACGAGCGGTTTTATCGAAATATCGTATGAGACATTTTCGTAGAGCATCTAGTTCTCTAAACGAAAATGTATCACACAATGGAATTCGTCAATTGGTTCGTGAAGAAAAAATTTTCTATTGAAAAAAGAAAACTTTTTCCTGCTATCAACAGCGGAAAGAAAGTCATCGCTGAGTGACCTCTAAATATTAATATTCAAAGCTAATTTCTTCACAGACGCCTTTTTTCGATACCCTGAAGATAATTAAAAATAGATTTTCGTGAAAACAAACAGAATCGATTTTTTTGAATAATTTTTTTCTTCAAAAATACCTCAATATTAGCATCGAATCGAATAACTTTTGAAGGGGACGTTTTACCGAAATATCGTAAGGGTCATTTTTGTAGAGTATCTGATTGTCTACACGAAAATGTATTACACAATGAGATCCGTCTATTCGTTTCTGCTCTAGGAATTTTTTATTGAAAAAAGAAATTTTTTTCCTGCTATTAGTAGAGAAAATAGAAATAATTGATGAGCGACCTCTAAATATTATTATTTGGAGCTGATATTTTCATAGAGGTCTCTTTTCGATACCCTGAAGATAATTAGGGGGGGGGTTTCGTGAAAACAAAAAATGTCGATTTTTTTGAAACAGTCTAATATATATATATATATATATATATATATATATATATATATAGAAAAGATTTAACGGACATAACCCTCGGAAACGAAAATGAACCGTAGAAAGCTGTTTCGGGCTTTCGGCCCTCATCAGTACGGTGAAAAGTTGGAAATTGAAATCACATAACGGAGTCAACACAAGGGAGCCAGCCGCACATTTGTGATTTCGGTTGGAAGACCCTGCATTCCCTCATTATATATATATATATATATATATATATATATATATATATATATATATATATATATATATATATATATCTTGACATCACCATCCCGGCGGACGAGAATCTCTCCAAGGCATATAGGGAGAAAATCACCAAATACGCAGACCTGGCTTTCCAATTGAGAGAGCTTCATGAACTGGAGTCAATAAGTGTGATGCCTCTTGTCATGTCTGTTGATGGACTGGTGGAGGAGCACTTGGTTGCGAACACCGAAAAACTAGGGCTTGACCGGTCCATAATATCGGCGGCCCAAAAGCAGGTCATACTCGGCACAGTTAGAACTGTGAGAAGATTTTTACAAGGCCCGTCGTAGGACTCCACCTTGGCGCGCAAGCTCCCGGATGTTCCGAAAAAGCCCGTCGCGAGACGGTGGTAAAAAAAAAAAAAAAAAAAAAAAAATATATATATATATATATATATATATATATATATATATATATATATATATGGTGATATTCATCGATTACATATTGGCCTCCTGCCAAGGATTTATTCATTATCTGTCAAATTTATAGGCGAGAAAACAATTCGATTCCTGTTACATAAAACCACTTATGTTACAAAACAGGAAACTAACAGAATACCTAGCATTGCGATTTCTGTTAACTAACTTATGTCGCACGAACAGAAAGAAATGTGTGGGGTTTGCAGGAAAACAATCTAACAATTCACAATAATGATTCCTGTTATGGACAAATAATATTTTGTTGATTGCTGCGGCTAGATTGAAATGTGAGAATTACAGGAACTATATGGTTGAAAGAGATACGTTGACATTTACTGGAATATTGTTGTATCGACCTGCCTGTGTGGCTCTCCCCCTGGGTGCGCTACTGGACTCCAATGTTGATTACTACGTGTTATGTGGAGATTACATATTATATGTTCAAGCTAAAGTTGTTTTTGTAAACAAAAATAATAAATAATGTTATGGTAGTGTTATATTATTAAAGATTATAGAAAATAACTTATTTTCATTTCTACCTCACTGAATATTTTCTTTCATGGTCGAAATGAAAATAAGTTATTTTCTAAGATCTTTAATAATATAATTATTATTCGCATGACCATGGGGGACAGGAAAGATCTGCTATATTTAATTAATGTATTGTATTTAATAACAACAAATTTCAGTGAATCAAATGATAATTTTTTTCGAACTCAATAGAACATATCGTCGGTCCAATTTCAAAGTCACGAATGTGTATAATTGGTATTTGAGAAAAACGTGTTTTAAAAATTCAAGACATTGCTAAAATAGAGATTTTGTTGCACTCACCCACTATACTGGTTAAGTGCAACAAAATGAAATTTCTATTTGCAGCAAAGTCTTGCATTTTAAAAACGCGTTTTTCTCAAACATCAATAATTATGCACATTCGTGACTTTGGCATTGGACCGACGATATTGAATTTACAGGAATTAATTCCTGTACGTTTTAAAAGAATGAATTCCTGTATTTGCAACAATTCATTTCCATTATGACAAGAACTGTTCATACTACAGAAATTGAGGTACTGTAATCGTTCATTGAATATAACAGAACATTCCTTCTGTGCTAATTTGATTAGAATTTCCTGTTCTAGTAACTCTTTTTTGGTAGTGGTTACAAGATTCTTTTTCTGCGGTATGATACTCGTACAGAGGTTTCGTTCTAACTCTGGTTCATTCAAAAACTCCTCACTTGGTGACCCGTTTTTTGTTTTGAAGAGCTTCCAATTAGCCAAACTTTCTTGGGCAATTACTTTCCAATAATCATTTCTATTTACCCTCCCAAAAATGAATCAGCTCCTTAGCGTCGCCGCTACGCTATTATCCCATTTATTATGGAGGAAGACGGCAGAACGCCACATATTGGAAAATAGTTTCTTTTATAGGATTTCGTGTCGGGTCGGCTCTTAGGAGAGATTTCGGATTACCGAGAGGAAAATGAAATGACGTATCCCAATCTAATAATCGGATCACGCTCCGAATCGGAAAGGAATTTCCGATTTTTTTGTAATTTCCCTCTCTCATGTGCACGTTGTTCCTTCACATACGGTATTATAGCGGATAATTAGATGCTCTTGAAAGGGGGATGATATATCCTTTTTTTAAGTTGACATCTATAACATTATAACATTATTTTAACGACGAACTGGGCTGTATATGATATTTATAGTGAAATATTTAACTGGTTATTCCATTGCTGCTTTCATGAGCATAAAAAAATGTACTTATTACTATTTTGGTCCTGATAGGTCACAAGCTTGATGAAGAAAAAGTTCGCTTTTGCAAAACATTACCACTGATGCAAGAAACTTATAACATTGTTTGTTTTACCTTTCCTATTTTCCGTTAACGAATGTTTCGAATATTGATATGGAAGACCCTATATCTATTGACAACATTTACAAGATATACCAGTTCCGCCTTTGAAAATGCGAAATCTCTGTTAGTTTTCAACATTTTTGGGTTCGCTTTTCTGCATAAGAAAGCAGACAGTTCAAAGTATTTTTATGTGCAATTCTGCAAGCATATGACCGTCTTTGGCTTTCGAAACGAGCTTGAGTCTCTTTCTGAACGAGGCTCGAGCTGCTCGAAGCTCGAATGACGTCCTCACTTAAACCGTTCCATTCTCGTGTCAGGGACAACTTGAGCGATTGCAATGATGTGTGTTTTTTGATAGAAGCCTTGGCCTGTAAAAAGTCCCAAACTCAGTATTTAAGCGGATTCAAATCGTGTGAGGACCGCGGTCACATTTCACGATCGACCAACACTGAAACGTTCGATCTCAACAAATTTTGAAAGTCTTTTCCTTTGTTCGAGGGAGCTGAGTCTTTTTGGAATGTCAAACGCTCTGAACCGAATGTTTTGGGTGTCTATTGTATTAACTCAGGTATCATACGATAGATCTGTTCATTTATGTTGACATCGTTGCGGACAATAGTCAGGAAAACGAGCAGGAACGGCCTTTTTCGGAGATCGCCGTCCAGACCATGATTTGGTCGGCTCCTTGTCGTAGAGTGACCCGCAAACATTTCGGATGTTTGCTGGTACGTCTCTTCAGCGGAAACGATTGTTTTGTTTGTTTATTTAAACAGCAGTATTTATTGCTCAATGCAGAAAGTTTCCCTGTTGGAGAAAACGAGGTCCCACCATCGAGCAAGCAAATCAGCTTATTCGATCGATCCAACTGCTCGTGACGTTGCAAAGTTTTTCGTTCTTGAGACTTATTTTTTTTTTTCTGGACCTCAAGCTTTTCCTTCAATATGTCACAAACTCTGCAGATGATCACGTTGAGATCCTAGGCGAGTTGTGCTTCTTGATGATACCGCAGTCTCAATATATCATCGGATAGCTCGATGAACGAATTTCTCATCCAATTGTGGGTATGGCAGCGGTCGAAGAATTTCCATATTAGATTTTCCTTCCAAATAGGAGCATATCACCGCATTACGTTTCAAATAAATCGTTCAAACTTAAGAAAGTCTTCATCTCATATAATAAAAATCACTTCGAGTGTCAAGACAGAACAAGTTGAAGAACTCTCGGTCGAATTTTGACTGCGTTCGTTTGAATGGTTCAGAGTTTATAGCAGGTAGATGAAGACGAACAGTTCAATTGCCGGATTCGGTATTGTAACGGCTCATTTCATTTCTCTATACATTTACTTTTTTATCAATTTCAGTATAATGAATAATAATTTCATGATATGATGAACAGTATAACATAATTCAATGTTCAAGTTGGATAAGTTGCTTAGGAATTCTGTATATTAACTTTTCTTAGACATTTCGATCCATGGACCTATCTGTGTGTATCGAAGTTTGAAATCGGGATGCATGCAGAATTACCATTTTGTTGAAATCAGAATCAGAAAATGGTACGAATTCTATGCAAAATCGTATATGGTGTATAAGGTTTAATAGTGCCCTCGCCAAGACGGGCCGCGTCGGGGTACTACCTACCTTTGCTCGAAGTGTTTCATCAGATTTTTAAACCTTATAAGTTGAGTTCGGAATATACCAGTTGAAAAAAAATTTGCAGAATATGAAAATATGAATATGAAATATTGTAAATTCCTAGATTCTGAAAAACTCTTCACAGGGTGTTCCAAATGTTGGGTCAAAAATTGGGATCAAGATTGGCTCATAACGTTTTTCGAATTAGAAACCTATTTGTTATGTTTGTGTTGGATTCTGCGGAGAAAACTAACGATAGTGTTCTAACATGTTAATCCTCCTGAAATGAATACTTCTTGAGATCTATGATCTATATCTATGGTATTAGAAGAAAAATTATTCTAATAATTCACTAGTGATAGACTCTTTTCTAAATTTATATATTATTGTTGATATGAATCAGATTTTATTAATTTTATTCTAGGTATGACATAAAATCAAAAAATACTAAGTAACTCAAGAAGTATTCATTTTTGGATCATCAACATGTTGGAACACTATCATTATTTTTCTCCCTAAAGAGTGTAGAGTTTGCAGTTGGCTCCACACGAAATCTGATAACTTTTTGACAAAGTGATAAAACCGGCTAAATTTTAAATGAGGGTTTTTGTTGGTCTGATATTTTTTCTTGATTTGCTCCAATCAATTGTTTTTTCAAAAATGTTAATAATGAGATTTTTTCCTAATTTACCACATCACTCAATAAGTCCGTAGGATGACACTAATAATCTATATGATTTTTAGAAAGTACCAACCTTATAAAGATATCTGTTAAAATTTCATGACTATCTAACAATTAGTTTAAAAGTTACAGTGGTTCAAGTGACGCTACTTTTGTGATTTTCAAAACAATGAATTCAAAGCAATTTCGTGTGTTGATTTATCATTGCTTTTTGATGGAAAAAAATACTATCACAGCCAAAGCATGGCTTGATAAGTGTTATCCGGACTCTGCTCCAGCGAGGCAAATGGTGGAGAAGTGATTTGCTCATTTTAAACGTGGCCGTACAGACACCGACGATGCTGGACGCTCTGGATGGCTAATTGAGGTGGTTACACCGGAAAACATCAGAAAAGTCCACAAAATCTTGTTGGAAAACCGTAAAGTGGAATTGCATGAGATAGCTAACACCTTAAAGATATCAGAAGGCAGTGTTCATACTATTTTGCATGTTGATGCAAAACAGCTTTCTCATGGACAAATGTTGATTTGTCCATGAGAAAGCTGTTTTCAAAGTGAGTGCCGCGTTTGGACCAAAAACAACAACGCATCGACGATTCTGAGAGCTGTTTAACCGAAATAAACAGGACTTTTTGCATCGGTATGTGACAATAGACGAAACATGGATCCACCACCACACTCCAGAGGCAAATCGGCAGTCAGCTGAGTGGACTGCAGCCGGAGAACCACGTCCAAAGAGGCCAAAATCGCAAAAGTCGGCTGGCAAGGTTATGGCGTCTGTATTTTGGGATGCGCAAGGAATTTTGTTCATCGACTATCTTGAGGAAGGAAAAAGAATCAACCGCGAATACTACATGGCATTATTGGTGCGTTTGAAGGAAGAAATTCCCAAAAATGACCTCACATGAAGAAGAAAAAAGTGTTTTTTCACCAAGACAATGCACCGTGTCACAAGTCGATCGTAACGATGGCCAAATTGCCCAAATTGGGCTTCGAATTGCTCACGCACCCACCGTATTCTCCTGATTTGGCCCCCAGCGACTACTACCTGTTCGCAGACCTGAAAAAAATGCTCGCCGGAAAGAGATTCAGCTCGAATGAAGAGGTGATCGCCGAAACTGAAGCTTATTTTGAGGCCAAAGTCAAATCGTTTTACAAAAAAGGTAACGAAATGCTAGAGCGGCGTTGGACTGATTGTATCACTCTTGAAGGAATGTAAGTTGATGAATAAAATCGAATTCTGCCAAAAAAATGTGTTTTTCTTAGTTTTCCTACGGATTTATTGAGTGATGTGTTATACTACTATATTACGCTGAAAAGTGCGAGTGAAAAATGATATATATATATATATTCTTATGAAAAAGAGAGCTAAAATAATACAATAAATGTTGAAACAAAAAGTACCTATAAGTGATATAAGTACACGTTTCCAAATACTCAGAATAATTATTCTGATTATGATATTTCTAACTCAACTTCATCTCCTTCTATTTTTGATTCGGATATCTCGGAAAAAATCGTTAAATAGCTTGAAGCGTGGTGATGAAACATTGTTTGATTCAATTTGAGTTTTTCCTGAATATTCACAGTAAATTGTAGTTCACGTTAGAAGACTACTTAGAATATACAGGGTGTTTCAGAATAAGGTTCCGTAAATTCGGGATCTTAATTCCCAGATGATTTCACGATATAAAGTTCTTATGAACTATGGGTCTCTGACGCACTGTTTTTGAGATACAGGGTGTTGAAATTTAAAGAAAAAATTGGTTTTATGAAATTATTTTCTACACCGTACACGATCTCTTTTTGCGTTTTGGCACGTTATGAGTACGCATTAAGACTCATTTTTTCTGATACGAAACTATGTTAAAGTTTCACCAGTGGCGTCCGTACAGACTTCTGTCCGAACAAATTTGGTGAAAAAGTTGGTACGCCAATAATTTTTTTTCAAATTTCAAATTATTTTCGTAATCACCACATAATTGACAGTAAGAATGGTCACTCGAGTTTTTCACCTGCGACGAAATTTTTCTGAGAAAAAAAAATAAAACACAATTTCATCTAGGAAAGTTACGAAATTCTTTGATTACTTTCAAAATGCAATTTCTGTAGGAAAGTCACGAATTTCTTTGATTACTTCAAAAAATTCAGAAAATGGGTTTTATGGCGTACCTACTGACACCAAAAAAATGTGAACGGTGCCGAAAATAATTTCGAAAATTTTTTTTTCAATTTCAACACTCAGTTTCTCAGAAACAATGCGTCAGGGACCCAGAGTCCATAGAAAGTTTATATCATAAAATCATGTGAGGATTAAGATTCCGAATTCACGGAACCTTATTATGAAAATTAGTCAGCATTCGAAGCACATGCTGAATTTGCATTTAATTTTTTTTCGGAAAAAATATTCGTCGCAGGTAAAAAACTCAGGAAACAATTCTTACTACGAATCATGAGGTCATTACGGAAATAATTCAAAATTCTAAATAAATCATTGCCGTACAAATGTTTTCACCGAATTTGTTCGGACAGAAGTCTGTACGGTCGCCACTGGTGAAAATTGAACATCCTTTAGTATCGGAAAAAATGTGTCTTAATGCTTACTCATAACATGCCAAAACGCAAATAGAGATCGTATACGGTGTAGAAAATTATTTCATAAAACCATTTTTTTTTTAATTTCAACACCCTGTATCTCAGAAACAATGCGTCAGAGACCCATAGTTCATAGGAACTTCATAGCATAAAATCATCTGAGGATTGAGATCCCGAACTTACGGAACTTTATTCTAAAACACCCTATATGTAGATTTTCAATGCGTTGTAACTTTTTCATACTTTCGTGTTCGCGATAGTTCTTTGAATGGAAATAACACTAATGTCGTGAAACAGGAAACTCCGAGTACATAAATTTCACTCCGAAATACTATCCCAGAATTCCCAAATCCCCCCTTCTATACCATGAACTCTGGCAGCTCTGTAACACATTCTTTTCCAACAACTTCCGGTAGATACGAAAAAACTACCTAAAACTCACTGGCACCCTGTATAATTTGTCTCCGCAAATTCTTCGGAGACAGAGAGGTTTCGTCATGACCCCAGCCGTTCATTTCGTGATAATTTATGACCGATAGTGATATACCCACCCTCGAACAATCAAGATATCAACCAGGAATGGTCGTAAAGACACAAACATAAAAGTGGATTGAAATAAATTTGTCTGCAGATAAATGTTGGAGATAAGGCAAACTCCTCCGTTTCGATGTTGAGGAATACGACCCGTTTCCGATGTCGCCATCCGAAACCAGAGGTGGGTGGACAGGGCTGCACCAGTGTTTTTTTGGGATCTTGATATTCAATTGCTTGAGGAAAATAGGAATCGTTTCTGGAATAATAGCCCTCTTTAGATAGATCTTGATAATTTTCGCTTAACGCGTTTTGATGAAACAGATGATACTAAAAAGAAGAACCTTGATTCAAGAATTTGATAGTTTTTCCTATCGTAGGGGTGAATTAATATCATAAAATTGAGCGGGAGTTATTACATTTTCTTTAATAACCAAAAGGATGATTTCGGTCGGTGTGTTCTGAAATGAAGACTATAAAGGCGAAAAATGATCGAAACGAGGACAAATACTGGATTTCCAACACACAAAGATTAGGGTTAAACAATGTAGTCATTTGATCAAATGAAACCGGAAAATTGAGAAAGAATAACAAATTATGATTTATTAAAGAATGAGGGTAAAAGTTTATTTCCGGGTACATCTGGCCCGGGTTTATTATTCATCGTTAATTTTCTGATATTTAGTTGAAATAATATTGGTCACTTCTTTCTCGAACTTATTCGGAATATCACAATTTTGACGTTATAATTACATGAAGTAATTCCGAAAATGATTCTCTGCAGGGTTCCCAACAGTAGGTTACCCATTTCAATATTTGAATAAAAATTTTTTTAGTTAACAAAACAAACATTATACTAAATTATAGCCTACTGTTACGTGTTAAACTGAATTCTGCAAATTCCCAGATAATGTAACATACAAATAATTTTCAGGGGTACAGCTCGCGGCTTAGCTACAGTGGTGAAGGGTGTAGGTTTATACACAAAAAGTGAAAGAAATTAGTTTGAGGGCGCCAGGTGGTTTCCAAGAATAGTAAAGCCCCTGAAAATTATGATTCAAACCACCAAAGTGAAAAATGAAAGGAAAAAACAAGGGAAATTCAGTTATATATATTGATCAAACTCTACTACGTGGAATGTTGCTGTGTTACAGTGCCTGAAGGGCTTAGATTTTATGATTGCCGGCATTCATTTACAAAAATAATACAATAAAGCTTACTCCGATGTTGAGGTAAAATCGAAAATATATACACATATATATATATATATATTGTACTCATCCACTCGTTGTCCGGTGGGTACACGTTGAATTTTTGTTGGGGTGAGGAATAGCAGCTCAGGGTGGTTGTCTCGGTTCAGATAAAAAAACCTTATCTTTCGTTTAACGGGGCACCAATCCTATATTGATCTCTTACGTAGATGATGCAGTCAGAATAAAAATGGTAATAGAAGCCTACAAAATTATCAAAAGTTCAGTTGAAATACTGATATTTTCATTCTTTCATTTACCTTGGATGGTGGCGGCTTCAGACAGAGGTATAATGAACGAGCGTTCAAATCCCGAGTAAAACGGAGATTTCACAATTTCCTCTCAGAAAGTAGAAGAATACAGTGAAAACTTTTCACAAAGTGGAACGACAAATCCGATATTAATTATCGCTTGAAAATTACAATTCAAAAATTCGCCTCTCTCTTTGTTTCTACTCGCCTACGTTCAAAATATGAATGATATTTCCAACGTATGTTCGCCTCATCTCTGTTCTTTTTTTCACAATAACTCCCGTGTTTTGTGGTGAGCCTAACTATAGAAAATTGTGCGCGCCCGCCAAAATGTTGTAACAAATCTCCCCCCCACGTAGAGAGAGAGTTAAGGAACTAACTCGAAATCCGCACCTGGTTTTAGGTCATTGACGTGCCATACTCCAACCGAATTTCCAAAATTATTTTCTAATTCATATGTACAAGAACCAGTTTTCTTTCTTACTCTAAAAGGTCCGACATATTTCGAACTTAACTTGTGAGAGAAAAATTTTGCTTTATTAGAAAGGGCATGATTCCTGTGCCACACGATATCACCAACGTTATAATTTACTAGTCGTCTTCTTAAATTATACCTTTTGCTAGCTTTGGCGTAGGCATTTTCCAGTCTTTTCTTGACTGTTGTATAGACCTTATCAAGACCTACACTTCGCAATGGATCAACCATTGGTCGGTCAACGCTTATGTTCCTTTCTTTCAGTTCGAGTTCTTTATGTTGATCACCCGAAAGAATATGATCTCTACCAAACAACAAAAAATATGGAGTAAATCCCGTAACCTCATGCACTAAGGTGCGAATAGCACAACTCACTGATGGTAAGTAAACGTCCCATTTTCGATGGTTATCTTGTATATAGCAGGACAACATAGTTTTAACAACACGGTTACATCGTTCCGTAGGGTTGTTTTGAGGGTGGTATAGGGCGTTAAAGAAAATTTTCGTTCTAAATTTCTTACACAAATCAATAAATTTTGTACTCCTGAACTGAGGTCCGTTATCGGTAATTAAATATTGAGGTACTCGGAATAATAAAAATACTTCATTTTCCAAATATTCACATATTTTAGGAACAGTAGCATTACGTAACGGGACTGAAAGAACGAACTTTGAAAAATAGTCGCATACCATGAAAATGTATTTATAACCCTTCGTGGATCTAGGTAGAGGACCCATAATATCGACACTTATCATTTGGAAAGGACGAGATAAGCACGGACGTTCACCCAAAAATCCTGCGGGAGGTTTCTGAACTGATTTGTGTCCGATACAAACACTACACTTCTTTATGAAATTAGATATATCACACTTCATTTTCGGCCAATAAAATCTTTCACAAATCTTATGATAAGTTTTGAAAACTCCAGGATGACCGGACGTAGGCATAGAATGCATTTGCCGAATAAGTTTCGAACGGAATTCTTTCGGAACTAGTAATTTCCAGTAATCACCTTCTTCACGTAACAGCTGGGGTATATTGCTTTTCACGTATTTGTATATTTTACCATTTTCAAGGCGCCACTTGGGATATTTTAACGGTTTTTCCGCTATAGAAGTTTTCAAGTTTAAAAAAAACTTATCGCTAGTTTTAGAAAAATCTTCCAAATCTAAATCTGTAAATACCTCAACCGAGTCACAATCAACTTTAGGAACAGAACGCGAAAGGTAATCAGGGACGACATGATTTTTCCCTTTCCGATGTATAATTGTAAAATCGAACTGTTGCAGTCTTACCGCCCATCTACTCAATCTACCATTAGGATCTTTGAGATTGTGCAACCAAATTAATGAATGATGATCTGTTATTACAGTGAAGTGCGATCCCTCAATATATGGTCTCAATTTTTCTAATGCCCAGACTACACACAAAAGCTCCTTTTCTGTTGTCGAATATTTGCGTTCCGACTTGTTTAGTGATCGACTAAGATAGCAAATTACTTTCTCACCCTCTTGCGTTTGTTGACTAAGCACAGCCCCCAAACCAAAATCACTACTATCAGTTTGGACAGTAAATGGTAACGAGAAATCAGGACAACTTAATAACGGTGCAGATACTAAATATTCCTTTATAGTCTTAAAGGCAAGATCGCATTCTGAACTCCAAATGAATTTCACGTTCTTGCGTAGAAGTTGACTCAAAGGAAAGACGGCACTCGAAAAATTCGGTATGAAACGTCGATACCACGAAGCCATCCCGAGAAATGATCTTACTTCCTTCACCGTTTTCGGTACAGAAATCTTCATAATAGCTGTTACCTTGTCAGGATCAACTCGCAAACCGTATTTGTCGACAATATAACCCAAATATCGTAATTCAGATTTACAAAAATGACTCTTTTCCCGACTAATAGTCAACCCAGCATCACGAAGCCGATGAAAAAGCATATCCAATATATTCAAATGTTTTTCGAATGATTCCGTTATTATAATTATATCGTCTAAGTAAACAAAAACATACGGCTCTAGATCAGCTCCAATCACCTTGTCTATAAGGCGTTGCCAAACTGCAGGTGCGTTCTTCAGACCAACTGGCATTCTAACGAAATGAAAAAGTCCGCGATTCGGAACTGTAAAAGCCGTATATTCTTTACTCGAATCTTTCATAGGTATCTGCCAATATGCTGATTTGATATCCATAGATGACAAATATTTAGCTCCTTTGAGACGATCAAGAATTCTCGAAATGTATGGTAATGGGTAAGCGTCGCTTTTCGTTACATTATTTAATTTACGATAGTCTACGCAAAATCTATAACTCCCGTCTTTCTTTTTCACTAATATGATCGGTGAGGACCATGAACTATTCGATTTCTCGACAATTCCCAACTCAAGCATTTTGTTTAACTCCGCGTCAATATGCTGTTGTACAACAGGAGAAACCGGGTAATATCGCTGTTTTATGGGAGCTGAATCCGTGTGAATTTCGAACTCTATTTGTTTAGTGCAGCCTACTCCGTCTCCCATCTCCGAAAAATGTTTTTCAATGAATTCTCTCAAAATCTGTTGTTGCGAATTATTTAAATCGGTTCCAGAGTGTAATGCAATAGTTTCTGTTGGCCTCAGATCAACTTCCGAACAAGAAAAATTCCAAACGTCTTCATTGAGATTCGGTATTATTCCCATCGCTCTCCAAAAATCTAAACCCAAAATGAATTTATTCCCCAAAGAAGGCACAACCAATACATCAATTACTTTCACCTTGGTCATGAGCTGAATAGGAATCTGAATAATTCCGAGAATTGGACAAGATTCGCCGTTTGCAACAGTTACTGCCGTGGAATCACATGTATTCATGACGATATTGAAATTACGAAGCCTTTCATAAGCATCTTCCCCAATGATGGTTCGCGAAGCACCCTAGTCCAAGAGACCGAAGAATTGTAGACCAAAAATAATTACTTTCAAATAAGGCCTCTGATCTTTACCTAAATGCGAAATTATATAATCTAAAACTATTTTTTGTTTTTCTATGCCAACGTTATTTGCTTCGGTAGCACAAGAATGGGATTTCGATTTGCTACCCTCAATCGACTCCCTGTTTAGTTTCCCGGAACATTTGAACCTTTACAGTTTCGACAGGTATGGACAGTTACGTTTGGCTCTCCACACTTAAAACAATGCTTTTTTGGTGGTTTTCTGCAGAACTTGGATTTATGACCGCTTTGCTGACAATTCCAACATTTTACAACATTAACTGTAGCGCACTTATCATCTCGTGAGTGAGATGGAACACTAGAATCAACATTGACATAAGCTAAATCGGGCTCTAAGTCATTCTTCCTACGCAAAGGTTTATTGAAATTTTCAACATTCTGCTTTTTTATTTCTAATTTCGTGCACAGCTCAACAAGATGATCGATTGAATTAACATCAACTAAACCGAGATGTAGTTGATAATATGGATTGAGGTTTTTCATTATTATCTTCAACTGAGTTGATTCCGGAGCATTGCAAGTTAATCTAGAGAAAAAGTTTTTCATATTAGCAACAAAAATTCCTATATTTTCATCGTCTCCCTGAGTTCGTCTTTTAATTTCCTCAAATAAACGATCGTCGTAATCCGGCGGCTGAAATTGTTTCTTCAGTCCAAAAGCTAATTCATCCCAACTATTGAATCTAGTACAATTTGCACTAAACCACTTTTCGGCGGTACCACTGAATAAATCAAAAGCAGACTGAAACAACTCGTCCTTATCTACATGTCTAGCCTGGCGAAATCTTTCTACTTTCTCCAGAAAAGACGCAACTGAACATTTCCTATCATCTCCCGAAAATTTCAAGTTCCATTTATAAACTGGAACAGATTTTGCAGAGGTAGACGTGGTCTGAAAAGTTACAACAGATTTTCGTTTCGAAGCATCAGGGGTAACATTGACGTCTCCATCATAAGATTCGTCGTCACTCAGTTCCGAATTCAATAGGCTCAAATCTAAAACGCTGGCGTCCTGATTTTGTATAACACGAATACGATTCTTCAACTTAGGCATTAGAGTCAAACTTTTGCTAAGCAGTTTACTACGGGTTTTACGAGTATTTTCGTCCCCATAGGGTATTCTATCAACACGCTTCACGATATGGGCTATCTTGGAAATAATCTTCTTGTAAGGCCCACTATTAACTTCATCAGAAAAATTATTTATCAAATTCTGTATCTCGACAATTTTAACTTCAACTATTTCAAATTCATCTTCGGATTTCAAAGCATATGAAGGATAGGTGAGTTTTTGTCCCGATTTTTCTAATTTTAAAACATTTCTTAAGCAAGTTCGCATTTCCTCAACTGCACCAACATCTTCAAAACCCCTTATTCTCAATTCGTATGCCAGCTCATCTTTAGCTAAACGGTTGCATTCAAAATTCAATTCCATATTGGAAAAATTGAATCTATGAAAATGTAGGTATAGATTTGATTTTATATTCAAAAATAATTATTAATCGAATGAAAAAGTTCGGAAGTCAAAAAGAACTACAATAATTGATTTCCTCAAATAATTCGTAAACCTGTTAAATTTCGTTCAGAATTATCCACCAAAAATATTAAAATATCGAGATGAACTATAAAAACGCTGAGATAAACAAGAAGATCAATGTAAGTAATATCAACATATGCTGGTTTTTGTACGTGCCGTCAAGGTAAATGAAAGAATTTTCAAGACGCAATATTTCTGAAAATTATATTCGGCAATCAATATAGAAATGTTAACTCAAGTCGAAATAATATCGATCAAAATAATATATTCAGGTTTCAGAAAAAACAAAAGCAAATCAGCTAGAGTAAAGCGAAAGGGGAGGCCCCACGAATGGTCGCCAAATTTATATGTTACGTGTTAAACTGAATTCTGCAAATTCCCAGATAATGTAACATACAAATAATTTTCATTGGTACAGCTCGCGGCTTAGCTACAGTGGTGAAGGGTGTAGGTTTATACACAAAAAGTGAAAGAAATTAGTTTGAGGGCGCCAGGTGGTTTCCAAGAATAGTAAAGCCCCTGAAAATTATGATTCAAACCACCAAAGTGAAAAATGAAAGGAAAAAACAAGGGAAATTCAGTTATATATATTGATCAAACTCTACTACGTGGAATGTTGCTGTGTTACAGTGCCTGAAGGGCTTAGATTTTATGATTGCCGGCATTCATTTACAAAAATAATACAATAAAGCTTACTCCGATGTTGAGGTAAAATCGAAAATATATACACATATATATATATATATATATTGTACTCATCCACTCGTTGTCCGGTGGGTACACGTTGAATTTTTGTTGGGGTGAGGAATAGCAGCTCAGGGTGGTTGTCTCGGTTCAGATAAAAAAACCTTATCTTTCGTTTAACGGGGCACCAATCCTATATTGATCTCTTACGTAGATGATGCAGTCAGAATAAAAATGGTAATAGAAGCCTACAAAATTATCAAAAGTTCAGTTGAAATACTGATATTTTCATTCTTTCATTTACCTTGGATGGTGGCGGCTTCAGACAGAGGTATAATGAACGAGCGTTCAAATCCCGTGTAAAACGGAGATTTCACAATTTCCTCTCAGAAAGTAGAAGAATACAGTGAAAACTTTTCACAAAGTGGAACGACAAATCCGATATTAATTATCGCTTGAAAATTACAATTCAAAAATTCGCCTCTCTCTTTGTTTCTACTCGCCTACGTTCAAAATATGAATGATATTTCCAACGTATGTTCGCCTCATCTCTGTTCTTTTTTTCACAATAACTCCCGTGTTTTGTGGTGAGCCTAACTATAGAAAATTGTGCGCGCCCGCCAAAATGTTGTAACACTACTTTTTGGGATTCATGATAGCTTATACATATTTGGCTAATTTATTAAAATTTTTGAAAATCACTTTTTCTTAATGACCTCCACCAACTTCAACAGACCCTTTTCAATATTAGATAAAAAGTGGTTCATATACGGCGTAACAAACCTTCGTCTATTCCTTCAATTTCTTCACGAATTTTGACTTTGAGATCTTAGATTGTACCTGAACGACTCGCAAACACTTTGCGTCTTTTAAAAATCCCCACACATTGAATTGCTTCTCTCATGTTATTTTCTAAACAAACACACGTTGTTAGAGTGAGTATTTCATGAAAATTCAAACCGATGTGGAAATAATGTCTCAAAGCGAAAAAATTAAATAATTCAAATCATTATTCATGATAACTAAAAAACTTCTTGTAAAAAAAGACTTTCACGAAATTAATAGTTCAAAACTTATTTGTGACAGGCGCCTACTGATTTTTACAGAATAATTCATTAATAAAATAAAATGGGTAGTCTATTATGAGACATCCTGTATATCAATTTTCGATTATTCGGTATTCCTCTATTGTACGTAGTTATTTTTATTTCTTCACGACTTTGACGTATCCTCTAGTTGTTCTCAACATTTCATTTTGTTTCAGCTGGTCATTGACTTGATCATTCCAGTAACATTTTTCTTGGAAATGCGCCATGTATGAAGCAAAACGTGGACATTGTTTAAAAACTTTAATAAAGGAATTATTCGAAAAAATTTTGGTCTAGTATTCACGAAAGCAACAAATATGTATGTTGAAATAGTGACCAATGACCTGAAGCAATAGTGTAAAGCCAGTAATACAAAAGACGATTGATATCAGAATGTTGCATCACGAATACAGCTTTCTCTAAAATCCGGAAAACCAAAAACATGCCAAGAAATTAGAACTTTTCAGAGTATGATCTTCACTAAGTTGGAAAACTAAAGAAACGTCAACAACTTCATTATTTCTGAATAAACAATAGAACCTTTCTATGCGAACACTTAGTAAGGTATTTTAAATAGCCACCCTGGTTAGAGACAATCAAAATCTTCGGTTGGAATATAACCAATAACCCTGGTAGGAGAGAACAACCGACACCTCAGGTCGAGAGAGCCAATACAAGTTGGTTGGAAAAATCAACACCTTGGTTGTAGAGAACCAACATTTCGCTTAGAGAATGTGTTCGTTTTGGAGGAGCTAATATTTTCACAAGAAGTCTGAATTTTTGAAGGATTCGACAATTAAACTTCATAAAGATAAGTTTTACTCAGAATAGAAACGCACTTGTAACTCACGATTCTTGACTGATTTCTCTTAACAATCCAAATACAACTTGCAATTCCTTATTCTCGACTTATTGCTTATGACAGGTCAAATTAAAGCTTATTACAACTTGTAATTCATGCTCCTTGACTGATTGATCATGACAGGTCTAATTCAAAATTCACCTAATATTATTAGAAGAAAAGTAGAAAAGAAAAGAAGAGAGCACAGAAGGACATTCCATTCAGATGATAAAACTTAACTGAAATGGCAAGCAAATGAAATTAAACTTCGAGTTCCAGAGATATTCTCGCAGTTGTTCAACATACCAGTGGAACTAATTGGGTGTATATCATACATATATGAAAATTACCCACATGCATAGTTTGAGAACATAAGGAAAGAACAAGAGATGTTGACAAAACTAAAAAACGGGAAAGCTTCAGGAAGAGATCCAATTCTGAATCAAGCACTGAAGAACTTGTCATTAGAAGCGCAGAACGAAATTGTAGAAATAGTATACTCATTTGGAAAATGAGAAAAGATAAGAAAAAAAGTAGGAACCACAGATCGATAAGCTTATTGCCAGTGCTTAAAAAGTAATAGAGAGACTGATCCATCAAACATTCACAGAGTTCCTGGATGCAAACAAAATTTTTCCTGAAAACCAATTTGGATTTCGAAAAGAACATTCGACAAAAGATCACCTGGCGCGGTTGACAGAAGACAGAGAAGAAAAACTGAATACATCGACAAAAACTGGAGCTGTCTTCTTACATATAGAAAAACCCAAGATGTGGAACCAAGGAGGGATCTACAAAATGAAGAAAAAGAAATTTCCACCGATACTAATAAAATTCTGAAAGTTCTGTTTAACAATAGAAAGTTCCATATGATCATTGATGAAATAAGATCAACGAAAGGGAATATCGAAGCAGGCATGCCTCAGGGATCGGCCCAGGGTCTGTTACCATTTAATACAAACATACCAGATATTTATTTATTTATTTATTAACGGGATAAACCCAATTTTACAAATGAACAATAATAATACATTTTAACAATTAATGTACAATACATCCTAATAACCATTGAAAAATAATCCAAAACTTAACAGATCATAACAAATTTCTATTGACATAACGCACAACGGAGGGGTAACTGAGGTAAAAGAAGTCAATGCCTGTTGTACTGGCAGTATTTACATGTTGCGAGATTCTTGGAATTGGCGAAGCCCTGGTATAATTGTACCTGTAGGTCCTGAGACATAGCAACATGGTACCTCTAACATTCCTAGATGGAGCGTGAAAGCTGAAAAGAGACAGAAGATCGGAAGAGGACAAAAGCCCCCCAACCAATCTAGCGAACAACAATATATCAGCTCTAACTCTACGAGTCCGCAAGGCAGGAAGGTGCAGAACCGATCTCATATGAGTTGCGGAAAAGTTTAGTCTTGGGATTCCCATTCTGCAAGACACAGAGAGAAAAAAACCTATTTTGCACTCGTTCTAACCTGTCACAGTCTTCATGAGTATAGAGACCACACACAAGAGGCATACTCAAGATGCGGCCTTACCAGACTGACATAAAGATGTTTCAAGGTATTGACATCCCTAAACTCATACGAATGCCGCAAAATGAACCCCAGCATCCGGAGACCCTTATTGATTATATGGTCAAAGTGCTCTCTGAAACTCATCCTACTATCGTAAAATACACCCAGGTCTTTAACAGAGTTCACAGTTTGTATTGCTTCGTTATTCAGACAGTGGTGTGATACAAAGTTTCGATCCCGCCTAACAACACTCATATGTTTGCACTTTCCGAGGTGAATGATTAACCATTAAATAAATTTTGAGGTCGTCGGCAAACAGAAGAAACAGTGCAAATCTGAAGCAAGTGGAGATGTCATTAATGTAAATCAGAAACAACAGAGGGCCCCAATGACTACCCTGAGGTACACCTGAATCTACAATGTATAATGGGGAGAAGGAATCATGAACTTTAACCGACTGAGTACGGTGGGTGAAATAAGAAATAAACCACTTCTTTAATATTCCAGTTATTCCAAAGGACGACAGTTTCTCGCTCAAAATGGAATGATCCACCTTATCAAAGGCCTTAGAAAAGTCGGTGTATACAACATCAACCTTACCTCCTCCTTCCAAACAATCGAAGACATACTGGACGAAAACTAATAGATTTGAGTCGACACTTTTACCCTTAGTGAAGCCATGTTGTTGCTCGATCAATCTAGACCAAGGCTGTCCAACACGAGGCCCGCGGGCCGCATGCGGCCCGCGACCTAATTTTTTGTGGTCCGCTGAGGGGCGTTGGAAATCACCAAAGCGAAAAAACCTCTTATAATGACATAACAGTTTAGTGAAACAAGAATGCCAAAAATTCGAAGCAGTCTCTTTATCGCATCAAACGATTGCAAGACGAGTATACCATATTGATCAATATATATCTGAAAAACTGTATAACTCAGTTGAAAAGTGTGAGTATTTTTCGCTATCCTTAGTTGAAAGTACTGATCTATCGGATATCAGCCAGGTTGCAATTTTTGTCAGAAATGTTCATAGGGGATGCTTGATTTTGAATGGTACAACCAAGGTTACAGATGTTGAAGTTGTTAATAAGGTGCTATCGGCCAACGGAGTGTCCATGAACGTTTCTATATTGTCACTGATGGAGCCAGAGCTATGACAGGAACTGAAATCAGATTTGAAGGACTCTTGAAATAAAACCACATAAACAGTCAACAGTCTTGTGATACATTGTATTGTTCACCAAGAGGCGCAATGTGAAAAATTGTCTAATCAAATGAATGTCATGAAAGTAGTTGTTGAAATAACTAACATTATGCGAGAGGGCAATCGTTCTTTGAAAATTTTGAGATTTTCGAGACGAATCAGAAGTCACATATGGCGAACTGTTACTTCACCCTACCATCCTTTGAAGAAATGAAGGATTTTATTTTGAAGAAGTTTCATATCAACTTAGGATAAAATGCATCGAAAATACTGGAGAAGGAGTCGAAAATAGGTTTAGCGAATATCAAAAAACTGTAAGAAAAGTTTCAGTTTTTGCTCAGCCCCTTCAGAATGTAAGTAGAGCACACCTCCAACTGGAATAAAAACTTAAGGCTTACAGTGGGTTTAATGGTGGGAAGCACATATCTGAAAAACAGCATTAAGCAGCAAATTTTTGATGCGGCCCTCCGCATCGGAATTTTCCAAAATGTGGCCCTTGAGGTACGTGAAGTTGGACAGCCCTGATCTAGACGATATATCTGATTGTATGCGATCTAATATTAATGGTTCCAGGATTTTAGGAATGGCGCTTCTGATGCTTATAGGCCCATAATCGGCGATGTCATGCCTATTCCCAGACTTGAACAAAGGTTTCACCGTACTACACTTCCACCTGGTAGGAAAAACGCCAGTCGACAAGGACCTGTTAAACAGTAGCTCAAGTGGAAGCGCCACTGAAGAACAACAGAGTTTCCAACTTCTTGGCAACCTCGTCAAGAGAAAAAGATAAGCTGTCGTCCCCGAAGTGATCAGACTAGGTTGAATCATCAGAAAGAGTAGGACCCGAAACATAGGTAGATCGAAAATGTTCAGAAAAGAGGGCTGCTATATCAATGTCATCTTCAGCACATCTTCCATGCAGGTGCATACTTGTCGGTAAATCATTGTCTTTTCTTTTAGAATTAGTGAAATTCCAAAATGCTCATATATTATCCTTTATTGAATTCTCTATATTCTCAATGTAAGTAGAATAACACGACTCCGCCATCCTAGTGCAAGCCGAGCGAATCTCAGAAAATGAAAGATAATCTTTCCAGCGTTTATATCTCTTATATTTACGGTGAATTTCTTTCTTCTTGAAAACGAGATTTTTAAGCTCTGGAGTATACCAAGGGGGAAAAGTGGACTTTTTAATGAAAATTTTTGGGACAAATCTATCTATAGCACTGAAAACAACATCATAAAACACACCAACCATATCATCCATCCCATCAGCACCGTCATGGAATAGAGCTTACCAATTGAGTTCTGAGAAGTGTTCATTCAATGCTTCGTAATCAGCTTTCTTAAAATTGTAAGAAGTTCTACCCACATCTGGAGAATGTACAATGCTGACCGGAATATTGGCGAAGAGAGCGGGGTGGTAAGCATCCTAGAGAGAACATCAACGGCGGGCTCGACTGAGACATATCGATTCCCAGAGAACACAAGATCAAACAAACCGCCATACAAGTTTCTTACTGAATTAATTTGAAACAGATCCCCAAAAGCAAGGATATACTAGAATAGAGGAGCAGAAAGGCACATATCGTATGGTTGCCTAGAGAAACCAACTGCAGAGAGATGTGAACTTGAAATCAGAATATTTGAAAAAAAAAAGAATGAAGGTGAAGTCAAACAACAACAAAGGTCCTTTATTGACAGAATCAGAAGACCATTGACCGAAATACTTCAGCCGTGCAAACAAAAATGTTGCTCTTCACTCATGGGATCGACAAGATATATGGACGAAATAGGAAATATATATAAACAAGTTCATACCCGCGGCTCCGCTCGCGTTATATTTCAATTTAAAACGGTACTGATAGGTCCGCAACCCCACATTCATATCCTCGTATCGAAAGAAAGACAGCACGTGTATACATGAAAAAAACGATGTCGCGTGAATTCAATAATTTCTTGCTCAAATTCAGACTCATTTAACCTACTGTAACTCTCAAAGTATCCATTAGAAAACTATACTGTGAAAAGCATTTTTCATCATTTTTTTCCATGGCCGTCAAAAGCCCTCAAATTGACCATTATTTTCGATTGAATTAAAAATGTCAAAAATGACTATCGTGGGTTGTCTTCGGCAGTTAGACATAAGCCATCGCGGACTTTTTTATAGAACTTTTCGAGCACTACAAAATTGTCTGTGACCATGTTTCTCTATCTCTTATAGTTTACCCAGCGTCACCCGTAAAAGCCGCGAAGTACCGCGATTTTTCATGAAAAAACGACATTTTATCTTATTTCTTCGTTATATAGGAATGAACCCTACATGAAAACCTTCCAAAAAAAATTCTCTGCAATATAGTGAAAGTTTAATCAAAATCGGTCCTCTGCTTCCTGAGTCCATAGAGGACAAATAGACACACAAACAAACACAAGGACATTCACATTTATAATATTAGTATGGATATAAAACTTCAGAAAAGACGGCCAAAAAATTGCAAACAGTGAGGTCATACTAAATCAAAAGCTGAAATTCAAATGGAAGAAAATAGAGAAAAAACAAGACACCCACACACATGTTCCTATTTACTGTCATCCGAAAATAAGATCCGAATAATAAAAACATCTCATACCCAGCATAACGTAAGCTGGCATAACTAAGAAAGCTAAGCGATAGAAGAACTTCAAAGTACTCTAAACTGAGTAATTAGAACAGCACCTGGTGTTCCATGAACAGACCAGAGAAGAACTGAAAATAAAAACTCTAGAGGACAAAGAACTCCAACAGACAGAAAAAATGATTCAAGGAATGAAAGAACACAACAATGATCAATTAAAATAAATATAGTTGGTAAGTATGGTATATTGTAGATTCAAGGTTCATTTGTGACCCGCTATTTGTAAGCAGAGATCAAATAAAGTACATATAGTATATTCATCTATCTTTACTCACTTGAACTGGAAAGAAGACCAACTAAGTGAACGGGATAAGTATTTCTCTGAAAATAAAAAGAAAGCAAAAATGTAATGAGGGGCGTATAGAAAATTTTCCGGTCCTCACATATACACCAATGACCATCGTTGTTATTTCATCGGCTTTCAAACTACGGTTTAACATTCAGGACATCACAGATTTCATGAGGAGTAAAAAAACGGCTACGGATCTGTCGGGTGCTATCACCATGTCGCCGTTTGAAGCGAAGGAAGGCGATGGAATGATTACATAAAGTGGTTAATGGTTGCAGACCCATCCCAACTACCAGCTTCATGGTGGCATGTGACAACGCTTGATTTATTGCGAGAGTCAAGTTTGAAACTTGCGTCTCCGGTCTTCTAGATCCAAAACGAGACACGAACTCCGACACGACGGGAGATTGATACTTGATTAATTATTACGAATTAAAATGTCATACGAAACTGCAGGATCGTAGGCGAGTTATTAGAGAACAATGAAGAGAAATTAGTCGTTTCATTCTCGACGATAAAGGCCAACCCACAACTTCATTTAACAATTACGAACATTTTTGTCAAATCTAGAACTATTCGAATTCAAACAAAGTTGCTATAAATTTTTCTGAATAGAAAAATGATATGTAACTGGGTATAGGGTGCCTACTTTTTTGCTGATTAAACGACTCAACCTCATAACGGTCTGAGAAAAAACATGACCAAATATTTTGCATGTTTGATGCATTGCGTGCTGGTCCTTTCACGCCAGGTAGGTGAATAATTATATTTTTCGCTGAAGTTTTTTTCTTTTTGGATGGAGGGAGTTTCATCCACTTGGTAAGCTTGTCTTTACCAATGTAAAATTCATCTATATCATACTTTGCCCTCTTTGTAGGACTGGCATCTTGAACAGGACATATGTTCTCTTAAACGGGACATATGTTCTCTAGATCTAATTCGAACTCGGAATTTTGTTCGCGTTGTTCTACATAGTCCTCCTCACCTGAATCTTCTTGGTCGTCTGGTACATTTTCATTTTCTTGCGACTCTAATGTTTCCCATAATCTTAGAAGTCGTTCCTGTTCTTTCTCATAACTCATTTCTTGAAAAAAAAAAAACAATTCAGTTTTCTATGCACCTTCTGTTGTGATCGAATTATCTAAAAATGTTTAGAATTTTTGTTTGTTCCCAAGAATATATGTTTATATATGTAACACTGTGTGGATAAGATATGAAGTACTTCAAGTGATGCGCAACAGGGGTTAAGTGCAAAATATTTGATGTGATGTACCTAATTAATGTGATGTACTCAATTGAAGAAGCCAATAAATTCTATTCTATTTATCTGGAAAACACTCATATATATAATCTCACCAAGGGAGAAGTAGTTTACACCATTCAGCTCAACCTTTTCTATCCTAATTCTACTTCTCCGGTAACTCTGGAGAACTCAGAGAAGAAATTCCTGGCTAACGCAGTCAAATGCCTCAGAAATGTCCGAGAAAAAACAATCGAACGATTACCATTGTCGAATTCTGATGCATTATTGTCTTCACCTTTCAGAATATTGCAGCCTCAATATTCTCTCTTGTCAAAAAATCATTGTGATTACTCGCAAGTATTTTATGAAAAGGAAACATTCCTCAACATTTCGACATCACTTTCGGAAGTCGCCTACACAGAAACTTCTAGAGCTAACATTATTCCTCATATAAAGACTTCACAGGTTGTCCCAAAAAATATCCAACAAAACTGAACAGTAGATTCTTGAAGAAAATTTAGGGGACCTGTGGAGAGCTCTGAATTTGGTCTCCCGAAAATCGTTTTATGTCAATGTCTCAGAACATTGTTGCATATCAAATTTTATACACGTGGGTTCTACAATATGGTGTTGCCTTTTTTTGGAATGGTGTACCCTCAAGACACTATTCTTCGGGCCCCCTTGTCTTCGGAGCCCCAAAACTTAGTTAGCTTAGCATATACTTATTTCTCAAATTTTATTATGTTATAGGAAAGCCCTGGTTAATTGTCGTTGTCGAATAAAACGGCACAGAATGAAGCTTTTCGAAAACAACTTGCAATTTATTGCATTTTATAATTTAAATAATTAGAATCAAGAACACCACTTCATGGAGGCATGGAAGTCTGATGTTAGATCTTCTTTACTCTGAGGATTCTAATCGAATACATAATAATCACGCAATGTCAGGACATGGGACCACACGGTTGGATATTCGGCTCCTATGATAAACGACAAATCTCGATATGTATGATGTTACATTATGCAGATTTACTCGAAATCGACTCATTTTACGATGAAAAAGACAAGAAAATAGATTTACAACAACCCAGGCTTTTCTGTGAAATGATAAATGCAGAAATGCAGAATGCTGTTGAATATGAAGATATTGTAGATATACATACTAATATTAGAATTGTGAAAGTCCGTGAGTTTGTCTTCACAGAACTCAGGAACCAGATGACCAATTTGATAAAAATTTCACTACGTGTACAGAATTTATTTGAGTAGGTTGTCTTGTAGGATTTATTCCTATAACGAAGAAAAACATAGATTTTTTATGAACAAATCGTTAATAAACCAGTTAATTTAATGCGTTTATGGCCAACACTGGGAAACTATAAGAGATAGAGGAACATGATCTGCGATGGCACATGTCTAACTACCGTGTATAACCCACGGTAACCAATTGCAACATTTCCGATTCAATTTGAAGAGGGCTCATGACTGGCATGGAATTAATTCATATAAAAATGAATGTGACTGTCATCTGCGGCATGTATTCCTGATGCTCCTTAAAGCATAGTTTTCTAACGAATATTTATCGAGATATGATGAGTTGAAGAAATACGAATTTGAGCAAGAAATGATTGAATCTTCACGTACACGAGAACTCTTTGTCACGTGATGGTATAGGCGATTCAACTTCATCTCGAAACCACCTAGCGGCAAAAATTTCAAACTAATTGTGAGTATCCCTTACTTTGAGATTGTACTGATTTCACAGTGATTGTTCGTGTATTTACTTTTTCTACAGTTGTTGGTGAGAGTTGAAAGCTTCAAAGTTCATTTTCTACTTCTCGTTGATTTATTTGTGTTTGAAAATGAATGATATAAGAAGCAATATTCCGAAAATCGGAGTTTAATGTTGTATTTATGGATGTAAACGTCGTGCTGACAAGGACCATGTTAAATGCTGAAAAGAAATGCAGTTCCTACAAAAAATCTTCTTAAGGGATCTCATGAAACCACTACCATACAGAAAAGACCGACTATAATCAAATATGAGCCTGCATAGCCAATTGTAATAATTTTTATTTGCATAATGTTCTTTTCAATTAAAAGTAATTCATTTTCTGTTGAAAACCAATTATGGATCAATGGGAGATCCAGAAATTGACAAAGAGCTCCCTACACAGGTAAAGAACTGAAATATTCTCATAGTCATTATATTTAAGTTATAATTTCAGGAAATATCCAGAACAACCGACGAACGGTTGGCTGCGGAAGCTTAATGTGGTTTGGCAAAAGTTAAGTATGAAGATGTTGCAGTTGATAGTTTGAAAATTCGGAAAATATGTGACAATACAATAACTGACAAAAACTTAAACAGCATAACAGGGATGAATTCTTTTCATATACTAGACACAAGCAAGAAATTCTGCAGAAGTGAATATGTCAACTTCGATTTTTTCAGATGATACGTTTTGAAAGTAGTTCCTTATCAGTATGTACTGTTCAAATGTCTTTTGATTACTTTGTTCATAAATTTTACTTTATAGTGTCCAAATTATATATACCAAGTGAGCCCAAGGTGTGTACCAAGCTTTCTGGGGTTAATAGTACATTGAAAAATAAATAAAGTTTGTTAAACTCATGGACCAAAATGCATATTGAGGGAGATATATCCTTCCAAAGTTGATGAAATTAAAAAATTCTCTGCATAACTTCTGAACGGTGAATGCCACCAGATTAAAATTTCGTGTATAAATGTCCCTGAATACATTTTTTTATTACACTTCTACATTTCTGATACTTTCACCCTCAGAAAGCTTGGAATACATTTTTGACTCACCTTGTATACAAATGTCTTCTAGTTCTTTAAAAAAATTGAAAGTATAAAGGTATGTCAAAATAGAAACCTGGATGGTTGTAATTGTTTAACATATGTTATTTCATTGGCAATTGTTCAATTATGGGAATAAATTTATTGTTTATTTGTTTTGAAAATTTGTTTCATCTTCATGTTAACAAGGATTTATTAGTATCTTCAGTTACTTGACGAAAGTTTTCATGAAATTTGATACAGATATAAAATCCCAATTACATGTTTCTTATTTTGCATTATGACCATTACATTCCATAATAACACCAACAATTTACGGGACCCAAGCCTTTGTGATTGCTTCTCCTATAATGTTAAGTAAATGAAAACTATTTTCATAATTTATTTGTACCCATCTTCTAAGACACTCCTACTTTTTGGAACGGCTCCTAAATATGTGAATTATTCACTTAAAGTAAGGAATACTCTAGTTTCGTATGAATCGATCATTCAACTTAAGAATATATTATATTATAATACTCGCTCAAAGATTTTCATAAACAAGAAAGTACAACACAAAGTGTTTCAGCAAACTCAATGTTTACAGAGGGCGCAACCTACCCTTGAATCGCGTATTGAAGGCGGGGCGTGATCGACCTACGATCATTCAAATTTGAAATAGGATCGTGAGAGTAGCTGAATCGGGACCATAACGAATTGTACGTGAAGAATTTGTTTCACGAGGTTTGCGCGAATCTTTCGATAACTTGAGTTAGTTTTTATTTGTCCTCGTCGTGAGAATTTTAGATACCTACTTTATTATTAAATTTTTTCATGTTGAAAATTAATTGTTAATACTTCTTGATTTTTTTTTCGTAGTGAGGTTCTCTGATTTTCTGTTATCACTTTATCTGATGTACAAAATCTGCATATTATGGCACTGAATGGAAATATGTATAATATAATTTCTCTATTTCAGTATCGTAATGAGTTCATTACAGTTCTAAAAGTAGTGCTGTAATGAAACTTATTACAGCATTGTTTTCAGTTCTAATTTTCGTTTTATGATTGTCAGTACTGACCTCCGATCAAATCAAGTTTCGAATCAAATCAATTCAAATTCCGTGATCTGTCAAATTTCGTGTGTCACACCAACTGCCAAGATACAATACAAAAGTCACTAATCAGAATTTTCATTTGAATTTCGAGAGTATTTCACAAAAATTGACTGAAATAGAGAAAATACCGTCTAATACTCGTTGCAGAAGGCAATTCCAACACTCATGCTATCGAAAACTCGCTCCTTCGTCGCTCGTTTTCGAACTTCGCATTCGTGTTGGAATAGGAGCTCATTCTGCAACTTGTTTTAGAATATACTATTACAGTAGCGTTCAATATTGAAATATTACGCCAGCGGAGCGGCGGGTTTAATAGAATATTATTTTATAAGGAGGAGAAGTGTCACTTTTCATGGCAAGCTTGAGTAATTGAAAGCGAGCCATCAAAAGTCACTTCTACTCCGAATGAAATATTTATGTAATTTTATTCTCAAACGTTTTAAAATTCATAAAAATCTGAATATCCACCTTTGCATTGATTTATATTTAGGCACATGATTCTATCCACTTACGATCGTTTTAATTGAATGAATCATGAGACATTTGCCTAACTACGGTTGCCATGCACAATTGATTCTTACAGATATGAAGTAAAATAATCATTTGCCAGCTGGTGAGAAGAGGTTGAAAGTGTAAATGTCTTCAGAAATTGAGGTTTTGGCCATTGAAGCAGTCTCTTCCCTTGAACCATCAAAATCTATTGGAAAATATTCTGCAGCATACCTATGATCACTTCGTGAATTGGTGCAATTCGAAAAATGTGACAGTTTACCAAGAGAATGTGCTTCTAGCATATTTTAACTTAATGGCTAGTGAATTAAAATGGAAATCGTCTACTTTGTGAGCCCGATATTCAATGATAAAGTCGCACCTAGCGATCACACATAAAGCCTGTAGCCGGTCGGAAAAGTGTTGCATAGCAACTTCTCCTCCTAGGCAGAGAAATAGAACTTTTCGATGATCCTGTCAATCGAGAAATGACGTTATTATTGTATACGTTTGAAAATAATTTAGTTTATTTTCAAACGTACAATAATAACGTCATTTCTCGATCGACAGGATCATCGAAAAGTTCTATTTCTCCGCCTAGGAGGAGAAGTGTTGCTATGCAACACTTTTCCGGCCGGCGGCAGGAAAAGTGTTACCCTGCAAAAATACGCCCAACTTCAGGTATTTACCAATAACTATTTCATGTGTGATCGCTAGTTGCGACTTTATCATTGAATATTGGGCTCACAAAGCAGAGGATTTCCATTTTATTCCACTAGCCATTAAGTTAAAATATGCTAGAAGCACATTCTCTTGGTAAACTGTCACATTTTTCGAATTGCACCAATTCACGAAGTGATCATAGGTATGCTGCAGAATATTTTTCAATTGACTTCGATGGTTCGAGGGAAAAGACTGCTTCAATGGCCAAAACCTCAATTTCTGAAGACATTTTCACTTTCAACCACTTCTCACCAGCTTGCAAATGATTATTTTGCTTCATATCTGTCAGAATCAATTGTGCGTGGCAACCGTAACTAGGCAAATGTCCCATAATTCATTCAATTATAACGATCGTAAGTGGATAGAATCATGTACCCAAATGTGAATCAATCCAAAAGTGGATATTCAGATTTTCATGAATTTCAAAACGTTTGAAAATAAAATAACATATTTCATTCGGAGTAGAAGTGACTTTTCATGGCTCGCTTTCAATTACCCGCCTCACTACGTTCGGCGGGTAAACTCAAGCTCGCCATGAAAAGTGACACTTCTCCTCCTTATAAAATAATATACTATTATTTTCAAACGTACAATAATAACGTCATTTCTCGATTGACAGCATCGTCGAAAAGTTTTATTTCTCCGCCTAGGAGGAGAAGTGTTGCTATGCAACACTTTTCCGGCCGGCGGCAGGAAAAGTGTTACTACGCAAAAATACGCGCAACTTCAGGAATTTACCAACATCTATTTCATATTATGTGATCGCTAGTTGCGACTTTATCATTGAATATTGGACTCACAAAGCAGAGGATTTCCATTTTATTCCACTAGCCATTAAGTTAAAATATGCTAGAAGCACATTCTCTTGGTAAACTGTCACATTTTTCGAATTGCACCAATTCACGAAGTGATCATAGGTATGCTGCAGAATATTTTTCAATTGACTTCGATGGTTCGAGGGAAAAGACTGCTTCAATGGCCAAAACCTCAATTTCTGAAGACATTTTCACTTTCAACCACTTCTCACCAGCTTGCAAATGATTATTTTGCTTCATATCTGTCAGAATCAATTGTGCGTGGCAACCGTAACTAGGCAAATGTCCCATAATTCATTCAATTATAACGATCGTAAGTGGATAGAATCATGTACCCAAATGTGAATCAATTCAAAAGTGGATATTCAGATTTTCATGAATTTCAAAACGTTTGAAAATAAAATAACATATTTCATTCGGAGTAGAAGTAACTTTTCATGGCTCGCTTTCAATTACCCGCCTCACTACGTTCGGCGGGTAAACTCAAGCTCGCCATGAAAAGTGACACTTCTCCTCCTTATAAAATAATATACTATTATGATAGCAGTTCAATTAGCGATCATTACACTAATTTCTGAAGCATTCTGGACACTATCCAAAAAGAACTCCGACTACTAATTTTGGCAATGCCAGAAGAAGTCTCTCCCGATCTGTTTCGGAGCGATCAGTGAATTCCAGAGCGAGATAATGCATCCGTCAATTTTGACTCAACAATCCATTCAATCAGAGCGACGTGGAGCGCGCTTGGCATGCGGCCCGCTACACATTAAAGAGTCGAACTTGTTTATGTAGACGGCGTTCCGGAATTATTCAGATCAATCGGAGAGGCTGTTGTCTCTGCGATCCGACGAAAAAAGCGCGTGAAGGTGTGAACTTCCTAATGCCGGTGCCCTGGACCTATTTTGAACGTGATGAATTCGATTCGTATGGAGGGCGATCTCCTGTTCTCTTTCATAAAGAAATGCCGACATTCTATTAGGTTAGATGAAGCTTTGGTTCTTTATGATTTCCTGAACGGAGTTGGTTTTTTTGGTCGATAATTGAGATCGCCCTATCCGTTGTATGAACACTTTAAATTTCTCCGCTTCTTGATCATTGCAGGATACCCAGCGATTGAGGATAATGAGATTTTCGGACATAACCTCGAGCCTTGGGCGGCTATTTCAAGGTATAATTTCTTGGATGGAATTCAATTCAATTCGCCAATTTAGTTTCTTCTAATACGACTGAAAGTATTCACTATGATGAGAGCAGACCTAAAAGTCTGGTTCGGTTAGGATTAATTCAAAAAAACACTCTCTGTGTAGTAATTTTTTAACTTTCTATTAAATATACCTACGTATCAAGGGCAATTTCTGACCCATATTGAAAAATGCAGATCAATAATGAAAATAATTTCATGAGGCGCTCGTTCTAATAGTTTTTGTTTCAATAACAGTTGTTCTGACATATCGAAAGAAAGTGGGCAAACAATTTTACGTGAAATAAAATGGAAACATTGTATAATTCGAGAGGTTATGGAAAATACATAACCATTGATTCCGAAGCGTTGTATATGGTGCATTCAAGCTACTATCTTCCCTTATTTTCCTGTCGGATTTCTCGAACTATGCGATCAAACTTCGGAAATAAACCATTTATTATGCAGGAAATGAAGTATTCAATTCTGAATACAATCGTTTCCAAATCTTTGCATTCGTCGAAATACTTTTCAAAATATCGGGAAAAAAATGAAGAAAAAAGAGAGATAAGAGTATTCGGTATTATGTTTGTGTTTCCTATTCTAAATATCTTGAGCACAAACCGTTTCCACATTTTTGTCGAAGACGGTGGAAATATTGTAAATTCCTAGAATTTTGAAAACTCGTCACAGGGTGTTCCAAATGTTGGGTCAAAAATTGGGATCAACATCGGCTCATAACTTTCGTTTTTCGAGACAGAACCTTATTTTTTCATATTTGCGTAGGATTCTGCGAAGAAAATGAGGATTATGTTTCAAAATGTTAAAGCTCCTAAAATGAATAATTCTTGAGTTATTGGATTATCTGATTTTATGTCCTAGTAGCGTCAAATTCATAAAATTTGTTTCATATCAACAATGACCTTGGCCATAGAAGATAAAATTTTCCAATAATTCACTAGTGACACACCTATTTTCTGAATTCATTCATCAATGTTGATATGAAACAGATTTGATTAATTTGATGCTCACTTTAATACAAGACTTGCCAGTGCTTCTGAAGCGTTTAGTAGAGCGGCGGGACCTTATGACTGGTCTGCAAGATGCCCAGATCTCACATGCTTATTTCCTTTGAGGACACTTGAAAAAGAAAGTTTACTCCGAAGAAATCGTGAATAGGGACTGATCGACTTCAAGCTACATATGAGGAGATACAGAGGCGACCAGAAATAACGAAGAAAGCTGAGCCACAATTGATTAGGTACAAGAGCTAGAAATTGTTCAGAAGAAAAATTGGGTATTTTCAAAAACAGATTATAAATTTTGTTTGTATATTATCAATTCCACTCTACGTAAAATGAACATTTGCTGAAAAGAAATCTGGTCCTTGAGTTGCCACTTATTTCATCTAATGAACAGGGACCTAGGAAACGAAACAATTGGCAATTAAGTCACAATCGAACCGCATAATCTCTCTCCGAAGATGCATTACTGCTGACCTGGAAAATAGATTTCCGCGTAATCTGTTAGCGGCGTTCTACGGCGGGAAAACCCGTCTCGCCCCTTCCTCCCTATCGCGCCTGCATTTTCCTTCACGATTCGTCAAACCTCCGACGCCACCTTTTCCAATAAAATTCATCGAAAGGATGAAATTGCTCCCTCTCCCTTCCCGTTACCTTCTGGGGATTATTCGTTTAGGAGGTGAGAGATTCGAGACATGATCAAATGAGAAGAAATCTCTTACAATATCGAGGATTTGGAGAAGCGATCCGCTCCGACACGTTTTTCGGACTATGGAGAGTGTGTAGCGGGATTATACTCGAACGGTAAGATTTTAAAAAATTCGAAGCTGTGAAAGGGATCCGGCTTGAGCATACGTATCTAGAATGAGAAAAGGATGCGGATCGTTCTGCAGATGGATTTATTTGCGAGCCATAAATCCGGGAATTTTAAAATCGAGAAACATTTATTTGGAGAAATATATTTATCTTGCTTTCAGTTTAGGAATGAAAAATAGTAGTTTTATTGTAGGATAATCGATTTTATTAGAAAATTTCCAGCTGGTATATTCTTGAAGATTAATACTTAGATAAAATATTAATATTTCTAAAAAGGAATAATTGTCCGAGAAATCTTATGAAAACGTGAAACCACCTACCTTGAGGATGCTCAGAATGGAAGCCATGTAGGAATACAAAAATATAAAAACCAAAGGTAATCGACGGCATATTAGGCGTTTCTGGAGAGCTGGGCCTATTTGAAATCTGAAAATTGGGATTATGATATTGTTCGACATTTTCTACCGAGCTGAAATATTCTTGAAGCCTGACCACTTTCAGTGATACAGGAAATGAAAAAAACATTCAAAAACAAATTTTTTTTTGTTTTTTCGTTTGAAATTTTGATAGAGTATTTCATTCTGAATATATTTGTATTGATATTCGTTGAAATATGATGATATTCGTTCAAAATATGCAACTACCTATACAACAGTGACATCCAATTGTGTCGAAATGAAGTTCCACAACTCCAATCAAATGCTAAAAAAAATCTGTACTTCCTCTTTCACTGAATCAGACTTTAGCAAAGGTTCTATTCAGGGCCTGCTTGCTAGTTTCTCAAAGTGATGGAAAAAGCCCAATTCTTTTTGCGACTGTGAAGCCAAGTGTTTTTAAGAAAAAGAAAAATTCTTTGCCTTCACGGAGGCCACACATTTTTGAAACATAAAAGAATTTCAATTGGTAATCACCGAAATGAATGCCAATGGCTGGAGAAATGATAAAAGATTTTGTCACTGAGATGAAAGACCTACCGGTTTTATCTAATTGCTATAAATATCTTAAAGATCATTTTAAAATTAGAAATATGAAAAATCATCACCAGAAATATAATTTAATTTTCTCAACTATTGTTGTAAAACAGATATTTTGATATTTCGTTCTACATATAATTATTGTATAATGAAGTTTTGATGGAGTATTTCTTATGAAGTGAAGACTCTGATACTGTACTCAGAGTCTTCACTTTATATGAGATACTTCATGTAAGAATTCTTGAGTATTTTAAGAAAACAGAATTGAAAAATTTTCGTTTATGAATGAGAACTCTTTCAGTCTTATACTTAATTAGTTTATTTCAAGAATTTGTCAGATTTTCTGGAGATATGGACAAAACTCAGATTATCCATAAAGAACTGTTTTTAATATTCTTCAGTGATGTTTCACTCAAGTAGGTAAGGCTGAAACTCATCGATAAGTCGATATGACAGCCGCCTCATTGAAACTTTTATCGAATATACGAGTTGTTATATCAAAGCTCAGTCTCTAAGTACCAACTCCTGACTAAGTAATTAAGCTGTAATCACATTTCTACGTTAATCTGCTGCCTGAAATTACTCCATTATCGGTCCATTACCCAGTGCAATCGAATTACTCTACATTATTCGCATATTGGATCTTTCGTTGACTATTATCTTCGCGAAAGAACGTTTCGCTAGAGCAGCAGAGTACTCCTGGAGACATTGAAAACGCCTTTAATCTCCTTTGACAGCTGTTCGACCACAAAAGAATTACAGGTAAACGGTTTACCTAGAATTCTTTTGTACTGTCACTTCTTCCAATCGTCTTAAGCCGATTAAGATGTGAAGGTATGGACGTAAAACGAATTCTGTGTTCTTCAATAGTCCTGCTTATCGATGTCCATTCAGATCTGAAGAACGATTAGATTTTGAGCTGTGAAACCGTCAAAATCCTTGAATACCTTAAAAAAATAAACCTCATTAAGACACATTAGCTGAGTTGTTTAGACAAGTCTTTATTGATACAAACGACCGATTATACTCGAAGTTGATCGTTCATTAAGATTTAATCTTTTGATCGAAGTTCATTAGGAGAGGACATTCGACTCGGAAATTTTTATATATCCTAATAACTTGTCAATAGGAAAAGAATTTCGAAAGAAAAGATTTATTACTTCGGAATACTTTCACATTTTAACAGGATCATCGTCAGCAGAAATGTATCTTTTTCTGATAATTCTTCATATCCTGATGGATATCTTTCCATATAAAATGAAATCTATAAAAAAATGAAATCATATATATCTTTTTCCTCATATGTAAATGTTATAACGTTTACCCCCTTAATGCTATGGTCACCCCTCAAAATTTTGGAACAACCCGTACAGTATACTTAGGTGAAAAGTAAATGTGCTGTGTATTACGGATATAAACTGGGTGATTTTGGCGGAGACCGTAAGATTATAGGTGAAGTTTACACAAGTTTACAGTTTCGACACAATGTTTGGTTTATTATTGGGAGCCTTAATTGAGTATCTACAGGGTGATTTGTGCGATTCAACCGATTTTTCTTTTATTCGCAACTGTTGTATCACACGATCAATTTTGACGAAATTTACAGTTTAGAACAATATGATTGTACCTTCAATATTTCTTACATTTTCTCAAAAATACAGGGAGGAAACCATGATAGTTTTTCATCAAATTCGCAGGTTGATAAAACACCCTGTACATTTCAATTTTTAAAATTGTTCATCTGTTCAGATGATTTATATTTTTTCTAAGAAAATCTAAGGTGTGCCAATAAAAATAAAAACACCTGAGTATTGCCATATTATGACCTGAAATGGGGAGGGAATGATTGCAAATGGAATATATAAGGTGTATTTTGAACCTGCAAATTTGATAGAGAATTAAATTGATTTCCACCTCTATTCTTGAAAAAATGTTATTGTTATTGAAAATAAAAAATCATATTGTTCTAAACTGAGAATTTCATCAGAATTAATCAAGCCATACCACAATTGCCACTAAAAGAAAAATCGGACGAATCGGACAAATCACCCTGTAGACTCTCAATTAAGGCCCCCAACCATAAACCAAACATTGTTTTGAAACTGTCTCGACTAGTGTAAACTTCAACTATAAGCTGACAGTCTCCTCCTGAATAACCCTGCATATTTTTCTCATTTAGTAATATGTGGAAGTCTCATCATGAGATAACAGCTAAGGCTCAGAATGTCGTTGGATTTATCGACGCCATTGACGGCCTCCTTGAGATTTGAATGAACAAGTTGGGTGAAGAACAAAAAATCGAAGTTCCCGGAATGCTGATCCAAGCTATAACAACCCCCCCGTTCAGAATTATGTCCATATCAATTTACTGATAGAAACATTTCAATTCTTAACAATTCAGATAAGCCATACTGATATTTTATATGGGGCTCAAATTCATTCAGGTTTCAATACAATGATACTATCAAGTTTTAAATGAGTTTCGAACTTTATGTGTAACATTTCTGAGGTTATTTTTCGACATTCTTGAATAATTTTTTGACGTTAATTATCTTTAGATTCCGGCTGAATGGTCTGAATTTTTTGATTTTCCACTTATATATTTTTGTAATCCTCTTGTAGAGTGAAATCCAACATCGCAATAACGTATGTTTTTAATGGGTATGATGACTGTAGGGGGGAGGGGATTGAAATTATAACGTATACATATGAGCAGATTATAAGAAAAAACATATTATGTTAGTTATTAAATTGTAAAAGTTTTCAGACTGTTTGATTATTTTTTTATGAATGGTTTCTGTGTGTCTGAAGTGATTCTATTTTCTTCAAATATGATTCTTAAAAATTCGTTTTGTAGTCGTTGAAGTTTTTGCATTTCCTGCTGAGTTTGCTGTGCTTGCTGATTAGTGGGAAAATTTTGTTGAAAATTGTGTAGCATTTTTGTGAAATGCAATTGAAAGATAATTTTTCGACTAGAAGTGCTCCTAGATATTTCACTGAATTTTTGATTTGTATAAACTGGATGTTTAGAACCACATTGTAGCGGATTGGTGGAATTTTGCGTTTTTGGGTTAAGTGTGTTAGGGTTGTTAATGTTTGTATTTTTGAATCAATTTCATACATGTATTTTTTTGAGATTTTTGCACAAGAACCAATCACATACCCCCACGATGTAAACATCAACGAAAACAACGAGGGACTCACAAATACTAAGTATTTTTTCGAGCATGCTAGAATAGATCAGATAATACGTGTTAGGTATAAGCAATTCATTTATATAGTCCAGTGAACGAAGGTCTGAAATCACTTTTTTGCGGAAAGAACTGCATTTTTGATATAATGATTTTCACTAGGGTAGGAACTCATGGTCAAAAATGCAGGTTCCCAAATTTACAGAAACCTTGGAAAATTTATGAAAATGTCGAAAAAATTACGTTTTCTCAGAAACTAGAAGATTTATCGAAAAAAGTTTCAAACAAAAGTTTTAGAGCGGAAAATTTTAGTAGATATGATGGCTTTTCGCATTCTTGTGGTGTTCATATTGACTAATTAGAGTGATTAATGTGATTTCTGAGCTTGCATCTGCTTCACGAGTTCGGCTATACTAGGACTAATATTGTTACCCAAAGCTACCCGCAAATTATCAATCACTTTCAAAGGATTCCTTGCTTTGTTTTTAATTACCAACAAAGGAGAAAATCCTTGTTAACACAAATAAATCGTTGAAAAAATCATAAAATAGCGCAAAGCGATTTCTCGAAGTTGCTTTTTTACAAGAAAATGACTCGAGTGAATTCGATTCAAAAGCATCCTTGCAATTTCTATCATTCTGAAATTCAATGAGTTTTTCCTGAATTTCTTCCGTTACTTCTCCAGCGTCTGTGCTTCTTTAATCAGAATCAGTTTTTGATCAACTTCAGCATCTGTGGTATTATTCTGGAATATACATTGACATTTGTCAATCTAAAAATCAATAAAATTATCACGCAAAGTTGCATGAAAATCAGTAATTGTCTGATGAAGGAGTCTTATTTAGACTCCGAAACGTAACGTTTAAGATTTCAAAGTGTTTTCATTTTCTTTCTGTTCATTGTTAGGCAACAATTTTTTTTCTCGTAAAGTTTTGGCCCCTGACAAATTAGTGCTCAAATTTTTTACGCAGGGGCCTTTCTTATATTATTAAAAAAAAATTTTTTTTCTAATTCTTTCTTATTTCAGAGACTGGGAGAGAAAACTCATATTAAGTTTTCAGGAAAATGCAGAGACCTCCCAGAAAATATTTCAATAGATATCCAAAAACTGTGGACCATTCGCGGACTATATTTTGGCTTCTGCGGACCACTGGTAGTCCACGGACCACTGGTTTGGAACCCCTGATTTATAGTATACTCCAAAACAAGTTGCAGAATGAGTTCCTATTCCAACACGAATGCGAAATTCGCATTCGCTCCTTCGTCGCTCGTTTTCGAAAGCATGAGTGTTGGAATTGCCTTCTGCAACGAGTATTAGACAATATTTTGTCTATTTCAGTCAAGCTTTGTGAAATACTCTCGAAGATGAGTGACTTTTTGTATTATATCTTGGCAGTTTGTGTGACTTACGAGATTTGACAGATTACAGATTACAGACTTTGAACTCATTTGAGGTTAGTATACTGACAACCACAAAACGAAGAATATAACTGAAAACAATACTGTAATGAGTTTCATTACAGCACTAATTTTATTACTGTAGTGAACTCATTACGATACTGAAATAGAGAAAATATATTACCCCGCGTCTCCTTAAATTGCCCAAGACTAATGTGATCTCGAGTTTTCTCAAATACATAACGTCCCCAGTCCCCAAGAGCAACTACTTCAGGGTACATCTTCTTCACGAGTGGTTTTGATCGAAATAATCCAGATGAGCATAGCATATAATTGTAAGCTCTGTAGTTGCTAGGAGCACGGAGCAGACTCTAGAACCTACCGAAAGATGTAACTTTCAGAAGTTCTATTTCTCAAGGGACCAAATAAAGACCACTACAGCAGTTTTCCCCTTTTCACAATTGCTATCACATGTCTACAAAGATGATGAACATAACATTCTCTTCAAACTGAAAATAACGTGATGGTTTGATATAAATCCCTAAGATTAACAAAGACTACATTAAATCATCGGAAACCATAAATGTCTCCTTTTATTTCAGTGAGACACTCTTTATAGCATTCAGTTCCATCCAAAAAAATGTCATTCGGTCATTACGAATCCCTATAAATACTGGCCATACTACGCTGTACTAAACCCATCATCGCAAGAAGAAATATACCACAGACATAAAAAAAGAGATTAATTCCGCAGATATTTCTCTGTTCATACTTAAATTAGATTCAGTTTGCCGCATCAATCAGTCTGTTTGCTCAATGTCAACCACCTCTGTTCATCCTCTCGGTAATTTACTACCGTTTGTCTTTTCCTTTTTGGTATGTACTTAAAAATTATGAGTAGAGATTTCATGAAACTTTCTCGAAATAGGTTTTGTCAATATGATTCTGTATTGAAAGAAAATAGTAGAATCATCTACATTTTCCGTCCTGTCTCATATAGAATTATTCCTTGTGGAAAAACGATTCACATTGTACAAGCAGGAATATATTCGTGACTCACTTTGTCCATATTCTCCCTCCAAACTGCATATTCTCATCAATTAGATTCATGCTTAGTTAAATATGTTTTTGTTTAAGCTGATCTTATTCCGACATATGTTTCAGTTCCTTGTCGATTATCGTTAACTTTTCAATACTTTCCTCATACCCATGAACGTGTATTCTACTTGAAAAATTATTTTTCTATTTCAGTATCGTAATGGGTTCATTACAGTACTAAAAGTAGTGCTGTAATGAAACTCATTACAGCATTGTTTTCAGTTATATGTTTCGTTTTATGGTTGTCAGTACTGACCTCCGATCGAATTAAGTTCCGAATCGAAACAATTCAAATTCCGTGAACTGTCAAATTTCGTATGTCACACCAACTGCCAAGATACAAAACAAAAGTCACTAATCTGAATTTTCATTTGAATTTCGAGAATATTTCACAAAAATTGACTGAAATAGAGAAAATACCGTCTAATACTCGTTGCAGAAGGCAATTCCAACACTCATGCTATCGAAAACTCGCTCCTTCGTCGCTCGTTTTCGAACTTCGCGTTCGTGTTCGAATAGGAGCTCATTCTGCAACTTGTTTTAGAATATACTATTAGACAACCTTTAATAATGTATTGTGATTTCTGGTAAGTTATCGATTGTTACGAGGATTGTTATGATTATTTGCTAGTCCCTATGGTTAATAAAAATGTGGTGATCATTGAGAGCGAATGAGTTCTCTTTCAACATTCTTCTTCTCTTCTTCTTCTTCATATAGTAGGCCTTGGGCCTGTTCTGTAACGATCTTTCCTCCCTGTGATACGCTTTTATAGGCGAATTTGAGATGTTGACTGTCAGCTATCTCGCCATCTTTTAAATGGACGTCAACATTAATTTCATTAATTTTACAAATCCCTTGCGAACTTAGTAGTTCGTAGCGACAAATATACTAAACTAGCTGACGCGGCAGACTTCGTACTGCCTCAATCGATAAATAAAAAAGCAACTTTAATATTATAATGAACAATTATGATATAATACCTTGAAAGGGGACATAAAATTGTCCTGTACAATAGGTGTTGCGCCAAACGATGTCGTCTGGAAACAGCTGTTTTATTTTTGAATGTTGACCAACTAAGTGTTTAGAATAATTTCCTATCCCAGAAACTAAAAACCGTAAGGGATCTGGTGGTGGGACCAATTGTGACAATTGGCAATTAGATAAGCTAGCTGACCCGGCAAACTTTGTTTCGCCTTAGAGATGAATAAATTTGTACTAACCTTTGTTTTTTTTTCAGAAGGAAATACATTAGGTGAAATAAAAAAAAAATACAAAAGTACAAAATATACAAAAAATTTAATTGCATTGAAATAGGTATCTGCGGGGTGGGCAAAATTTGTCATACTTGAACTACAACTTTTTAATCGTGAGAGATAGAGGAAAAGGAATGACACGTTACGGTGGTCTTTTTTAGAGAAACTGATGATGGCATCAACTGCATTCCTCTTTCTTCTTTTGTTTTCGAGTTATAGGCCAAAATTCAAATTTGGGCGATTTCAACTTTGGGCATTATCTCCGTTTCTGTTCGTGCTAAGATGTTGAAATGAAAACATTATACAGGCACTTTTTTATATATAGCAATCTCGTAGCGTACTTTGTTTTTTGCCAAAAGGTTTCCTTGCTGAGCTATAACATAAAGTTGTGTTTTTTCTTACGGAAACAATAGTTTGAAATGGCTTAGAAAGAATCTCCATTTTTTTTCCCGTTTCAGAAATATATCATACATCGCCCTCAGATTCATTCAGATATCATGAAATATATAGTTTTTATGTGAAATTTGAAATATTGAGTATTAAGTAGAATCAATCACAGAATATGTCTCTACGCATGGTGCCATTATTGTTTAGCGATTGAATACTTGATTCAATTCTCCGTTGTTTGATCTCTGTTCAGAACAACAATTCGAAGTCATTATTGCCGCTAAAATAAAACATTTAGACGTATCATATTTCTTGTAGTTTTCAAACATTTCCACATTGCCGGGAATAATGACTTCGAATTCAAATAATTCACAGTTGTTCTCATTGTCACGTGACTTTTCTAAATAAATCCGAGGCAACATGCATAAGAGAAGAAACGACTTATGCAGATCCCATGAAGAGAACAGAGAGGGACTAATTTAAGGCACTGTCAAAATCATATGTTCCAAACAAAATATATAAATTATAATAAATAAATAAATTATAATATAAATATAATTATAATTATAATTTTTAAGTATTGAATTCATGAGTTCAATTTCAATTTCTGATCGCGGGCTACCACGGTTAGCGTTATTTTAAATTCAATACTTTGAAATTATAAACATAATTATCTGAATGAACTTTGACAGGAGACCTTAGAATTCCAAGGCTAAGACGTTTAGGCAACTTAAAATACACAGTAATTGTTTACATTGCCATCTTATGGGATAATAGTAGAATGGGGATTTGTTCAAAACATTTCATTATAAAATTTTCCATAGCGTTTGGAAAAACAAACACGACAAAAGGTATTCGGGTCGAAGGTCGAAATTTTAGGTTGTTTGGAAAAAATTTTCGGATAGAAATTGTAGATCATTAAATTCTTTACAAAAATTATTCCCATGATTTCTTCCGTAAGAGTTACCATTCCCGAGATATCGTGAATCTAATAAAAGTCACATTATACATGATTTGCACATCGAGTATGAGCCACTGATAATTCGACAAAAATTATTCGACATATTTGAATAAATCAAAACTATAGTTAACCCAATAATCAATAGTAATATCAATGATCGATAATAAAGTAATCTAAAATTGTCATGACAGTTAGTATACTCCAGGCCTGGATCTACGATTTTTTCTTCCCGGGGCAAAAATTCATTATGGCGCCCCCCCTCTCTAAAGTTTGGTATGAGAATTCAAAGTTTTAAAAATGTATATCTACACTACTGGAATGAATTAAAGGATAAAAATTTGAGCAATTTTCAACAGGCCTTAACTTCGAGTCCCGGGATTCTTGTTTTTGGATTATTACTTTGAAGTCTTGTAACGTAATTAGTTTTTGAGTAATATTAGGAAAACCAAAAACAAAAAACCGCTATAATGTTCGGATACTCCGTTAATTAAGCTTTAATTTCTTTTTCTTAGATATTGATACTCCTACTTATCATGGAGATATCGACCCTCAAATAAAAAAGGATTTTTTTGACTTTGATTCTCAATATCTCAGCAATCAATAATTACACAAAAAAGTTAACGGTGTGTTTCGAGAACCTGGAAGATTTCCCTTCAAAGGCTGTTCATTTCTTTTTTGAAAGAATTTTTTGTTCTCCATGTTACATGAATTTGAAAATGCAACGAAGAAAGGGCTTCTGGTTTTGAGACATCAAGCGCTGGATCAAACAAAAGCTTAAAATGGTAGGTGTGCTTTTCACACCCAGCCGTTTAATTGTTTCACTCGATCGAGTTCTTGAAATAATTAAAGGACCACGTTTGTTGCTCTGAAAAGCTCATTACTTTTAAACATGAGAAAGAAATTTTTTCCACTATTTCATTGCAGATGTTGCACAAACATTCAAAAAAGAAATAATTAAAATAAATTCAAAAAGTTTTTTCCACTTTTCATTTTTTTTTAGAAAAAACTCCATAAAATTTGAAAAAACCACCTCTCAATCATTTTTAATATATTAATTGTACATCGTCAATTAAATTTTAAACAAAAGTTAACACCTCTAGCTGAATTTCGTCCTTTTTCACTCGCTGTTCTGAAATAGCTTTTGTATACTTTTCGTGAATACATAGAAAATCGCATAATTAAACAGATTTGTTTTTCAAAATTTTCATGCTCTCAAAAAAAACACAGACACACAAACAAAGAACCAAAAATCCGACTGCCCAACCTCCACGTGGTAGGTTCGCTTTGGATAACGCTAATGCCAGCGGTTATTTTTTTCTTAAACTTTTAAAAATTTTTACTTTTTCGAAAATGAAAGCAATATCTCCAATAAAATTCTGGAAAAAGTTCGGCAAAATTTTGAAGTTTCATGAACAATAAATTCTGTAACTGATTACACGTTCGCACAAATAATTCTCGGAAAATAGAAATTATTGAAATATGAGAGCACCCGCACTTGCCACATGTAGAAACCCAAATTAATGGCGTATCGGTATTCTCCTTTTTCTCTGTAAGCTACAAATCTGTAGTGTACGATTGATCTGTATCTATGTGGCTGACTTACAGATTCGTATAGAATGAAATTCTGGAAGTATTCCTGTAACTGTCGTATTAGAAGTGTCAATTTTGAACTACTTTGTAATAAAACCATAGAATAGAATTTATTTCTCTATAAAATTGGACCGAAAGTATCGATTATTGGATATATTTATGTTCAATTTCTGTCCTTTTTAACAAGAAAAAGAAATTTACAACCGAAATGCGAAAATGAAACACAAAAATAGTTGGGTATAGAAAAGTATTTCATGTTCTGTGACAAAAACAAACCATTCAACATAACCTCACAATATACCTTTCGATGCGTTTCCTGTAAGCTACAGATTTATAGAAAGCGTCGAGAATCGTAATTTTCCTGTAATCTTATGAGAAGTTACAGATTTGCTTATAGATGAAAGCAGAATACCGCCATTAAGAAGCCGCCTAAAAAACTGCCAATAAAACGATCATCTTGTAACGATTGAAGAGAATGCCGACACGCATGGGGTGTTTTATGAATTTATGACTTCTGTAGGGGCGCGTTGAGTATTTTTTGTGTAAACAAAATTCATGGAATTCATCGTCACGAAAACCTATTGATTTTTGGTCAACCAGAAAGTGCTCAATCTGCCACAGGAAGTTGTCGATTCATAAATACCTTACAAAATAGCTAAGTCGATTGGAAACCGGAAAATTGTTGTGAATCTAACTCTTCCCTCTTTTTCTTTGCCTTTTGAATTACAGAAGCTATATTGAGGGTTTTGTGCTGAAAAACGATAGGAGGACTGAAATTTCAGGGGATGGCATTAATTAATTTTGAAGATTTTTGGCATAGAGATAGTTTATCCTGTTTCCATTCTACTGTTTTGATTTTAGGATTAGGAAATTCATTTCTTCCGAGAAAATAAAAAATGAAAAGATTTAAACGCTGGTTGATTTTGGCGCCCCATCAAGCTGGCGCCCGGGGCACACAACCCGCTCGCCCCCCCTAGATCCGGGCCTGGTATACTCCACTACTCGGCCTACAGAGGAAAACCAGGTAAAAAAACGGGCCGAGTACACTACCTCATAAGTGGCGTGGAAATGTGTGCAAATCATGTATAATGTGACTCTCATAGAATCGCGAATATGTAGTCTTAGAAAAAATTATGAAATCTATTTTTGTAGTGAATTTCAAGATCCATAACTTTTGGTCTTTCCATAACACTTTTCGAAAAAAATCCAAAAAACCAAAAATATTTTACCCCGAATAACATGTGTCGCAGACATAAGATCTATGAGGACTTTTGAAACTCCATTTGTAACAAGCTGGCCCGCGCAAGTTCGTCTGCCCAAATCAGCTATTGAAATTATTGTTATTATTATTAATTATTATTCCAATATCATCCTCAAACACGAAAAATCGTGTTTGAAGAAGCCTAGATTCTGATTGCCACACCGCCTACCAGATCCAATTGTTTTTCCCTGATTTTTCGTTTATATACGTCTAACCTTTACCTTAATAACTGAAACTACAATCCTATAATCAAATAATCAGTCAAATCTCTTAACGTATGGGCCCTTTCGTGACGCAGTTTCTCCGGGGGTACGTTTCGCAAGATATAGACAGTCACCAACGATGTCTCCTCTACCTAGAGTCCGTTGAATTGATGCTGAATTGGTCTTAATTCAGATCAAACTTAAATCGTGATTACTTTGAAACTATTCTTCCAAATTGACTTGTGTTAAAGACAGAAGTCGTAATGTCGTAAACAGATCTGGTGAAGACGGAGAAAGCACTAAACGGCAGCCAATAAAAATATTCATAATCCTATGGCCGTACATTTTGTTGTTTACTGGCGCTATCGCTCCTCGTTGGACTATAGTTGCCTAGAATCGACCGAGGCTAAGGGTTATTTCTGCATATCACCGTAAGAATAACATGGGTGATTCGCGACTACGAGACGTATCTACTTTGACGAATGGCCCTTATAGCTCTGAGAAGCAGGCATTTTTTCGACTCGCTTGATATTATCTCATTGTTTCATGCTGCAATACTACAAACTTCATGAATTATGTTATTCGGATAGATGAACTACATTTATTGATGTGAAGCTTCATCTGAATCCGTTCGGTAGTTCTCACGTGAAAGAGTAAGGTAATTATAAAGTTTCCTGCCCAATTGTATTTTTTTTGTATTGTTTTTTGTGATCTTGAGGTAGGGAAAATGAACCTAACCTTACCTAACCTGAATGTGGATCGATGTTTTATTTTTTTATCAAATTTTTTTCTTATTAAAAAAAAATTTTTTTTTCAACTTTTGGTAGGGAAAATGAACCTCACCTGACCTAACATAACCTAACCTTGTTAAACTAAACTATATAGACTATATATAAGACTATATCAGGGCCGTATCCGAGGTAAATGGAGTATATTTATGAGTTTCATTTATTTTTTTTCTCGAAAATTACTGCCTCCCCAGAGCTGTAATTGAGGCTGTAATATCAGGAAGTCCTATAGATTCACTGTGCAAAATATTTTTAAAATCGGTGACGGGGCTATAAAATTTATAATAAACGGAAAACCATAGCTCTCCACCGAAATTTTGCCCACCGATAAATTTTGTTATTTCAAATGACTATATTGACCGGACTCGGAAGTTCAGTTGTTAAGAACACCATTCGGGGATCGTAAGTTCAAATCTCGCCTGAGAAGGTTCAACACCAGAAATCAAAATTTACATATTTTCTTAGTCATTACTCATTTTAAGAAGAACCATGAACTAAATTTTCATTTATTTTCTCAAACTGATTTTGAAAAAAAAAACAATATCCTGTATCTTCCGGGCTATAGCTTTATAAAAAATGCCTGATATAATTATGGTGTTCAACTGTTTATTAAATTACCTGGTAAACCTCTATCGTCATCCATTTGTTATTCTTGAAACCCTTACGAGTGGAATTTATAGAACTGCGTGAGGCATGTGAGATGATATCATAAGTGATGGTTACTCGACTTACCAAATTTTGAAACACGCGCCCCATTGCCATTATGCAGATGATATGGAATTTTCTATTATATTCTCTCATCCGATTTCGAAAAGTCTTCTTCATCTACTTATAGACAGAAAGAAACAGATTTGTTCGAAAGAAAATAGAAAAGGAAGATACATTAAGATTTATTTATAAACTGTTTTAACGACCATAAAAACCGAAATGAATGATGATCATCGCAATCAGTTAAATGATCAAAATGGAAAAGTGTTTTTGGAAGGCTTCATTTCGCCCTGTTTCTCTTGAGTAATTAATGTAATTAATGAGTTCTACTTCCTGGAATCCAGAACTGATAAACACCCAATGTGAGCGAATAGAAAAAATTTTGTTTCCTCTCCGAAGCATACTCGAACTACAACACGTGTGGACGCCACACAACTGTCCAAGTTGGCGACGGAGGATGTCAGGCACATAAACTATTGACTTTTTCGAAGAATGATAAAATCAAGAGTCCTGAGTTGAGTGACAGTGACAGAGCGAGGTGTCTGTCAGAAATTAAGATGAATCGTCTTCGACGGTTCCCGCACAAGCTAGTGGCGAACAAACAGTTGGTCTTAAATGACCCGTGTAAATACTGGAGAAGTTATTGTTGATGGTTGACAAAATTTATGGGTGATACGTCAAAGGGAAGTGGTTCATGGAGAAAAAAGTGTTGAAACAAAAAAAAATCTTAAAATTATTCATTGAATCAACTCCCAGCAAAGAAGAGAAACTCGAAATCAGAGGAGTTAGATCAAAGTAATTCCTTCGGGAAGTGAGTTAAGTCAAGTAGTTTGAATATCAAGTCAAGCCTTCAATCTCGAATCTCTATGTGATTTCTATAATCGAATTTTGACGGTCCAGAAAGTTCACGATAGATGAACCTATTATAGATGATCAAAATACTGGCACGGTACTCAACTTCGATATGAATGAAATTCAACAGTTATAATCAAAAATGGCTTGATTGTTCGTCAAATTATTCATCATCAAGATCGATACAATTTTTCATGCGCTCGAAACAATTTTTAAAGCTTCTACGTCAGGAAATGTTTAGGGTGGAATCAACATTTGCGAAATAAATATGAAATCATTGGGTGGGAATCATTGCAATGTTCATGATTTATTATACAGGCTGTATCTGAATAAGAGCGAAAAAATTTAAGTAGGAATTTGGCATAACATTATTTGAAAAACCTCCTCCTGGAAAAGTTACACTCCTCCAAAGATTACCAAAAAACAATTTTTTCCTTATTCATTTTCCTTGTATGTCTACTGAGCTAAAGTCACGAAACTTGGTAAATACTTTTTGTCCATAAAACTAGAAATTTTAGAATTTTTTCACCCTTGAAGTATGTTAAGATACTTCTTCTCACAACTTTTTACTCTGATGAAAATTTTTCTTTCAAAAAACATGGCTGTTCGCGCCTAGCGCTGGGGAAAACTGTGCAAGTGTCGCTCTCTATAGTGCGGGGGCGAGATTTAAGTGCCCTTTATCTTAAGAGAACCCTATATTAATGACTTAGGACCGTATGCGCGAGATCAAAGGACGCTGCGCAAGAAAAGGACGCGGCGTCACTTAGTTAGTTAGTTACAATTATAAATTTGAATACACCACTAGTCATTTTGTTCCATAAGTTTAATAAAGTTTGTTAAAACCAGTATAGTAATTATTTTATGGAAGAAAAGGTGAAGTAACTCAAACAAAGTCCAATACAGTCCACAAGTAAATACATGGTCCATTCGAGCCAACGGATGTTAGAAAACAAGTGAGATAATTCAAGTAGAGGGAAGCCGAAAAGCAGATCCAGTTTGGCACCAAGAAGTTGGTGAGTCCGTTCCTGTTTTTCTGCCTATTTATCCAGTTATTCGTATCCCTAATATTCCCTCTCACCTGTCGAGATTCAAAATAGTTATTTGAATTTTATTTGGCGAAGTTTATTGCATAAAAAAATGTCTGAGTCATTGAGTAGAAAGCGTGGGTCTCTAAAGAGCTCCCTGACAAGTTTCGTAAAACATGTAGAGAGTAAGCAGGGCACAGAGAGACTAAGTGAAGCTGATCTCATTCAACTAGAAGAAAGATTAGAACGTATCAAAATCGTGTTTGACGATTTCGAGGAGGTTCAAAACCAGATAGAACAGGCAGCCTCCGAGGAAACGTTACAGAAAGAGTATGAGGTCAGATCCGCTTTCGAAGACGTGTATTTCAAATTTCAGTCGATTGCAAAGTCATTTCTAGTGAGTAGGCCAGTTACAGTTCTTGGCGGTCAAGCTTCTTCTAGAAGTTCAGTTTGTTCGGAAGCGGTCGCATCCACCAATAGTTTAAGTGGGGTTAAATTGCCAGTTATTACCCTCCCCAAGTATAACGGAAACTATGAAGACTGGTTAGAGTTCAGAGAGACTTTTGAATCGTTAGTACATAATAACGAATATTTAAGTTTGATTCAAAAGTACCATTATCTGAGAGCCTCGTTAGAGGGAAGTGCAGCCCTCGTTATCAAAGCCGTTGAATTTACAAGTTCAGGATATTCAGTTGCTTGGCAAGTTTTATGTGATAGGTACAACAATACGAAGTTGTTGATACACAATCACATAAAACAAATTTTCAATTTAGAGCCCATATCGAAAGAAAGTTCTCACAGGTTGCGCAAACTAGTCGATGATTTATCCAAACATCTGCGCTCTGTGGAACAACTAGAACAAGATACAAAGAATTGGGACCCATTGTTGATATTCTTGATAGCCAGTAAACTCGACAACAGAACACTGAGTGAGTGGGAAAGGCATTCCGTATCTATTGACACGCCAACCATAGAAAATCTTAAGAGTTTTTTGCGGAATCGTGCAGATTTACTCGAGACACTAGAATATAGAAATAAATCGGTTTCGGAAGAAAGCAAGTTGCACAAAAAAGATTTTCGACATAGTTCAAAAGCTCTTCTGTCCAGTAATTCTACGGCGATGTCATGCTTTTTTTGCAAGGACCCACACTCAATTTATAAATGTGAGTCATTTTTGAGAATGTCGGTGAAAAAAAGAATGGAATTTGTAGAAAAAGCCAAACTTTGCAGCATTTGCTTATTGAATAATCATACGAGCAAGAAATGTCGAGCTGGTCCGTGCAGAAAATGCAAAGCTTGGCATAACACTCTTTTGCATCCTGAAGAGACACCAAACTCTGTTCAAGAAAATGATCAAAGTTCGGATAACTTGAACTCTTTGGCCAGTGGCGTAGAGGCCTCGAATTATGCGGTCTTGCTGTCCACGGCGAAGTTAATAGTTTATGATCAGTTCAATCAGCCTATTTCGGTGCGAGCATTGTTGGATTCTGGATCGCAGTCAAGTTTTATTACTGAAAGTTTACGTCGACGGTTAGGCATACCTACTAGTAATGTAAATCTAAATGTTCTAGGTATTTCAAGTAATGCTACCAAAATTAAAGACAAATGCATGGTAGACATAAAATCGCAGTACGGAGATTTCAAAGCTAGCGTTGTGTGTTTTGTTCTCTCTAACATTACCAGTATGACTCCATCGTGGGGGTTCGATATTAGTTCGCTCAAAATTCCAGGTGACATAAGATTGGCTGACCCTGAGTTCAACAAACCAGGGACTATCGACATGTTGATCGGAGCGGAGTTGTTTTGGGAAATCATCAAACCCAACAAAATTTCCTGCGGAAAGAACAAGCCAGTGTTACAAGACACAACGCTGGGCTGGATCGTTTCTGGGCGTTTCGGTGACAACAACGTAGTTCGCGATACTTCCTGTCACTTAAGCACAAATAACGAGTTGTGTAAAGCATTATCGAAGTTTTGGGAAATCGAAGAGTGCTCCGTTGTCAAGCCTTGGTCTCGCGAAGATATCGAATGCGAACGAATTTTCGAACAAACAACTCGTAGAAATTCTTCTGGACGCTTTATAGTTACGCTTCCTCTAAAACAGAATCCTAGTTGTTTGGGTGAATCGCGTACGCAGGCGCTAAAGCTTTTCAAATCTACCGAAAGGAAATTAAGTAGAAACGAGTCACTGAGGAATCTGTACACAGAGTTCTTATCCGAATATATAAACTTGGATCACATGAGTTTAGCTGAAGATCGAGGAAACGAAGAGGTCTGCGAATACTACATGCCACATCATGGGGTCTTGCGTGAAAATAGTAAGACCACACGTTTAAGGGTAGTGTTCAACGCTTCGTTCCCTACTAGTAACGGTATTTCTCTCAATAATATCCAGTATGTTGGTCCAATTTTACAAGATGACTTATTGTCAATTATCTTAAGATTCAGGCAGCACAAGTATGTTTTATCAGCAGATTGCGCGAAGATGTATCGCCAAGTGTTAATCGAGCCTAGTCAGCGACATCTTCAGAAAATATTATGGCGTGCCAATCCTGACGATCCTTTGGAGTCATATACTCTTAATACGGTAACCTACGGTCACGCATCCGCAAGTTATTTAGCCATCCGCTGTCTTTTCGAATTAGCGAAAGAATGTCAAGAAGTAAAACCTGACATTGCGGAAATTATACGCCGTGATTTTTACGTAGACGATTTGCTCACCGGGGCGGACACAATTGAGCAAGCGCAAAAAATTTGTGCTGAAGTCTCCTCAGTTTTACGAAGTGGATGCTTCGAGCTAAGAAAATGGTGTTCCAATGAACCTGAAGTTCTAGCGAATATTGAGAACAAAGACTCTCCTTCCGTTGTGATCGAATTCGATCCCGGAGAAAACGCTAAAACTTTAGGATTAACTTGGTCTTGTCGAAGTGACGAGCTTTTATACTCATTGGAAAATATAGTGATCACTGGAAAATGCACAAAGAGAGTCATTTTGTCCGTGAATGCCCGAATATTTGATCCTTTAGGTTTAGTTAGCCCAACGATAATAATTACCAAAATTTTGATGCAAAGTTTATGGCTTGAGAAACTGGGATGGGATGATGCTTTGCCAAATCATTTAGCTGATAAATGGTACAGATTCCTAAACGATTTACCTAAGTTGAAGAAACTTTCGATTTCACGACGTGTAGTTTGCGATTTTCCACAGCGTATAGAGTTGCATGGATTTTGCGACGCAAGCGAGAGAGCGTTCGGTGCCTGCGTTTACGTGAGAAGTATTAGCGTTGAGGGCGACGTGGAGGTACATCTATTGGCGGCTAAAAGTAAAGTAGCACCTATCAAAACAATAAGTGTGCCATGTTTAGAATTATGCGGTGCGCTTGTTCTTTCGCGACTAGTAGACAAGGTAAAAGGATCGATGACACTAAAGTTTGACGAATGTTTTCTTTGGAGCGATTCACAAATCGTTCTGGCTTGGGTACGCACTACTCCTAGTTCGTTAAAGGTTTTCGTCGCAAATAGAGTTACGGAAATCCAGAGTTTAACGACGGAGCACGAGTGGCGCTATGTACCCACGCGAGATAACCCGGCCGATTTGGTCACAAGAGGGCTTTACCCGAGCGATTTGTTGGAGTCACAACTGTGGTGGCGCGGGCCATCCTGGTTACGTTTGGATAAACGCGATTGGCCAAGTAACAATTATGCTATAGTCGACTTGCCAGAACTGAGACAACAATCATGCGTCTCCATTGAGAAGTGTCCGGAAGATTTCTTTCCATTTCAGAAATTTTCCTGTTACACTCGATTAATGAGAACGGTCGCGTATATGTTCCGTTTTTTCGAAAACTGTAGAATGTCGAAAGCCGAGCGTATTTCTGGATGTTTATCAAAGCAAGAGCTAGATCGTGCTCGAACAAGCTTGATTAGAATGTCACAAACGCAATCATTTCCCAAAGAAATGTCAAGTTTAACACAAGGTGGCAAGGTTCATGTTAAGAGTAAACTCATAAGTTTAACTCCGTTTTTGGATGCATCTGGCATTATACGCGTCGGTGGTCGATTAGAACATTCCGAGTTAAGCTTTAATCGAAAACATCCAGCAGTTTTGGATTCTGCGCATCACCTTACAAAATTGTTGTTCATTTATGAGCACGTACGTCACCTACACGTTGGTCCTCAGAGTTTATTAGCGTTTCTGAGAGAGGAATATTGGCCAATTGGTGGGAGAAATATGGCGCGATTAACAGTAAAAAGGTGCGTAAGATGCGCCAGGTTCCGAGGAGAAACAGTTCAGCCCTTGATGGGCAACCTACCGCGAGAAAGAATTGTTCCATCTCCTCCCTTTGACTGCGTCGGTATCGACTACGCAGGGCCCTTTCTTATACGTCATGGCTTGACGAGAGGTCGCGGCGGCAAATTAGAAAAATGCTATATTGGGCTTTTCATCTGCTTTGCTACGAAGGCTGTACACCTCGAATTAGTTTCTAGCCTTTCCACAGAATCCTTTATTCAAGCTCTAAGGCGATTTGTTTCTAGGCGTGGAAAGCCTAGCAAGATAGTATCCGACAACGGTAAAAACTTTGTTGGCGCATACCGCGATTTGGGTAAGTTCATATTACGAAATAAAGACACATTAAAGTCGTCTTCTGCAAGTGAGGGCATTGAATGGCAATTTATCCCCCCTTATTCGCCTCATATGGGTGGCCTTTGGGAATCAAATGTGAGATGCGTCAAGTCACACTTGAGACATGTTCTATCCAATGCACGGCTCACGTTTGAAGAGTTCAGCACCATACTTTGTCAGATCGAGGCTATTTTGAATTCTCGACCTCTTTGCCAGTTCACCCCTGATCCTAATGACCTAAGTTCCCTTACACCGGCTCACTTTCTGATTGGTAGAACTATGATCTCTTTGCCAGAAGAAAATGTATGTGACGTCAAGTTGAATCGCCTCAAAAGGTTCCAGCATATGCAGAAGATATGTCAAGACTTTTGGAGACGATGGGAACGAGACTACATCGTGGAACTTCAAGCAAGACAGAAGTGGCGGACCGAGAGAGGCAAGCTTCAAGAAAATCAGTTGGTGCTCATCAAGGACGACCAAACTTTACCTACAGAGTGGCGGCTTGGACGAATTATAGAAGTCTACAAGGGTTTAGATGGCATAGGTCGCAGCGCATCAATTAGAACCAGTGCTGGAGTCGTAAAGAGAAACTTTCAGAAGATTTGTCCCCTTCCAGTTGAAGTTTGAAAGCTTGGGCTTTTCAAAGGGGGCGGCATGTTCGCGCCTAGCGCTGGGGAAAACTGTGCAAGTGTCGCTCTCTATAGTGCGGGGGCGAGATTTAAGTGCCCTTTATCTTAAGAGAACCCTATATTAATGACTTAGGACCGTATGCGCGAGATCAAAGGACGCTGCGCAAGAAAAGGACGCGGCGTCACTTAGTTAGTTAGTTACAATTATAAATTTGAATACACCACTAGTCATTTTGTTCCATAAGTTTAATAAAGTTTGTTAAAACCAGTATAGTAATTATTTTATGGAAGAAAAGGTGAAGTAACTCAAACAAAGTCCAATACAGTCCACAAGTAAATACAATGGCTGAAAATCCTCACTCAGGTGATTTTACGGCTGAAACTTTTGAAAATGATTTATTCAAGCTAGCTTTTCTGAAAAAAAATTTAATTATAATGAATCGAACCTAACTCAAGGAACATTCGATTTTGTTGATTACCATACTACGTGTTACGAAAAAGTAACTGTTTAGGAAATAAATACAATGAAGGATTTAAAATTTCTCTCACAAAGTATTCAGTGGGTACATATTATATGACTCTTTCAGTTGCTCCAAAATAACGCCGTACTGTTTACAATCTGGACAATACTTACCTCAGACTTCTTTATCACTCATTTCCACACGAGCGCTTATGCTGATATAAAATTTATTCTATTATCAGTGGAAGTAACTGGTATCGACATACCTGTTTATACCTGACCACCTAGTACTTCGTCCAGGTAAATAATAGACAACCCTATGTCTACACTATGTATAAAATTTTCTCATTATCATTTATTATTTATTTATTATATTAACGACTTTTTTCACAGAATATAAGAACTCTCGAGAGTCGAGAAGTGAAGTTTAGCCTACGGCTACTCCCACACTTCACCTCCAATGATGTTGCAAATTTTATGAAAATTTATTTTTGAAAAAATAATTTAAAACATTCTTTCCAGGATATCTTCAGACAACCCATTTTTAATATATTTTCTTTTTTACGAAATTAATTTTAAAATAGGTTTTATTTTATTATCAGCTTGGTGTGGGCCGTGACCTTCTAGGGGGTCGCGAGGCCTTCTTTGGGGGTCACGGGTGGTTGAAATAACTAGGTAACTACTTCATTCTAAATTCTAAAAAGATAGACGAATCAAGAAATAGTTATCAAAAAAATACTGGTAAAATAATTCCTACAAATAAATTAACAAAAAAACAACATTTCGACTACTAGTATATTTTAATGTATTTTAATCCTTGTTTTTGTTCACTGAGAAATAATGACACAATTTATTTTTTCTCAACATTATGTGATAAGATTTTCATTTCAAATATACCTGGTGGTCCAACGTCTGGAAAAGGTGATTTTATTCCGCAGCAGGTGGAAAATCAGAATTCTGATACTGGGGTCGTCGGTACCTATAATTTCGCCTGAAAGGGCCTTATACGAGGTATGAGGCCTAACTCTGAAATTTCAAATGCAAACCAATCTTTTTCAATGCATTCGGATAAAGTGGAGATTTCTCATCCGAATGAGTAACCAAAATTTCTTCCATATTTGGGCCCTATGCAACACTTTTTGTTTAAAAATTAAAGTTGGACCTCATATCTCGCATAAGGCCCCATCGGGCCCAAAATCTGATAGGCCCAATCCGTGTAAAATTACTTAGTATTAGAATATGAATTTCCGCATCCTGGTCTGAATGTACGCCCAAATAAGGATGAAAAAATTTTTGGTTTTAAGTAATTCGGATGAAAAATTTTCCCCTAAATTCGAATCTGCAATGAAATTTCAAAGTTGGACCGCATATCTCGAGAAAGCTCTCTTGGGCCGATAGTCTAATGGGCCCATTCGATTCCTCGCACGAAATTACTAAAGACGCCAGTATCATAATTTCGATCTTTTAGCTATGCCCGGAATAAATTCACCTGGTTTTTGAAACACCCGATATATCAATTGATGTAATCTCACTTCTTATTTCTTTAATGAAAGACGAGGACCACAATTCAATTTTTCTTGTAAATCCATGAAGTTTTTCTTTTGCATCCTGCCCTCGAAGACGTTTATTCCAGTTATTTAAATGCTGAAATAGCTCAGAAAGAAAAAGCTATTCTCAAAAGGAAAAGGTCAAAAATGAATTCCAAGTTAACTGACTTGGCTTGCTATGGAAATAAAAAATTTTGTTTGATTTTGTGTTTATACTAAAATGAGTCTGGTCAGCCTATTGAAAACCACTTTACCTCTTTATGGTGAAGCAAGTTTCGATGGTGTAAACCCATACTCGTATCTTCACAAATGAAAATGATTTGAAACAGTCTCCAATGCTTTTTCTCGAAGTTAAAATATATACATTTCGATATTTTTAACAAAAATGAAAAAAGCCAGGATTGGGGAGGTCTCGAAATTTTTTGTCATACTACGGGGGTCGTGTCATGAAGAAGGTTGAAAAACACTGCTATAATTTATACTGTAACAAACTTATCGTCGCATAAGGTCAGAATTATTCTATGTCCAAAAATGTAATTTTACAGGAGAGGTTTTCTTCACTTTCAGAAAGTATTTGCATATATTTTTAATTTGGCGGCATGAATTGGGCAACTCTGATGAACGAATTTAATGATTGCTCACGACGAATAGAATTTGTAGACGCTTGAGAAGAAAAAGTTGACTTAGGATACCTCTTAACGCGTCGTGTATTCTATGTGAAAATTTGGTAGTGATTGAATATTTTTAAGAAGGACATAGTATAGTTCTGATTCGAGGTATATTTTTGTACATAGTGATTTTTTTATATGAGCGTCTTATTATCAGACGGTTTGGGGCTCATATTTTCATTCTTGAGTTCGCAGTAATGATAATTCCCATTTCTCATTAAAGCTTTACTACTTATTTTGTAAACATTACTTTATAACAGAATTAAACATCATAATATAAGTTTTTAAATACAAATAAAAATCTCTCTATAACAGTACGTAGCAATAAGAGAAAACACGAAAATGGGCTCAAATATAAGAATGAAATTGCCTTAAACACGAGAAGATGCACCTAAATATAGTATTATTATTATTATTATTATCATGAACAGGGGTCGTTGTGGCTTCGTTCAGCCTTCCGGGAACTTCGACCGCAAGGATCTTTTGTTCTTTACCCAACTCGTTCATTTAAATCCCAAGGAGGCCATCAATGGTATTGATGAATCCAACGACATCCTTAGGAGCCTTGGCGGTTACTTCATGTGGATCCAGAACCGACTTCCTCATGTGAATGGTTCTTAGTTCCGCCAGTTCTGGACACTTGCATATCTTCTTTCTCTGATCCACATAGCCTGCAGGTTTCATCTGCTGACTTTCCCATGCGATACAAATGATATTTATATCGACAGTGTCCCGTCAGCAGACTCACCATTACTCGAAGCTCAGCTCGTGGCAGCTTTATGAGCTTCCTGGTGTAGGTCGGCGAGAATTCCACAAATCTCTTGGCTTGCGCAAGTCTGGGAGTATTTCTCCAAAGCGTTATTTTGTTTGCCGCTTCCCATTGTTGGACCGCTTTCTGGTATTGGTCTTTTCCAAGCCCACAGAACGGTTCAGGTCCAACAGGCTTCAGCCTTGAAGCCTTCTTCGCTAGTTCGTCGGCTGTTTCGTTTCCCTCAATACCACAATGTCCTGGTATCCATAGTAGATAAATATAATAATAATAATAATTGACTTTATTCAGTAGGCAATATAACACCATATTACAAGACATTTTACATTACTATCAATTTACTACCTACCAAAAAGGCGAAGTCTAGCAGAAATGCTAATCAACTTAACCTGATATAGTAGGTAATTATTATTAGTGAGTGTCTGAGTTTTCATTTTGTACTCTAGACGACTTCGTCCAGAGAACAAAAAGAGAGCGTATGGTAAATTTTTAAAGAAATCATGATACTGACTCAGAATAACTTTTTTCTCACATAGAAACTGTAGGTGGTCGTACTTCTTCTTTGAAATAGGAATTCATAAAGACGTTTTGATTCTACATTTGGTACGTCGACTTTGATGGATTTTCAACCAATATAATGTATGAAGTTATCAATCAGTTTCGCCCGGACTTTTTGGCTTCGCGGTGCATGGCGAACTTAAAAAGCAACCCTTGATAATATGCCCAACTCCCAAGTATCTCTATTTTGAAACGGGTTGGATGATCGCATATCCTATCGCGTTCCTTCTGGCCATATCAAAGTTCAGGTGTCGTGATTAATAGTGCAAGAGTAAAGAGGAGGCTGTAACAAGAGTAACAAGATCCGAACCGGAGTATCGTCATAACTTCGTTTGACACTAATTACAACAGCCGGTTGAAAGAGATCCTGAATAATTATAATGTGGCGGAGTGCAGTGCTCAATTTAAATATGGTCATGTTTCATTTAGACTAAACAGGACGAAGTGTACAATACGATGTGTACCAGGATTGGTGACAAAGTAGCATCGTTATACGTCACTCGGGATTCTAGGGAATGAGTGCATGTCCGAAGGGTTCTTTCCTATCCGATTTGCCGTAATGATGAGGAAAGATATTTTCCTGTTAGGTCCTTGTTACTTTTCCAGTTGGAGTGAATTCTTCATTGCCTCCGGCTTTAGAAAGAAGTTTCCTCTCTCTACCTCCTCCGGGAATTTCAGTATTCGATTTGAATTAAAATATACAGGGTGTCCCACAAGGAACTTTACATACTCCTATACCATATATAGGGACTACCATCAGTATCACGAAATGGCTACTTTAAAATGTCTTCTATCTTTACTTCCCAATAAACAGGATGTTTCATTCATATATATATATATATTGAATCTTTAATGATCGTACTGGATATAGATTTATATGAGTAGGTTAGGGTTGTCGATCAAAAACTGATGATGTTAAATTACCTTTATTCTAACGTCAAGCTTTCGAAATAATCCATTTCATCTTCAGGACTACTACAAATTAAAATTATTTTTAATATGCTAAGCTGAAATTTTTTTCCCTTTTATTTACTTACAGAATTATGAGGTTGTCAGTATCTCATTAATCATCTATCTATTTATCAATTATATTGAATCACAATGTATATATCAGATTTCAGCAAGGTTACAGGTCTTTAGAATCAAAAATCTTAAGGAAATTAACAGAATGGTCGCCAATATTGGCATTAGAAACTGTCATAAATTAAAATCTGACATTTAGAATATACATAGAAGACAAAACAACATGTGAACTACTACTATTCATCTACAGGTCCATCATAAAAATTTAATGTTGAGGACGACAGTAAATAACTGTATATATTGCTTAGGTGTCAGTTTTATTGTTAAGAGGATTTTCTTGTTTTTTTATATTTCCAGAATTTTTCTTTTGTTACCGTTTGCGTTCTTATCTAGTATTTCAACATTTTCATAATCTTTATTGTGGTCCCTTTGAAGTGCATGAACTGCTAGAGCACATCTCTGATGTTTATTTCTAATATCACTTCTATGCAATGATAATCGACTTTTCAGCCATTGCGAAGTGTGTCCCACATAAGTTCCTTCACAGTTGGAACAGTGAATTTTATAAACAATATTAGATTGGAGTGAATGGGGAATTGGATCTTTCAATTTACTGTATAACTTACCGATTGTTTTGATGTTATAACTTGCAATTTTTACATTTTCCTCTTTAAAGCAGATTTTTATTTTTCCTGTGAGCTGGAATATGTTTGGTATACTACAATAAACTACATATTCCAGCTCACAGGAAAAATAAAAAACTGCTTTAAAGAGGAAAATGTAAAAATTGCAAGATAATAATCTTTGCTCCATTCTTGATGTCAGCTGCCATGTTTCACATCCATATAAAACAACGCTTTTGAAGATCATGTTGAAAATTTGATGTTTTTTCTCTCTAGAAATCCTACTGGACCATAGTACGGAGTTCAGTGCTCCAATGATCTTTTTTCCCTTTATTATTCGTTCTTCTATTTCTGGTTCTGTTCGTCCATTCTGACCGAAATTTCAGTCGACTATAGTTCTGATACTGTATATCTGAATTGAATGATTTTTACAGAATTTGTAACACATTTTTGTATCTTTTGGAATATGTATACAGCATGTCATATTTCCACTGGCGTACTCAGAAAAATCCAATTTGACTACTGATGCGAAAATTGCCACCCTATAGGCCACTCTCTAAATTTTTTTTACATTAATTCTAACTAGATGAACACAGGAATAGAATTCATTCATTCACAAATTTGTCATTCCTCTGAAACATATCTGAAAAAGCAGTGAATTTATGGAAAATGGTTTTCGTTTAAGGATTCTGTAGTGGAAATGGCAGACGATTTCCTTACTGTAGAACTCCGAGTCATCCAACGTTTGGAACAGTGTTTAATCATTTAAAACAGTATCGTACATTTCCTAGGGAAAATCAGAAAGGCAGGTATACAACCATATTGAAGAGATTTTGAATAATGTGGAGGCGGATCCTGAAAAAAGTACAACTCCTTACCATATTCAACTTCTCCAGCGATTACATCCCGGAGATGAGATTCAGCGTCGAAGTCGAAATGGTATAGGGTAAAACTGGGTAATGGCGGTCAGGAGGTAATACCGGTCAGTATAAAATCTCCTATATTTTGTGTTGCTATACGTCCTCAAACTTACAAAGCCCGTTGCTACATAGTGCCCCACGCTAACGCAGAAACCACTTTTTCATTCTCGTCCAAGATTTAGATTGAAGGCATATCAACTGTTTTCGTTCCTATTCGAAGTAGATTTTTGTGGTCATACAATAAGAGGTGGGAGTCTATTATTGCATATTTTTTACATTATTTTCTATAATAATTGTAAAATAACTATCTAGCATCCCATGCGTTGATTGATTTTGGACTTATCTGCATAAGTTTGTTAACTAGAATTTTTTTACGGAAATGTTTCTAGGCGGATAATGCCGGTCACGGTGACTGGTATTATCCACAAGTTAGACGAATATCGACATTGCTTTTTTTCATTTATGGTTTGACGACGTTTAACATCGAAGAGTCCATACGAAATTGAAAAATTAAAGAAACAAAACGAAACAGAAAATGATTGAGGTGAGAAAAGTTGAAAAGAAGATGCTTCGAAACAAAAACAAAAATGATGATAGTACTTCGGACTCAGGAATTGAAACGAAAGGCCTGCGTGAAGATTATAAGCAGAACAACGAGCTTTGGTATAGATATGTACTGAGTAGTTCTTGGGCTCGTGCTCAGGATACGATTCTGCTGAAGGATATATCTGCGACTAATGCCTAATAAAGCGTGACCGGCATTATCCACCAAGGTGTTTAATACCGGTCGAATATATATTTTGTTCAAGTATTGATTATACTAAATTTATTCAACTAATTGATCCCAATCAATGTGGTTTTGTTAGAATAACAGCTTAAGTTTAATATGCAAAGAAATTAATAGAGAAATATTGATTATCATCTGATCTGTGGGTATTTATTTTTAAGTGACCGGTAATACCCAATCTTACCCTAGTGTAACCCTTAGATATTTCGGTTACTTACTCCATACGTGTTTGGTCATCAAGCGTGATGATTTCTATTCATTCTATAATTTGTCCATCAAAATATTATAGCAACGGTTTTGTTTGCGGTGACTTCTGAGTTCTTCATTTCTTGAAATATTCTTATATTAAGTCCAAACATCTGCAGTTTTTTTTTCTCCCGGCATTCTTCATACTTCAGAAGTAGTATAGATCGGTATCGTCTGCAAATTGTACTACTTAAAAAAAGTAGATTTTCACAAAAAAGCATAAGACATCGAACATACTTCGAATAACCACCGAACCTTGCAAATGTGATTTCCGGTACAATGGTTTATATAGATGAGTTTTTTACGACCCCAAGCAAAACTCGAATACGAAGTTTTAAAAACCATCTTTTTATTGATGACAGAAATAACACTATTGGTTTCAGGGCGACCAGGATAGTTCCTTATACTCTCGCTAAAATGTCAATTAGTTAGAATGATCGATGGGTTTAAGTAGCAGTCTGATAATGAGAGGGTTTAAATTGAAATCATTGTTATTTTTACTCAGGAATGATGAATTGTGACTGATTCGTGGATGAGATAAAAAGGTATCTACGAGCGTGCTGTCTAGTATGATTTATTAGTCAGGTAAGATTGTCCCACCTTTTTTCGAAGGTCACACCTGGTGAAAGAAATTGAAATACGATACATTGATTCTGTTTTCGGAATATGAGAGCGACAGATCTTTGCCACCCAAGAACAAGATTTTCACACAGACAAAGTTGAATTGGAAATTTCTGAATGAAAAAGCAATCAGAATTATGTGAATTCATATAAATAGTCTTCGAAAACTTTAGTTTTCATCAGTACATTTTCCAGATCTCTACCTCATTGAATTATTCGCTCGCAGAAAATAGTATATAAATAATTGGCAACACTAATCTGACTCTTTGAAAAAAAAACTCATTATATGAATAGTAGGAATATGTGTTGTTTTGTATTTGGAGGAGTGAACGCTGAAGGTGTCAACGGATAATTCATTTTGGAGTACCTACACTACAGAGATATATAGAACAGTTAAATCTCTCTTGTTCACTTCTAGTTCTACACCAACGGCAGAACATGTAATAACAATAAAATCGTGTATCTACATGAATTTTCATAGGGATATTAGAATAATAATACTAGAAAAAAATGAAAAAGGTATAAATTAGTGTATAAATAAAATATCTACATGAATCTATACAGAAAACACAGGAATCTTTAGTGACGAACAGTGATATAACAATCGATGGAATAAGTTCAAGTTTCATACCCTAAGTAGGACTTTATGTAGTCACAATAAGTATCTGAGTGGTATTTTTTATTTCAGGTTCACACCAGACAGGTTTACATTTGTAAGATTTTGGAACAATAGGATTGTTATGGTACTATTTTTAATATTTTAGTAGAAAAATTCAGTCAGAGTTCAGTAATCGACTGATATTCCATGAGAATTCTGCATTTTCTGAAACTTTCAAGGTTTTCGTACTCAGTCTCTGAAATAGAATACAAAAACGCAAACGACTCTATATAAATATTTGATTTTGTCAGGAGAAATCAGACGAACTAACAACAAAACTTCGAACTATGAAAAATATAACGTTTCGGAATTTATATCAGACTCCTTATTTTGATAACATTTTCAGAATGGTGGACTCTCGATTTGTCAATTGACACTTGTCAACACAGAGAGAACTTGACTTATTTGATTTTCAAGTTTCTTTATGTCCGGTGTTGTTTCATCCAATTACGGTTTTTTTTCACTGAATGGTTATCACTTAATCCAAAAAAATAAAAATAGTCAACTTTGTTCGGATTCCATCATCAGAACCTGTATTACAAATAGTTTACGGCTTTCACGACTGGATATAATGACATTGAGTGAGTCTTCCGGACTTATTTACCGTGGTTTATTAGGAATTAAATTTTCTAATAGACCACTGCTACAGAGCCCGGAAGATTCTTTCAATGTGAGAACCGGTGTTATTCCAATTCGTCACATTGTGATCTTTGGTACATACACATGATTCACAATCTGCAATCTACTAATTTTTATATATTTATTACGGTTTTTTTTGTTCTCTTGATTTCTTAACCTTGAACGTCTCTCTAGGATAATGCATCTCCGTAAATTTTGTGAAAAAAAATTCCCTCATTTTTGCAGCCATGAAAATTGATCAGAGGATGGCTTTCATTATAAAAACAGCTTGAATGATAATCTGGTTAATGAGTAACACTAGCATGTGGCAATAAGAACAAACCCAAAGTCCGAGTAACTGACAGAAAAACGGGTATGTACAAAGAACAGGGATCTAGGAGGCTGTTCAAAGGTAACTCGCATAACAGCGCGGCCTTCGTGAATGTGAATGTGAGCCAGATGTCTATTCTCTATGAAATAATAGTAAAATATATATATCAAATTTTCAAAATCATCAAAATGAGAGATAAATTTTTTACTTTTTTTCCATTTTGAAAAGCGACGCCAATCTCATTTGCCATTTTCGTAAATCAGTCTCATTTTTAATTACAGTTTATTATTTCATCAATCTATGTGCTAAACTTCAAGCCTGGAAAAATTAGGGTTTCTGATCAGCTAAATTGGTACAAATTTGTGTTCGGTTAATTTCACTTCCGCTATCTTAACCAGGCATAGAATATTTTTATTCACTTTCAGACTTATGTAAATTTTTATCATGAAAGTTTAAGTTAATAGCGGTTCCCATTATGAACCAGGAGATATTAAATAAACATATTTCGCAAGATTTATCCTACTTTTGTCATGCCCAGCCATTTTCTACAAAATATATTATAGAAGATTGATTCACGACTACCTATAAAGAGTATTCTAATCAAATATTCGAACTCTAAAACTAATGGTATGTCTTCGATAAATTCTGCTTCAGTTGAAAACTTTTCCAGTTTTTTCGCATAAATTACTTTCTTGGTCAGGGTCTGTCGGACTAAGTTGATGTTCAATTTAAGTTTCCAGAATCCAGGGCTCTAGGATGAATAATGGAAATGAGGTGGAACTAGCTTGAGTTTTTCAGGTTCTTTGTTTTTCCACGGTCTGAATACGCTTGAAGAAGTGTTCTTTTTTCGGAGGGTTAGTACTCAATTAATTCATTCTGATGTCAACTCATTAACAGGCAGTTGACTTTTGGGCACAGTAATCAATTATTCTAGAAGAAACTGTTTGTTTCGACTTCTATCTGAATTCAAACGTTGGATGGATGCATTTGGCATAAATTGAAGAACAGAAATCTTGAGGAAAGTTTATATTATAAAAGGAATAAGAAAATTTGAGCCCAGTGAAAGTATATGGTGAGAAATGTCAGTTATTTTTTCTTCAATGAAGAGGACAAATCTGAAAGTTATTGAAAATTATTTGAATCAATAAAAAAAACATCAATCAGTTGATATCCTTGTTTCTCAAAGAATTTTCCGTATAGATCGCTTGAAGAAAAATTACCTCTAGACATTTTGAATAAAATTTACTTTTGCCTTCAAAATGCAAGTTTGAAACTGGCTGATCTTCGGCTGACAGAGTTTTTCGACTATTCAGGGTACATAAAGCGTTATATTCAACGGAAAAAACTGAATAGTTCATCTAGATCAAGGAGATGTTCTTCAAGATCCTCTGATATACAGGGTTGATATACATGCTCTATGACAAACTTTGACAGAAGGTAGTTGTGCTTCTTTTGAACATTTTTGTTCCTATGAACATAGTTCCGATTAGTTTTTGTTTCGGAGTTACAAGCATTTGATGGTGCACCACCAGATAGAGAGAGAGACAAGTAGTCAGTTGGCTGAATGAACATTTGCTGATCTAAATCGCTTAGATTTTCATTCATGGGGACATATGTTGAAATACAATCTCATGAACAATTACTTGATGGAATTCAAGATGCAGTGAAGTAAATACGAAACTATCTAAATTTTTATAGTCTCAAAATTTCCATTTATTATTTAGATTTGAACATAAAAATATACTTTTTCAAATGTTTGTATGTTTTAAACAAAAATGCATCGGATATATGTTCATAAGAAAAAAAATGTAACAAATAAGCTTAGCTATCATCTATCATAGAGCTTGTAGAACAGCCTGTATAATGTTTTTAGTAATTTTCTACTTCACGGGCGAGTTAGGGTTTTTTCTGCTGAGATTTTTCCCTTTTCTCATTCATTATAGGCAGAACTGTATGCTATCCTGTTGCACTAACCTCAGCTAGGTACTTTTTTGTTTCAATATGTATTGTATTTTTTACCTTTCTCAATCGAAATAATATAGATAATGAATATATCAAACGGAAGCAGAGAATTGCCATAGAAATGTTCAGTTCGCAAATTGGGAATCATTATCTCGTTATGGTATGATATTCTGGGAGAAGGGCGGTTTACTACCAGAATGAATGATACATTTTTAATTCAGAAGAGAAGATTGAGAATTCTGCTCAAAATGGGATATCGTGATTCGCGTCGTGGTATCTTTAAAAAGAATTATTTACTTACATTGCATGAAATTTATATTTAAGAATGTTCAAATAAATTTCTGATCAAAAACCTGAATTTTCAAGTCAATGATAGATACCCTATGAGATCCAGGGATCCAAAACATTATGCAAAGCATCCAGACTATACCTATTTCCATAAAATATTTTAATTATTGATTATCTGAAAGTTTCTGGGTCTCACAATATTCATCTCCACGACATATACTTATTTCAACAAATATGAGTAATATCTCAATTTTTAGTGTCACCCTTTCGCACTTTATGTAATGTAGATTGCAAGATGAAAAGAAGGATTTATTTATATCTCCTGAATTTATTTTCTGGTCTTTATCTCTGAATTAATGATATTCTTTCTACAGCTCCCATTAGCTGCATCGATGAAGTTCCCTACAAGTTTGGTTAACTGAAAATAAAATGTCCGAAGAGTGAAAAAACAATGAAATACGAATTGTTCGGACGGCAAACAAAACTGGGGAATTTCAAGCAGAGCTGCGAGTCTGGGATGCCACATCACAAACTCGGATGTCTGCCTGAATAACAATCGCCTGGGTAGGGAATTTTAGACTGTTCTGTCTGATTTTCAATTCAGCGCCACGATCTGTTGCCTTTTCCCGGGTTTTCTGTATTCATCGCGGATACATTTATTGTTTTTATGAGGTACGTTCCCTTACGGAAAAAAGCGGAAGAGGTGAAATTAGATGTTCACGTAAAAGGGATCGTATGAACGAATATGATGTTATTAAGTTGTACTGTTATCTTTTCGATCTAACTGGGCTTCATTCATGTTATGTAAGATGTTTGTTAATGTCAGCCTGACATATTCGATTTTCTAAGTTTGTGAGTATGGAATTAGTTATTGATTTGTATATTATAGGTTTATCCAATAAATCGAAACCCAAGGACAACCTGATCCTTCTGTACAAAAAAACATATCTCTTTTTCTCCAAGGGACACAAAAATAAAATTTGCAAATAGAAAAATGCGAGAGGAGGAAAAGTTAACGACAGCAAAAAATGCATCAGAAAAACCAGAGCAAGGACTTGTCCGAACAACAAAACTTTCCTCATGGCTTTCCACACCATGCTCGCTCCATGTTGAAACTTGATAGGAAATTATTGAATAAGAGTGTTTTTCCTCACTCGGTATGCTTCACCCATTGTTGTCAATGTTACATTAAAAACAGGACTTGAAGAGTAACTATTTTCAAAAACCTCCATTGAAATTTAAAGATCAATGGAAACTGATTACCAGCAACGTCCATTAGAATTCAATGGTTTATTTCAATTTAAATCCATCAAATCGGATATTCCATTGACGGAAGCCATATAGATATTCTATTTAACGGAGGATTAAACTTTTAATGGACCTTCAAAATTTCATGGAAATTGCTGAAACTCAAGGTTATTCCTCAACTATTGTTGTCAATGTAAGATTGACGAACAATAGTTTATTGTTTATTGTTTATTCTTTCATGTTACATAAATAACTACACATAAAAATCTAACCATTATAATAAATACATGGTACGTCAAGAAACGGTAATGTTAAAAAGTAATCTCTAAAGAGATTTCACATTAAAAAAGTATACAACAGTTCACAATGTATAACAAATACTCAAACAAACATAGTCTTTACCAACTCAACAAAAATTTTGACAACTCAGGTACTCTCAACGGTATAAAATGTTTCCTTCAAGAGGAGGGACTTAACCTGTTTGCAAAAAGGCCCCAGCTTCAATTTTTTCACTTTTTCTGGCAGTTTGTTGTAGAGCTAGAGGCAAATATGATTTGGACCTTGTTGAGATTTTTCAACCGGTTCTTTGGAATTATGTAATTGTCTTTTCCTCTAGTCCCATAGTTGTGGTATGAAGAGTTTGTTTTGAACTTCTCGGGATTTTCGTGAACATACTTCACACAAACATAGATGAATAAAGAGATCACCGTGAGTATCTTTTCCTTTTTGAAAATCTCGCGACAGCTTGTTTTCCACTTGATGTCGAAAATCACTCGGAGTGCCATTTTCTGTTTTATGAGGACCCTTCTGGCTTCTGGAGAATGACCCCAAAGGATTATCCCATATGATGCTACACTGTGGAACGCGCTGAAATAGGTGAGTTTTGCTGTCTCGATATTGGTGAGTTGTTTTATCCTTCGAATCATGGATATAGAGGTTGACAACATACTGAGTGAGGAATGATACTTCTATTCCATTAGAGAGTTATCGAAACACAAATACAGTCCCAACTCCTAACTTTATCAAAGGATCCTATAATAAAAGATCCATTAACGTTGGTAGGATACTTGAGCTATCCGAATGATTTATTTCTTGACAACTTTATTATGACACTTCCATTATTTTGACATTCGTGGGAAGTTGTTTAACCTATAAGATTCGGAGAACTGTCAAAATAAAAGTTCTTTTATTCAAATACGGATGTCCTTTATGTAATTTAAGTACAGGAGGCCCGTATTTTATTACAGTTTGAAATCCTTAGTGACTGCGCATGAGCAAATGTCGAAATAAGAGAAACTTAATTTAAGTTAGGCTTCGGGTTGCTTTTCAGTTCCTTGATGAAGTTTTCTCTGAAGAATTGTAATGTTTTTTCGATGTATGTGCTCTCATTTAGAATCATTAGGCCAGCATTTTTGTCAACCGACAAAAATGATTACTCTTATAAAATTGGCTACGGAACAGAATTTTTTCACCTTCCAAAACAAACTTTACACCATGATCAACGGACTGCCTATGGGATCATCACTTAGCGGCATTCTTGCAGAAATTCACATGGACTATGTGGAGAAACAGATTATGAACCAACCCCTTAGTAGATTAATAACATTCTGGAGAAGATATGTAGACGACATCTTCTGCATCTGGTCTGGTAATGAGATGGAGCTTGACTCGCTTCTTGAATTCATGAATACTAACTTTAGTATCAAATTCCCATTAGAAAAGTCTACTAACAATAAGATTAACTTCCTAGACCTGAAGATCCAGCTAGACCATGAAGGAACATACAAGTTCATATTTGATATTTACAGAAAACCTACACAGACTGACGTTATAATTCCCTACCACTCACATCATCCTCCACACACCAAAAAAGCAGCCTTCAACTTCTTGTTTCACAGATTAAACAGAGTACCCCTCTCAGACACTAATTACAAGAAAGAACTCGAGAACATCTACACAATCGGCTAAAATAACCTTTATCCAAGAACATATATAGATAACATCATCAAACAACAACAAAAAAAACTTATAAATAAGAAGATATACCCCCATCAAAACACAATTCCCAAATATATTTCTATCCCTTTCTGTAACAACATAAATTATAATCTAAATAAAATTCTAGAAAAATATAACTTTTACATTACTAACAAAAGAGAAACCACCTTAGAAAGAATTCTAGTTAATAATAAACCAAAGACAAAAACAGAACAAAAAAGTGGAATATACAAAATAGAATGCCAAGATTGTCCTGCGTATTACATAGGTATGACCACACGCGCCGCTATAACAAGATTCAACGAACACGTCAACAACAGACCACCTTCAGCTCTAGGTAATCACCTTAAAGACAATAACCACAAGACTACAATTGAAAATTTAAATTTATTACATCAAGAAAATAATTATTACCGACTAACACTCCTAGAACAATTAGAAATTATAAAAAGAAAAAATGACCCTAATATGGTAAATGATATAAAACAGTTCCCATTCAAAAACATGTTTAAAAATTTCATTTAGGAAGATTATGAACTCTGTGTCTCTCTCTCCCTATGTCTGTGACCATTCATGAAATACTAACCTATTCAATGTCAATGACGCCTCGATTCTTTTATATTTTGATTTAGCAGAATTCTTGATGCCATCTGAAAGTGGATATTATATCAACAAAAAGCTATTACAACATTGCACTGAAATTTTGATATATTTTAGCATATGATTTTAACTTTGTATTGTATTTGTAACGGTAAGATGAAGAAGAAACCATAACCTAGTTCTCAATATAAATGTTATTTCAGATTGGCCTGAAAATGGCATAATTTGTGCCGAAATCGATAGCCAAGAAATATAGACTAATTTCATCAAAAACAGTGCGTTCTTACTTTATCTTAATAATTTTCTTCAGAGTTTCTGCTCGTATGCTATCATGTCCAGGAGATTTTCGTCCCTTCAGTTGCATCACTGTTTCACAAACTTCTTTCGCATCAGTAGGAAGAAGGCACATGGAATTTTGATGTTTTCTGCGAATGTTTGGCCTAACTCACTATAATATGTGCTGAAACTTTCAACAATATGATTTTTCTTTTTCAATGTTGAAATAATCTTGTCTATTTTTGTTTCAGGTTTGGTCCGATTGCAGATGTAATCTACAGCCCTCCAGAGAGCCTTGGGCTGGGTTATGTTATCTCCAATTATTTTTCGTGCATATGTTCTCTTCGCAACCATTATCAACTTGAACAATATATTTTTATAGGCTATATAATTTCTCCTCAGAATTCAACTGTTCGGATCCCTCTGAATCTTCCTGTACAATTGTTGCTTTCTACTAATTGATGTTAGAAGTCCAGATGTCATCCATTTCTTCCTCTTTATGATCCGCTTTTTTATCCTTAAATTCACTGTGTGTTCCTCAATATACTTATTAACTTTTCCAATAAATTCATCAGCCATTTCATCAATATCTCCTGAAAAATAAAACCATTGCCAATTCTCCTCCTTTAAAGCGTCTCTTAGTGCCACATAATTTATATACTTTTTATAACGTTCATTTTGGGTAGGCACTTTTGTTAATTGTCGAACTAAGTGTACGGTTAGTGCTTTAGGGTAATGATCTGTTATATCGTATTGAAACACATATGATCGAACATCTTTATTTTCTTTTGTTTTAATGAAAAAATTATCAATGCAAGTTTGACTACGTGGTCTAGAACTTCTCCCATATATGACTCATATCCGGAAGCATTTAAGACATTTTTGTATTCCTCCGAGAAATCTGAGTCAGAATTCAAATCTATATTAATATCTCTCGTAATTATGTGCATATCATTTCCTGTTATAGACTGAATATACTTCCGAAGATCTATATTAAAACTTCTAGGGAAAGTACTTGGGGATCTGTATATGGCTGTCGAAACGATTTTCCTGGATTCGATGTTCAATTTGATTTCTAATATTTTAATATCCGTGTACCCTAGATTTTTTATTACATATGAGCAATTGATATCGTCTTTGATATATACTACGACACCATCATTTTTGTTCAATTTGCCCTCATTATAAAAAGTTTTGAAACCCTCCATTTTCAGTACATCCAAGTCATCCACAAGATATGTTTCTGAAAGTACTATAATGTGAAAATCCAGACCAAGCTTATTCAGGAACAGTATCAATTCATCTTTATTTTTCATAATGCTTCTGCGGTGAAGTCTCATAAAGCACAAAATCATTTAAATCGCGGATTACTCTGGTTGGATTAGGTTCGTTCATTTATTCTTTTATGAATGGATCCATTCTGGACATGAAGAAGACGGAGAATATACCAGAGAGGCTAAGCCTCCCAAAAATGCAAAAAAATAACAATAACAACAACCAAAACTATTTACGCTGTGAATTCGGGCGCAATCTAGTGTTCCTTTCCAGTTTTAGAGGTTTTTTAGTAGTCTTTACAGTTGAGGGTGAGTCCTTGAGCTGTTTGCTCACGGAAGCCTCTTCAAGAACCTCAGGGCATTGTACTTCAATGAGTTCCTCAGAATCCTCCAGACCAGGCTCAAAGGACGAAGTCGGAGTCGCTGGAGTACTGTTCGATCTGGCGTATTGCTCACGAGATTCTTGCAACTCGCAAAGAGAATATTATTTATTTCTGATAACGAGCCTTAATTCCTTATGTAGCAGCTGACCCTTCCCTTTCCTTATCTAAATATTCCTTCAAAGCGCGATATTCACTTCGTTGTTCTTCAGTTAAATCGTTTTCAATCGTGATACCACTCCCTTTCAGTTTTTTACAATTTTCAATTATCTCAGCCTTCTTGAGGTGGGAAACAAATTCGATCTTAACAGGACGTTTTTGTTTTTTTTTTCAGACAGTAGAAATTATTTATGTCTTTATTATCAATATCAACCCCCAAAAGTTTATTCAGTTAATAACGTATAAAATCCGATGTGTTATTCTCACTCGATTCTTCCAACCAAAAACATCAACATTATTTTCCCTGCTCTTCCTCTCAAGTCGATCGACGAGGATATTTTCCTGCTCAAGCTAACGAAGCCAAAATTGTTGAAGTTATATGATGGATTGTTATTTCTTGGTATCTTGGATGTGATAAATTTTTGAAATTTCAGAATAATAGTCGAATTGGTAAAAGGAGACTTCTCCCTTTTATTGTCCTTTGGGTTTGACAAAGGTGGAACGAGGACATTAATTCGCGAGAAGGGGGTTTTCACGTTTCATTCAGTTCGAATGGTGGATTGGAACGAAGAACAACAAAGTTTCGTCATTGAAAAGTTTCAGCTTAATAGTCTTGTTTCATCGAAATGCGCCTCCCAAGAAACAACCACCGTCTCCAAGCTTTCATGGAAACTGCCCGAGTGACCAAACCGAAAAGCAGAAAATACATCTTGCCCAAGCCAACACTCCAATAGTTGGTTATTGAAATTTCTGATTTGTTAAACGGGTTTTCTTTGCAAGATTTTAGGAAATCCACACAATTAATTATTGCTCTCCAAGACTATATGGATTACCAATTCATATAAAGGCTGTCCCATAATGAATGTGTTCGATTTTCACTGAGCAGTGTAAATGACAGCACATTTGATATAATGCTACAATGATATATCACTGGAAGCTAAAGAAGTCCATGTTAACGAAAATTTGAGGTGGTGCCAACATGTCAAAAGGTTTTGTAAGAAGCTTCGGTCATCTCTTTATATAATATACCGTTCGAAGAATTCCCTCCCTTCTGAAGTTTTGTTGAATCTCTACTATGGCTTAATAATGACAATAATCATATAGATTATTGTACTTTGTTTTGGGGTGACTCCGTTGATTCTGGTGTCCCAAAAGAGTATATTACGTATGAAGTTTGGTGTACACCCGACCAATTTTTAGAGATCACAACATTCTTAATTCTTACTGCTCCTTGTATATAATAGAGCTTTGATTTATATGAAGGATAACATAGATATATTCTCCCAATTCTTGATTAATACAATTATTCCATTAGAAGTAATGACACTCTCTCTATTCCAGTGCATAGAACCACCAAATTTATGTCTTCTATTAAGTATAAATAGCATACGCATAATACTATATACAATCACTTACCACAGAGGGTGAGAGTATAAGAAATTTATGAAAGAAATACTGGCACTATAGTGTAGAATGTAGAAGATTATATGATCCACATGAACTTGTTGTAAATTTGAATTGAACGTATATATTGTATTTTTCTTGGACTCGTCCAATACACTTAGTGTCGAGGAGGATCAATAAATCATTTTATTTCATATGATTCTGTGAGAAACTAGCCTATCAATAAGAAAATTGTATGAATTACTTCATCAATGAAAATTCGAAATACTGCATTTTGAATGACAAAGATTTGATATCTTCGTTGACAATGATATAGATATACTCTGGATAGTGCAATATCTTGGTTTCTTTCGATGTTCACCAACTAATAATAGTTGTACAGACTGAATTTGTTGTTGGAAATATTACTAGTGAGTTTTTGTCGATCAAATTTTGATATCTGATTCATTTTATATTAATTGTATTTTTATTCATTGACGAAATTTTCTGAGAAGTCTCCTGATCGATTAATCAGCCCATTTGTGAAACTGCAACGATTGCTTCATCTTGAGTTATTCATTAGCTATTCATTTGTGAATAAATATTCTTCTCTAATTTCTTTCTTCCATTGCAGTTGTCTTGTTACTAGCTCTTGAGAACAGCGAGTTGTTCTCAACGAAACTAGTGGAGTATAGAAAATGAAGCAGTTTAAATAAATAGTTCCAACCAAGATAAAGCTTAAAATATTGAATTATTTTCAATTTTTTTCCCGTTATATTGATCCCCTGGAGCCCCGTTATTGATTCAACAAAATGAAGGTTTGAAATGGACAAAAGGGTTTATATCTTTTGGAAAAGAGAAATAATGGAAATAGTAGTTTGGTTTTCGTCCATGGTTAAGGTAAAGGAAAAAACTTATCCGGAATTTGCCCTGTATATTCTCTCAAAACTTCTTCAATTTGCCTACGTTTCGGAGATGAATTTCTCCTTCTTCAGGGCTAAAAGACAAAAAGGAACAATCAAAAAATCAATCACAAAACAACAGGACAACATACTAACCTAAAGAATATCAATATGTTAGGGAGAAATAATTAGTTTTTGAAAAATAATCAATAACACTCTCAGAAGACATAAAACATGATACGATAAAGAAGACCCGGGAAAGAATAAACGTCGAACAAACAATCTTAAAATAATTGGCGGATCTTCTTCTTCTTAATATATCCTGTATTCAACACGCGATGTTTTCTGAGAGTGTTATTGGATATTTTTCAAGAACTAATTATTTCTCTCTAACATAATAATATTCTCTAGGTTAGAATCTTGACCTGTTCTTTTGTAATTGTTCCTTTTTGTCTTTAAGCCCTGAAGAAGGAAAAATTTATCTCCGGAACGTAGGCAAATTAAATAAGTTTTGAGAGAATATACAGTCCAAATTCCTGATGAATTTTTTCCTTTAATGAGAATATTGTTTAGGCTGAATGCAGCTGCCTTAGGAACTATCGTAATATTATTCAAGATCTTGTCCGATTACATCAACAAGAAAATATGACGCTACAAGTATAATAAGCATTGGCTAGTTTTCATATTTATAGGAATGGAGAATTCCAATTGATTTTCTGCTTTCGATAAAAGAACCAACTAAACAACTGTGCAGAAGAATTCATTATTCCGGTCGTTCGAAATATGCCTGATTGCAAAGGCTTCCTTCTATTCGTCAGAAAGCACGCGTCTTTTCTTGAGGGACCATTAAAAACATATTTCTACAGAAATTCAATACCCGTGAGATGAAATGAGGCGAGAGAAGCCTGACAAATGTGGATTTCATAATACAGAAAGCTACGGAATATTCAAAAGAGCCGACGTACGAGAAATTACCGGCAATTACCTAGCATTCCTCCTTGTTGCAAAAGACGTCGGCAGTGCTCTATTGAAAATGGGGAATCGCAAAAATGCGGATGTTGTTCCTTTTTCGTTCGCTTGAAAGGCGAGTCTCGGTTTGTCAAAGGAAGTTTTCCTGGCCCTTAACCTTATCGCGCATTTTGAGGCTTTCGAATAGTCAAAACACGATGTCGGAAGAATGGACCGTTTCTCAGAAATATTGAGTTTTAGGGCTGCACTTCAGAATGATCGAATGCGGGTTGATTATTGGAAAGAAGTAGAGGTCACTTATCAATTTCTTCTACAGCGGAAAATAGGATGTTTGATTTCAAAATATTTCCTGAATATTGTGTCTATATCGATTCGACGAGGGGGACATTATTGGCCATTTCGTGCCATATATCTGAAAACTCCTTTTTATTAATTGTATCAATAAAATTTCGAACACTCGATTAACTGAGTTTGATCTGAAAATATATAATGAAACCGATGGCATCAATAACCTGAATGAGTTAGAAATAATTCGAAAGAATGCACAGGGTGTTTATGAATCACTGAATATGCTTTCAGTGCAGTGTGAATCGGGGTTCGAAATAAATCTCGGGTCGTTGTTTTATGCTCAGGAGAGATGCGGTGTTTATATACAGGATGAGCAAAATTTATTCATTGTCTACTGAGGAGATCTCGAGGACTATAATAGCTAGAAAAAACGGATGACACATTCTCTAGCTGTTTTTTTCTGATCAATTCCAATTTGAAAACACAAACAGTCTATCGTTTTTAGATTTTGGGTCATGAAAGAAAATTGAGAAATTGTCATTAACAATAATGCTGAATTACACCATTGTTTCAACTCGTACTCGAAAATGATTATTACATTCCCCAGGCACTTTTTTATGGCTAATCTGATTATGATATCGAATTTTTGATCCAGCCATTTTCAAGATATGACAGGGATTTCTGCTTTTCCAGATATGAATATGAATATGAACATTCTCCTGTTTTTTCGTTATACTATTGAATAAATAGTTATTATGCATTTATCCTTCGTGAACCCGACATTTTGTGATAGAAATCACCGATTTCCGAGTTAATTTTTTCATGGCCTCTGACAAATTACAGAGCAAGTTACAGGCAGGGGCTTTTCTTTTATAGTTAAAATAAATTTCCGATGGATTTCTGTTATAGACAGTGGATGCGAAAACCAAAAAAAAAAATTCAGAGACCTCCCATAAAATATTTAGATTGATATTATAACTCATTCTGTGAAATGAAATTATATTCCATTATTGAATTATTCTTATATTCTGTGAAAAAAGTCTTTAATAAGTAATAAATAAACAAATAAAAACCGATTTGGATTATTTCTGTGAGGATATCTCATATACAAACTTTATACAGTTCAGCCGATGAGCATTAGCATATTTGACAGAAAAATAACCACAAAAATGGAGAATATTTCAACTCGAAACTTAAACAAAGTTTGAAGCGTGTTTTGCAGAAGGTGTGGCATATTTTCAGCATTTATTTCAATGTATTGAAATAAATTATATCATGTTTTTCAAGTAAGTACATATTCAGTTTCTTGAAACCTCAAATGAGTTTTAATGTCAGAAAAATGTCTCACCAGAATGATTTTCCGAGTTGGTACACAGGAAAATTGTGAACCATTATTTGTTGCCAACAAGATTTTGGGTCGGTTTCATAAAACTTGGTTTGTACCGTTAAATTAATTGGAGCCACGACGATTCGTTGAAATTTCAAAACGAGTGATTCGATTGGTACGAATTTATGTAAGGTTTTTTAATCGCAAAATTAAAGTTTTGTGAAACCGACATTAAATATACATATGTAGAAATATTTGCTTCATGTCAGAAACAACGAGTCGGACTTTATTAAGTTGGGTAATTTTCATTGTTATTCTACAAGAAATACCAAACCTCTATTTTTGCCAGTTCATTTTATCAATGTCCTTATAAAACTTTAAAATCTCTTGCCTATGATAGTTATGAATAGAATAAGTTTTAAAAAAATCGTTAAATCTCTGATGATTTGTGAGGCACTTTCAAGATTTAGGGTGTATTGGGATAATAGAAATTTATTGTAGGAATTTTGAGGTTGTCCCAAACCTGCTCAATCGGATTGAGATCTGGACTTCTTGCTGGCCATTCCATTCGGGAGACTTCAACCTCTTCAAGGAACTCCTGAACGATGAGCGCACGATGGGGTCTGGCATTATCGTCCATAAAAATGAAATTTTCACCAATGTATGGGGCAAATGGCACTTCATGCTCTTCAAGAATGTTCCTTATATACTTATCGGCATTCATAGCTTCATTATCAACGACCACTAGGTCTGTGCGAGCAGTCAAAGATATTCCACCCCATACCATAATCGATCCTCAGCCGAAACCAGTAGTATTCAGGAAATTGCACTGAGCATATCTTTCATGTGGACGTCTGTATAGAAGGGAACGTCGATCACAATGGTAGAGGCAGAATCTAGACTCATCTGTGAAGAGAAATCTTTCCCAATCGGCCTCTTCCCAATGGATATGCTCTCTCGCAAAATCCAAACGCGCCTTTCCATGGGCGGGCCTCTTGGCAGTTGTTACCCGTGGTCTACCCTCTCCTGGTCTTCGGACATTCATACCGTCTCCCTGAATCGCTGCAACATTCTGGACACACTTGTATGGGAAACTCCAAACCTTTCTGCAATTCTTGTGTATGTCCACACTTCTTCTCGCTGAACTACCGCTTGGGCACATTCCTCTTGGATCAAATTGCGTGTTTCGCGTTGCATAGCGATCGAGTTTAGAAAATCAAACGAAAGGAAAACTATTGATCGCTAAAATTGATCGAGAACAACTGATTTTAGAATCGAGCCAATACATTCAAAATCTGATAATATCATCTTTTTTATTCCTGCTGGGAAAAAACATCTGTATTGAAGAAAAACGTTGAAAGTGGATAACATATGCATGCATGATTCTGATAAAAATAATTATCATTGAGAACATCTGCAGTTGCAGAATAAATTTGAGATTTTCATAATGTGCGTTAATTTTTTTGCGCAGTGTAATTCATTCAGTGAAATCAGGTTATTGAATTTAATGAAAACTAACAGAGTGTTACTTTCAGACTGAATAGGACACAGTGTGCTGGCCTTGTCCAAATCAACCTTGACCTGTTCCAATGTTTGTTTTTAATATGACGAAACAAAGAACTACATTCCATGGTGGTTTCCACAGTGGTAATTACAGACATGGACCCACTTATGATATATTAAAAGCAGAATTGTGTCACAGAAAAATCGACTTAGTAGTAGGTTAAGTGGAGAAAAACTTAAGGAGATAGTCATCGTGAATAATTGCAGATTTCCTCAATATTAATGAGCAGATAATTTACGAAGAAAAGTGAAGAAAGGATAAGAAATTTCTTCAAGTGCCTGTGAAAAAATTAACTTCGACTCTAAGTATTCATCGAATGCTGCGTTCCGAAATGTATCTGAATGGAGAAGTTTAGCTCTTGATGTTCCAATTAGTAGCTCAGACTCAACATACATAATACGTAAATTTGGTGTTGCTTTCGGAAATAGTTGAAACATATTACGAGCTTCTGAAATAGGTCTGGGAGTAATGTCATTCAACTGGCTCGCAAATAAACCCCTGGAACATAGTTTCACTTTGGCTCGCAATATGATAGATTATATCCTAGGATAACACGCATTTATCAGTTGTTAACAAGAACTTGCTACATCAATTAGTATGAGCCTGAAACCGTACACAGACAGAGAACGATTAGTTGAAACTATTCCAACTAAGAAGATATCTAATTATAACCCTACCTTATTTCTGAATACTTCTACGATGTTTTGACCTCTTGCGTTGAGTCTCGTTCTCCTGGAAAAATATCATTATAGTCAATTACGAACCATGGATGTGTTAATATACTGGAGCAATTAACACTTAGTATAAACAATGTCAAGTAGATAGATGGTGTGTTATTGTTAGGACCTTTAAATTGGAATCGAAGTATTCTAATTTTATAGTATATGGATGATATTCCACCAGAATTACATATCTTCTCATATTCATATGGCTACAAGAAATTAATGTGGATGATCATGGAACATCATGAATTATTGTCATAATAATTTTTTGACTACACTAAGTACCGAATGATTAAAATGAGTTAATTGGTAAATAGAGCAAGAAACTGAATATAGAATTTACGATTATTTCCACGTTTTCAGGTATGCTCAACTCTTGTAGGGATACAAATTGGGATTACTTTTTTTTATACAGAATTGGTGAACACTTAGACGGTTGCAAAAACCACGGTCTACAACCTTTTGTTTGAACTATAAAGAGTCATATCTAGGTTTGAGTCATACTTTGAAAATGCTCCATATGTTTAATTATCATAAAAATAACTAACTCAACTTAGAGGACTCCACTGTGGTGGCTTCACAACTGAGGTAACAGGTTATAAAATATACAGGGTGTTTGTTCTCAGAAGAGCCACCCTGTATATTTCTCATCCCACAGAGATTGGAAAAATTCCGGAAACATGAAATACGTCGAATGATTTTGTTTGGGGGACATCTTTTGAGGTATATTTGAGGCTTGAACGAGCAACCGCCTAAAAGGGGGCGCTTCAACCCCTCAAAATTGAATAGGGAAGAAGGGTTGAGTGATACATTATTTTGATGATATTGGAAGCCTTTTTATAACGGTGCATAAAACACGTAATTTTAATGAACCGTTTTGGGAAAAGCTCAAATGAGCCACCTTGATTATTTTGGTTATTTTTACAATGTATAAGCCCATTTTTACTGAGCCCTTTTTACAAACTTACAAACTTGAAAAATCTTGATATAATCACATTTTTTTAAAGTAGTGCTTAGTTTTCAGTTTTTGAAGCAATTTCGAAATGAATTACACGAACATTCCAATTTCGGTCAGAAGAGGGAAGTAGTGGGGAATTCACATTGTGGAAGTGTGACTTCACAATGTTAATCTAAAAAATGGCCACCAGTACTTACTGGAGAGTCCTTAATGTCCGCAACATCACAAGTACATCACATAGTAGTTGTATCAAAGGTACCATAGATAGCAACATTGCTATAGTTCGTTTCAAAATGATTGTCATCAAAGCAAGCCATGGAATTCCAGCCGGGGCTTTATTTCTAGTTACAAAAAGTTACAAAAAATTTCTGTGTGTTCATCATAGATTGAAATATATCAATATAACCTATGAAATGGTTGAATATATATTTCAAGGCAAATGAATTTGAAAAATTATTCTGTGAAATTATATTATTTTCATCATTGTTTTATTGACAAATTTTCAAATTCAACGTAAATTGCAAAAAAAAACAAGCTGAGATGATGACTAAAATATACACACCCACACTATTTCGATGTAGATCAAGCATAGGAATTGGAAATGCACGATTTATAATAAAAATAGCGTGGAATGCTTCAACATGAAATCTTGCAGGCTTTCGAGGAACTCCAATGTAGAGATATCATTCATTAAATAAATTAAGACTTCATCAAAGATAACTGAAAACTCGTTCTCTATGAAGACCCTTCAGCAATTTTTGCTTTCGTGATGACTGATGACTATCGAAAATTCAGCCAAGTTCTCGCCCTGTGTTATGTTATTTTTTCAACTTTGTTTACAATTTCATAGCCAAGTTGTTCACTAATAGAAAATATTTGTTAACAAATTTTGAATCATTTGAAGTGTGAAATGCTATAAAATAGATCACTCATTATTTGTATTTATTAATACTGTCCATTTCATGATTCAATATAGCAAATGTTGATTCTGATTAAAATTCAGTTACTTTTCAGGCAGTTCAAAATAGATGCACCAACTGATTTATTCATTGTTTTTGATTTTAGAAGAAAATAACGTTGTATAATTCTTTGAAAGTACCTATAATCATGGGGAATAGGTTTCCCTCCACTGCTCACTCCTGAATGTAATGACTTTTCTTGCCTTCTTGTTTCTCCAAAATTCATCTGACAGTTCTAGGTGAAAACTGAAATTTTGAGACTCATTCATTTATGAGAAAACAACTCGAAAAAGTAAATGAATGAAATGAATTGTTGAAAATCTTTTAGTATTGACGATAAACTGCTTCACGTTGCCTTGTAGTTAGGCGAGGCGAGAGGTATCTTGATGAATTCCAGCTATTTTCAATTCGGTAATAGTTGAAAAATATTAAAATCTAAAAGTAATTTGTCAATTTAATCAAGAACATAAGCATACAGAAATACATTTGAAATATATTCAGGAGATTAATTCAAACTCTGAAATGTCAAAACTTTGTGTTTTCAATCAACACCAACCTAAATTCTAGAACTCAAAAGTTGCTGATGGGATATTACCAACATATTTTCAAGATTCCACAGCCGCCCGAGATGCCAATCATTTTGAAACGGACTATACTTCGCATGTTGACGGTTTTTGGAAAGATTATTAAACGATTACTGAACCGCAACTTTCATCAAAGTTCTATTTAAGTTCAAATCGTGAATTACATCGTCGTCAAGTGAGCTATGGAATTTTGAAGGTCAATATTAAGGGTCTGAAGCTAGTTCAGAAAATTAAACCTTCAACATTGCATTGCCTATTTGACGATGAATTTTCTTGAACGCTCGTTAAATAACCAACAAGCTAAAACCCGCGGCTCTGCTCGCGTAATATTTCAATTTAAAACGGAACTGATAGGTCCGCAACCCCACATTCATAATCTCGTATCGAAGGAGAAACAGGCACGTGACAACGTGACAAAGCTATCTCAAGTAGATTCAATAATTTTTGCTCGAATTCGCATCCGTTCAACCTGCGGTATATCATGTTACATACAATAACTATTGAAGTTAAGTTGGGGAAGTCACAAACTCAACAATAAGTGGATGTACACAATGTGAAATCCTTAGTACTCGTTCATCTATGATGAGTCTCAAAGATGTTCATCAATGTGATATTTTCTGATTTTCCCTGCGACTCATACTGTTACTATACTGGTTGACTGGGATGGTCATCAATGACCGGTTCAAATTCGGCGAAAGTTGACATCACCTTGGGAATTTTTGTTAAAACGTTATAACTTCTTCTTGCGAGGAGTAATTTTATGAAAATCCGAACGAACTCTCTATTTGTTTAAGATATCCCCGTACATTCTTGATAGACATGCAGAAGGTAAATGCTCGTATGAAATTAAGATGGATCTTTCCTATACAAAATTTCCTCAGCTCACTCCTTTCCGAGATAACACCCTTTAAAGGTAGTGAAAATTCAGTTTTTATTATGATACGAGGACTACGTTCGTGTATTTTGGCTGGAGGTGATCATTTCCAACATACATCTTCACTCTTTTCCACTCAATTTATTAAAATAATTATAAAATATGGTTTTCCTCTTCAGCTGATGGTTTTGGAACAAATTCAAGAATAAAAAACGTTTATAGTTTTTTTTCATGAATTTTCATCTGGAAAAAAGTTTTAATATGAAATAAACTGAGGGTTGCTCATTTAATTCCTGTTTATTGTAACAGAAATATTGAAAAAATATCCGTGGTTAGTTGTTTGCTCGTGCATGAAAATAACAGATTTTAAAGTGACATTGAGAGAGTCTTCCGGGCTTATTGGCCGTGGTCTATTAGGAATTATTTCACCTAACGTTTCGCCCACAACTGCGGTAGGCATCTCCAGAGGATTCTTGGTCTGAGATTGTAACTCGACCGCTGAATTTCCGAGAGTGAAATTCGAAACGTTAGGTGAAATAATTCCTAAAAGACCAAGGCCAATAAGCCCGGAAGACTCTCTTAATGTCACTTTAAATCACCCCCATAATTTTGTCGAATTGATTTAGTAATGTCTGCAATTATGTATGTAATTGATGCAGTACATGGAAAATATCATGTTACAAAATGTGTGTTTCGAATGATGGATGATCAAGAATTTATTTAAAAACTTAAAAGGCGACCAACAGAAAAATAGAATACATTGCATTCTGCAAGAGCAGCATAGAAACTGTGTTTAATTAAAAAAAAACCTGCTCCCCTATCCCAAAATATATGAGTGATGTCATCCTATGGCAATGAGATAAAAACTTTCATGAAGACCAATAATTTTTCTGAATTCAAATGAAAAATCGTGATTATAGCTCTAACAGCCTGTTCGTGAATGAGCATTTTTCACACACGGATCATGAAACTTTCTAATGATATTTAATAACCTCAAACTCGGGAATTAATAATCACTTTCCTATCATGATTAGTCTTTTTTGTCTCGAGGCAAAATACGTAACTAATAATAATTAATTATTTCTGAATAAAGTGAAGAGATAATGAACAACTTGCCCCTTTTTGGGTAAAACGTGACTGTAGTGTACGAAAGAAACTAAACTTGAGAAGATAATCTCTCTGACCATAGCATAGTAACGCGAAATGTGTGTCAGACAAACATGGTACTTGATGGTTCGACCCGGAGAATGTCCCTAATTAATTTCCGCATCTTTCGTGAACTGAATGTGACCAATTAATGGGTTTCAATTGATTGAACCTTGTTGGAAACAGTTATATGAGGAAGTGCAAAAAATTTTGGATAGTGAAAAATTGAGGTTGAGACAATATAATTCCTCATTTATATCATACTTGCTTTTTAAATCGCGTGTACCTTATAAATAGAACATATTCTATCAGTAGTTAAAATAACTTTCATATAAAAAAAATTCGAACCTTTTCATCGTATTTTCATTAATTCTGGAAATAGTTCGTATAGCCAGATAGTTAATGAATTTCGAAAATTTTGAATGAATATTCCGAATGAGCCTTCTGTATGAGCCTGATACAAAAATTTTTATAATTCACTGCATTTTCATTCAAATTCATATAATATTTACATGAATATCGTTTCATGATTTTCGCATTGAAATGTGTTATAAATGAAATGAAAAAACTTATTTGAAATAATATTACATCTACCCTCAATCGAGGATGAACAGTTCTTTTGAACCGAAGCTAAACAAACTACATTTTCGAAATTTTCTGTACTCAGATGAAAACTGCAAAAAACTTCAGGTCGAGTGTATCATTCATTTAGTAGGTAGGTACTTTCTCATAATTTTGCAGGAAGTGATAAAGTTAGCTTTAAAACTCCAAACTTTTCTATATGAAGTAGCTTTCTCTTGCATAATGTTGAGACAATGATGAATTAATATAAAAAAACATTCGATGCGTTAACCTTAACATTGAAAGAATGGTACATTTAGAATATCTGAGATTTCAACTCAAGATGCTCCCTCATTTTGTAACAATTCTCAACTAGATTCCTCTCAAACATAGGAGTGTCAAGAACTTGTTTTTTAAGACATTAATGTTTGAGTTATTTCGTATTATATATTGTGTTCCCTGAAAGCTGAGATATTCAGTTATTAGTAAGTAGTAGTTAGTTAGTAGTAGTAAGTTGTCAAATTGACACAGTTTCTAATGGATTGCCATCGAGCCACAAGTGATCTGGCGGCACGATAGTGCCCCTGCCAAGATTAGCCAAGGGTATTATCATTGTATAAAGAATACAATGGTATTATCTACCTTTTCTGAAAGTAGTCCTTCATTTTTTTGAACTCTCATTTTTTGAGTTTAGAATATACCAGATGCACAAAATTCTCGGAAAATTATGTCAATGGTAGACTCATCAAACGAAATGATCAAAAATTCTCAATTTTATCGCTGTTACCCTTTAGATTTTATTGATTTTTTAGAAATCGAGATTTCGTCAATGACTCCTGAAGTCTTCCTGTACACAAACAATGGAAAGATCTAAAACTGGAGGTCTGAATAGTGATTTGCTGTAAACGAATGTTTGTTATGAATAATTAAGAATTTTCAGTAACTCATCTCACATTTTGAAAATTATGGGATGAAATCGAAAGCTCACAAAATGTTTATGAGTAATTATACAAAATAAAATTTGGTCTATCTTCAATAACATGACTATGATATTGTTGTTATATTCGTATCTAGGGTCATAATTCTGTTTCTAAGTAATATTTATCGATAATTATGATATATTATTATATTATATTTTTCCAATAACAGATCCCTCACTGTTTCTAATTGTAGGGGAGCCCACGATGCTAAATTTGGATTAACTCGAGCGTCATAGCGACTTATTGGGTAGCAAACCCTAGCCTAGATGATGAAAAATGTTATATGAGGTATACCTTTTCATCAGCGGGGGGAGAAGCTATAGGCTTTCAAAAATGTAAGAAAAACTGTTACATGGTCATACTCGAGCGCGTCAGATTAAGATAGCATACATGGCCTACGTACTTCTAATGACGAATATAGCTTAATCTGACCATTTGAATAGTGGGGTTAGGAGTAGGTGAGGATTGAAAATGAAAATAAAAAGGATTTTCTCGAACGCGTCAGATTTTTTAGGGGGATGTTAATTGGACCTAAAAAAGTATCTCATTCAATAATCTGGCGATTTGGATGTGACGCAAACCAGCGGCGATGTTTTGAAGTTGCAAAAAAGATCGTCATGTTGGCACACTCGGGCGCGTCAGATTAAGATATATATGGTTCATCTTCATGTCCTAGATGTGCTGTATCTTAATCTGACGATTTACTTGAGGGATTCGCTTGATCTGACGATTTTTAATCTTTAGACTTTGATTTTTTCGAAACATAAGATATTTTCGGGTCTTCTATGGTCTCGACAACTATGGTCATGCACCTCAGTTGTCCTCTCTCACGAAGATTTTTCTCTTTTGCCGTGTGGGTCTCTTGCAGAAGAATCACCATAACACCATGTTCATTGGCTAATTTCGAAACGTAATCACTATTTTCCTTCAGAATTACTTCAATATTCAAATTCAAAATTCTTTAATTCTGGCTCTATGATTTTTTGGAACTTCAGATTTTTGGAGACCGCAACAAGACACTAATGAAATGAAATCATCTCCTAGTTGATAGTTTAAAAGGGGTTACAGTCCACTGCGACCTTATGGTCTGTTGTGCCCCCTGACAAAGCTTTACAGCTCTCCTTCCAGTCCCAGAGATCTTTTGAAATTCGATATCTCGGAAGGCTTCAGTGAGGCTACTTTCTCACTCCTACAGGTCTCTTGACCAAAGCATTGTTTCCTTTGGCTTACAACTTGCAATGCCAAAGCATTCTGTGACTAGGTGAATAGGAGTTTCTTCCTCCTCCCCACAGAATCTACACTCGTCAGTGTCCGATACGCCCATTCTCATCAAGTGCTCTCTGAGGCGACAATGCCCAAAAAATCATCTCCTAACGATAAACCAAACATCTTATGATCGGAATATTTGGCGGAACCAAAAATAACGAGATATTCCGAAAATTGTCAAAACGACATTATGCAGATACACGCGTTGAACATTCTCAACGAATTTCTTTTTCTTCGGCTTGAGGAAATCGTCAGATTATATGTTTTTCGTAATCCTTGGATTATTTCCTTCAAAATAAAAAAAAATTACCCACGCTCGAAAATGTGTAGACGACGATTTTTTTTAAACTTTGGAGTCCTCTCCTGTCTTTTCGTCACTCTCCAATTGTCAGATTAATGGTATATACACTTTTCATCATGTACCCATCCTATCTTAATCTGACGCGCTCGAGAATGTCCGATGATCAATTATTTTTTACTAATCTGATCCTTTATTCTGGACGGGCGGCCATATATATGGCGCTCCAATTTGGTGGAGGTACTCAATATGGTATAAGAAATCCCTCCATATATTAATCTGCCGCGCCTGAGTAAATCCCGAAATCCCCGCTTGGGCTCCCCGACTATAAACGAAATTGTCACTGAAAAGGTTCCTGACATTTGTTTTTTGCTGGTTTCAATTTTATTTCGTTGAATTTCTTGGAGTGGGATATGAATGAATTAAGGGTGACTTCTCATATATGGGGGAACAATGTAATGAGTGTATATCAGTACATCCCTGGAAGGGGAAGGGGGTTATTACTCCCATTATTCCCCGCGTATCGACGCCAATGTGAGGAAACGTTGGATGTTATATTACTTCAAGGTGAATTCCGATAAGACGACTCGACTTCATGCTGAATAATTGATTCCAAAAAAGACCAGTCAAACCGATAAATTATGTAGAAGTGAAAAACTAGCAAAGAACAAAATGTTGAAACAAATAGAATATTTTTGCTTACTCGTTTTCTGAAAATGTTCCCTCACAATACGAGTATGATGACAAAAATTAACCGTGTCTTTCGAAACAAAATTCCACTGTAGTTATTTGCACAGATGCCATTTTTAGGCCAATTTGACAGCGACATTGAATGCAGTTAGATGTGCGCCTTCGAAAATATCGTGGTGAACATTATTTGAAATGGCGTGCGACTTCGTATCTCCGGTATAATAGTATATTCTTAAACAATTTGCAGAATGAGCTCCTATTCCAACACGAATGCGAAATTCGAAAACGAGCGACGAAGGAGCGAGTTTTCGAAAGCATGAGTGTTGGAATTGCCTTCTGCAACGAGTATTAGACGATATTTTCTCTATTTCAGTCAAGTTTCGTGAAATACTCTCGAAATTCAAATGAAAATTAAGGTTAGTGACTTTTGTATTGTAGCTTGGCAGTTGGTATGACTTACGAAATTTGACAGATCACGGAATTAGAATTGTTTTGATTCGAAAATTGATTGAATCGAAGGTCAGTTCTGACAACCATAAAACGAAAAATATAACTGAAAACAATGCTGTAATGAGTTTCATTACAGCACTACTTTTAGAACTGTAATGAACTCATTACGATACTGAAATAGAGAAATTTGTTTATGTATGTCATGTACCTATGTCATTTGAATATCATTGCTAATTTAGAGTGATTTTGAAGTTTTGACTTCGTTACATACGTCAAAGTATGCATTTAACAAAAAGGTTCCTTCTCACTCCATGATTGCCGAAGGTTTTCAGTTTTAATCTGAAAAATTTAAGCGCAGGTAGAAATTAACATTTTTTAAATTGAATATCATAATGGCTGACGAAACATCATGAATATAAAAAAAATATGTCATTGATTTTCAGGAACATGCATTTTTGATGAACCCCTTCTCACTCTGATACTATTATTTTCAATATTAATTAGCCTGATGTAGTCACTTTTCATGCAGCAGCTACGTAGATTTCACAAAACTTTTATTGCCCGATGAAGCACTGTCAAATTGATTGTAGTTGCCGAGATTCGTTGAAATATCAAATCACGTGATTCGATTGGTTCGAATTATTGATCGCATAATCAAAGTTCTGTAAAAACCAAGACTATTACTTTTCCAGACAAAATCGGATTTAAATGATAAAAGACAAAAACACTTGGCTAAAATTTCACGAATAATGATATTCGTTGACATATATGTTTTCTATATTTATGTCTTCAGTTTTGAATATGTCATAAAACCCGAAACAAAGATTATGGAGTACTTATAAAGATGGGAAACGAAGCGACTACAGTGATGTCAGCGACATCTGTTTTTCAAAAGTAATCAGGTTATGGTTAAAATATTTAATTAGGGTCCATTTGGCATAGATTAAATAGAGATTATTAGTAGGCTGTTGTCAATTTTGAAAGAAATACTTGAATAAATATTTTTGCTGAATGATGATTGTATTTTCTCGTGTATTTTCCACTGGAATAACTCGAAATCTACAAGAGTAGCACCTAGCTCACTCCATAATCTTGGTTTGTGTGTTTTTCTGTTATAAATTTTGTGTTAGAAACTGGCTGACATTCGAAATGCATGGTGATTAATTGCAGAAATAATAGAAAGAATAATCTTGAATGTGCATTCTTTTCATTACCAAAGAGAATGGAAATCTAAGTTTTGAAACTCGTCTCATGTAACTGTCTTGTTCATTGTTTTTTATTTTCAGTGTTGTCAAATGGATAGAGGTTTCGGGGCAAAAATATATTAATCGATTTCAACCGAATAACCGGTTATCATTGGTAATTACAACTGCATTCAAGCGCTTTTGGTCATTCAGACAGGTCATTCATTTGAGTAAGGGCTATAACCAAGGGCAAAACCAACAATAACTGCGGTATTTACCGGTTATTCGCTTGAAATCGATTATTGTTTTGGATAATTTGTTTGCGAACCGAATTTTCTTCGGTCTCATTCATTAGACCAAGAAGTTCCACTCATAGAGGCAATGGTGGTCAGAAGAACGACTTATACCTAGAGGTTGTGGTTCTCTACATACACTGGGTAAGATATGTATGAATCGGGTCCAGAACAACTGTTTGATTTATCGATGTTCGATTTATCGAGAGTTCACTGTATGAATAAGTTCTTGAAATTGTTATAAAAATAATTCTCTAACATGTGAACAAATTTTTGAAATGTTCTCAATTTCATAATTATTGTATTGTAGTTGATTTTACACAATCATTTCAAATAAAAATATAAAGAATCCAAAACGGATTTCATTTGATTCAAAACAATGTGTAGATGGAAAATATAATCCTGATCAAAAAACAGCTCCTGCTTTTGTTTTGTTGATCAGGATGTTTGTCTAAAAGCTCGACAAAGAATACTCATTTTAATGGGAATTTATGAAAAGTATAATTCGAATTTCGCGCCTATTAAAATAGTTTTCTGTAGTGGATTATGTTTTCAGCGCCATCTACGTGTCAAAAGTAAGAAACTAGCCAAAAATCGTAGTCGGATTTTAGTACCACAGATGTAAGGGCGTTTCCTATCTTTCTAACTCTATAATCTTTGACCCGAAACATATATCGTACTCTTGCTCGAAAAGTGACACAACTCGAAATCGAAAGTCAAAAATATTCAAATGCTAAATATTTATTATTCAGTTCGAAAAATTGAATAAATCCCTATCTTGATATGTAGGTAACTATATATGATATATGTAGGACAAACTGATGTGGGTAAAAAAAATTTTTGATTTGATGTAGGCTCGTTTACTGATCTCATCCATAGCATCAAACGAAGAAAGTAAATTTTGAGTTGTGTCACTTTCCAAGCAAGGGTGCGATATGTCAACGAATATTTTTAATTAAAATCGTGAAAGTTTAGCCAAGTTTTTTTGTCTTCTCTTGTCATTTAACTAACCATGTTTCATCAAGTGTTATGTGAGGAATCAATTTCATAAATCGGATTTGGTATGAGCGGGCCGGTAGATTACACAATCAGTTGTGCATCAGTTTGATTAGAATGATATGAAACTGATCATGTTATGCTTTGACTGATGGAATGATGAACCAGACTGATGAATTTTTCAGTTTGCTATCATTCATGATCAAATTGACGGACAGACCTAATGCCAAACTGATCCTGTAACCTACATCTTTCAAAATTTTCATAAGTTCATCAAAAAATCAAATCAATGATAATTTTCAGATGTGTTTTACCAACCTCATTCAAAATTTGTATGCCAATGCAACAGATTTCATTCATTCACTGATGTCAGAACTAATTTATATTAATACTCATCTGCATGATCGATGAAAACAAAAACAATATGTAACATATTGCGACCAGATGAAGAACTATCAAATATCTCCCACCCTAGTCTACAATTATCGAGCACTTCTACAAAGTTGGAAGAAGCATCCCTTGGCATTGGATGGTTGAGTAATCTGTCAATCAACCAGAATCCCATCTATGTCTTTTCGGTGAAATCTGATGGAATGGATAGACATTCGATATAGGTTTCGGTTTTTCAGAGAAACACATGACATACAGATGAACTTTATCAACTTAACTGTAAAGCTGTAACATAGTTTTTTGTAATATTAACATGTAAAATGACACTTTTCAAAATGCGTTAACGTTATCAAATGTTCTTCTTTCAATTATTTTCGAGATTTTTTCGTAGCAATGAATTAAAAATAAATAAAGATGGGATGACTATTTCGTTTTCAACTTAAATCGAAAAGGATCCCATTTAAAATTGAAAATTTCCAATAGTTCGCACAAACAACTTGCATTTTCGAAAAAGCTTAGAAATTAAAATTGATTCATTTTGATATCATGCTCTTTACGACCACTCAACAAGAAAAGATTGCAAATACCTATTATGATAGTGGAGGACTTTATGGGACCATTTGAATGAGAGATAATAACAGCTCTATGTGTACAATCAACATCGTATCTTTCACGTGATATGTTTATTGTTCTTTTCGATTTACACTGCCTCATAATTTAATGATCTCGGGGACGTTCATTGCATTCCGGGATAATAATCAATGGGAGAACACGCGATAGTGGTGGCAGAACGTTAATTGATATGTTTGTTTTCACACTGATTCTCTACTTCTCTTTTTTATTCCCATAAAAAATGAGTTAACAAAATAAATAGGTACGAAATACATTATTATATTCCATAAATGCATTTAAGTTTCAGATTGTGTTCATGTGGAATCTTCAATTTGATTAGAGAGCCAATTCACTGAAATAGTGCTTGATTTTTCACCCCGAATTTCTGGTTTCAAAATTCGCATTTCGAGAAGGTACCAACCAATGACAATACAAGAAGAAGAAAAGTGCCAAAGAAATAATCGTCGACGCCACAGGGATTTAATGCTACATTATCAATTAACTTAGGAGCAAATCATTTATCAATACCCATAATTGTTTCCAGTAAATTACTTATTATCTGCAAAAATTTATTAAAAAAAAGTTATTATTGGTGAATCCAAATAACATCCAAAATAACATTTTTTGAAAGAGTGATTTTTTGTTTCATTTATATGTTTTCTGAATGGCAAAATTGCTGTTGAGAAAAAAGTGGTATTTATACAGGGTTACCCCGTCTCTAGGATAGGTAACAGATCGTTAAAAAATTACATATATTTTTTTTTAATCTGCTCTCCCTTAACAGATCGTTAAAAAATTACATATATTTTTTTTTAATCTGCTCTCCCTCTCGTAATTTTTTTCTTCAATGGTTTTCATCTTGACTACTGATGACGTTACGAACAATTTTTACTGAGCAAACCCCAATTATGTTTCAGCTTTCAACCTATCCTAGAGATGAGAACACCTTTTTTTGAAACACCTTGTAGGAACGTTTTTCAGGTAAAATATTATTTGCGAATTTTCAACATTTTAAGTTATCTTGGAGTGGGTATATAATAAAAATATTTATTCCGATAATAAAGGGAAGTCGATTGTTTTTATATAGTGAAAAGAGTGCTAATACTACGAAAAAACACAATACAAACTGTCAGTAGCGTAACGAATTTCGACCGGGCCCCCCCGCAGAATTAGTTTTCGGGCCCCCTCATGAGGGCATGCGTATTTATTGAAAAAAAAATTTATTTAATAGAAGTATGTAATTTAGGTGTAAAACCACCAAAATTACTCCGAAATATTACTTGAAGTAAGACTTTCTATATTTTATTTATTGAGATATTATTCAAAATTTGCAGTAAATAATATACATAATTGCATCTTTATTTCAAATATAGTTATCAATCCTAAAAATACTGTGTGACTCGATGTAAATGGGTAAATAACTTGAGTGGTTGAATCTCCCTTTTTATCTTGATTTATTTGTTGCAATAGTATATTCTAAAACAAGTTGCAGAATCAGCTCCTATTCCAACACGAAGGCGAAGTTCGATAGCATGAATGTTGGAATTGCCTTCTGCCACGAGTTTTAGACGATATTTTCTCTATTTAAGTTAAGTTTTGTAAAATAAAAATAAAAATTCAGATTAGTGACATTTGTATTGTATCTTGGCAGTTGGTGTGACTTACGAAACTTGACAGATTACGGAATTTGAATTAATTTTATTTGAGAATTGATAGGATCGGAAATCAGTACTGACAACCAAAAAACGAGAAATATAACTGAAAACAATGCAGTAATAAATCTATTACAGCACTACTTTCATTACGTTCATTCTCAACAAACTGGACCCGATAAGTCTTTTTTGGGTCATTGTACTTCTCAAATAATTCTTTATCAACTTTAACTTTTAAAAAGATCGCTGATCGCTTTGCACTTGCTACAGTAACAGGTTATACTAAAAATAACATTGAAGCTGTAGAAAGATCTGGGAAAGTAGTTGCAATTGATAAGTTTTCTGAAAACAGGAGATCAGCTAACTGTCGTATTGATGATCTTTTCTGAATCTCTGATTTCAATGCAATTCTAAAAGAGTTTATTTGGAAGTTAAGGTCAAAACTGAGGTCATGTTCATATTCTTTAACAATAAAATTATTTGAATTTTCTCTCGAAGACCAGGCCCCCCCAACGCCTGGGCCCCCCCGCACCGCGGGGTCTGCGGGGGTGTAAGTTACGCCACTGCAAACTGTTGTGTTAGCAATAAGGCTTCAAGAAAAGGTTAAAACAGGGCTATACATTTTCATCACTTTCTTAAGAGAGGAGGTCCAACTGTTTACAATAATAATACTTTTCGCATATTGGAAAAAATGGACAGTCTTGGCAAAATTTCTTACACACAATATGAATGTTTGTTCTTCATTTCCAAGATAGTGTTCCTTCTACACGTCTGTTGTTAATAAATGTTACATCTGGAGCAAATCAGTTGGAAAAAATTATTAGACCAAATCTTGAATTTTTCAATTTGTCGTTTGACATCTTATATTGTTTTATAATGTAGTACTCATCATAATGAATTATATCAAACTCATATATAACTTCATGTGAAATCATTTTCGTGAATGAATGTAAATATTGTATGACATCAAGATTTTTGTAAGTATTTCAGTTTGCCATTAAAGTATAAATCTGCTAGTTTGTATGTCGAAATATTTGTATGTGAAAAAAATTTCAAGAAATGTAACACAATTATTTATTGTTACGAATGAGCACCCACGCACAACTTCGGTTTTAGTGGGGAACTCATGTTTGTTTGTGAAACCTTTTGTTTTCTAAATTAAAAATAATTGTTTTCTTGTTCATTTTGTATGAAGCTTTTTTTCAAATAAACATCTATTATTATTATTATTATTATTAAATGTGATCGTGATCAAGTTCATGGAATTTGCATGGAAAGGAACCCGTACGTTCGAGAAGGATTTCGAGAAACTTGAATTCACAATGAGAGCTAAGCAGTCTTTTAATACACTCCACCTTTTCAACGAAAAATATTAATTAAAATATTGATAATTATGAAATGATTATATTTTTGATACTGCTCTGGTATCTAAAATCCAGGGGAGTAATTGTTTACAGTTCGCAGCGCTCTCAACGAGAGTTGAAATCGCGAATTTATCAGGCAAGTAAAACTACCCGTCTCGGATTGAACACTTTCACAATAACATTTACCTCAAAAAAATCCGGAGATGCACAGTAGGTATTAAAGTTGAAAAGAAAATTTAATATCCTATGCTGAGAATAATCATGTGTTTACATTCTCGATCTCTTCATTCAACCCCGTTTTTGGATTTCTTCAAGATACTCTGTCAGAAAATCATTAAACACTCAACGAATACATGTTTATCTCATGAGCATACTAACAACATATATCTTCTCTATACATCTCTCATAAATCTTTCAACGGAGGCTGAAAACATTTCTGTGCTTCGTCTTTCCCTGGAACGAAGAGCAGTCGCCTACGAAATAGGATTTCTGTGTTTGGAATGTCTGAATGAGAAAATAATCTAAAAAATGATAATCCATGCCAAAGTGCGGGTGCTCTAAGAAAAATTTTGACAAAAATTCAACTCTAGCAGCTTGTCTTTCGAAGAAAACGAGGCGTATCCAATGAATCTCTCATTTTTTATTTGTACTCCCAATGAAGAGAAACCCTGGATACCGGGATGAGTAGTACCATATGAAGAGAAAACTTCATCATGGCGGTCATTTTAACATAGAATAAAAGAAATCGTTGCTAATATCATGATAAAACCCGTTCATTTAAAAGATGAAGATCGTATTCTTCATGTATGATCACAATTATTATAGTTACAGCAGCTATAAATGTATGAAAATTGAAAGGATCGGAATTTAGAGTTGGTTACCACAAAAAAAATATAGCTGAATATTTCCCTGCTGTCAAAATCATTATCGAAAATTACATCGAAAATTCCACACCTGCGATTTTTAACCAATCAGAACGACTATTTCTGACAGATCACCAACGCAACGGATGAATTCGGTCCTTCTCATTTTTGGAGAAAGAGCCCTCCACTTTCAGTGTCGAAAATGACCGAATGCAATTTTCAGACAACATGCTATCATGCAAAATTATCGGTAAATTTTATGCACTTTGCAATAACAAGATATCCTGTTCCTGTGAAACCATTTTCTGATCATGAGTTTGCAAGGATGTGAAATATTTAATGATATTTATAAGATGTTCTATGGAAAGGAATTGAATTTGTTCCGAAAATTCAAAGCGGTTGTCTCTCCGCGAATATGGGGAGGGACAATATTTGAGAGGACTGGTAACCAACGAGTAGGTGTAGAATTGATAGTACCAGTAATAATCCTCACATAACAATTTAGTTGGGCATCAATTTTTTTTACATGAACACTGTTGAACCAAACAGGGCAACAATATTCAGCAGCAGAAAAAACTAAAGCTAGCGCTGCTATAAAAAGTATTGTTGCATCAGAGCCCCATGGGCAACTAGCTAGTTTCTGAAGAATATTGTTTCGAGTTTTAAGCTCCAAACGCAGATTATCTAAATGGGCGTTGAAATTAAGAGAGGAATCAAGTTTGATTCACAGGTTAAGGATTGGAATTATGTTTTGAGGTAGAAGAACCGAAAGTTACACTCAATTTTTTATATTTCTGATGATTATTCAAATGAAAACACGAAACCTCGGTTTTATGTTCATTCGCGCACAAACGCCACTTTAAAAAATATTTTTTCATGATATCTAAATCTGCGGAAAGGGTACTTTTTATTGTTTTAAAATTAGAATTATGGAAAGCCAGAGCAATATCATCAGCATAAATAAATTTTTCTGAAGAAGTAGTTGGAATGTCATACAAATATAAATTGAATAGAAGAGGTAATAAAACTGAACCTTGTGGAAGACCATTTTTCAAAGTTGCGAAATTACTACTATTATTATCGACAACTCGGAACCTTCTGTCGGATAACATATTTTCTAATTGTCTAACCATTTTTCTACATTTTAAATGATTAAAGAGTTTATAATTGAATCCATCTTTCCATAGTGTATCATATGCAGCTGATAAATCCACAAATGCTGTCCCTGTTTTTAAGTTTTTATTGAACCCTGATTCAATAAATGTGGTGAGGCTAAGAACCTGATCACAACAATTCCTATTTTTCCTGAAATCCCCCTGACAATTTTGTAATGATTCTTCTATAGTTGATTTCATTCTAAATAGAATCAATCTCTCTAAAATTTCGAAAGGGACGTTCAATAACCTAATATGACGGTAACTACTCGGATCAGAAGAATTTTTTCCACGTTTCAAATTTGTTACCACTCTAGCTTTGCGAAATTCGGTCGGAAAATGGACGGAATTCAATATATCATTATAAAAAGATAGTAACCAAGATAGGTTTTTTTTCCCAAATGTTTGATGAATTCTGGATAAATTCTAGATTTTGTATATTTGATCGCTGGAATTAATTCATCCATATTAAATGGGTTGGAAATAACATTCACGGTATGTTTTGATGTCCTAAATTCATGTAATTTCAACTTCATATCTTTGATTTTGGATTTCGACATTTTAACTGAATTAAAGACATTAACAAGACATGCTGGTTGTTGATAATATACTTCCGATTGAACCGGAAATAACCTCAACTTTTTAATTTACCTATATTGACCTCCCGCATAACTTTGCAGGTTTTGGGATTTTGAATATGCACATACTGGTTTTAGTGTAAAATATCTATAAATACGAGGGCTAACTTACTGTTACTTTTAAAATAAGTAAATATATTCACTACAGAATAATGGGAATAATATTTCAAATCCTAATTCGACACTTGAGCAACAGTTTACCGCTAGATCGCAAGAGCAAAATTTCACAAATATTGTCCCTTTCGTTCAGAAGAAATTTACCTGGTTCTATACTTTATTCTAATCCTGAAGATATGATACATTCGGTGAAATGAGGAATAATTTATCAGAATTGGATTGTATTTGTATTTTATTTTGCAATGCCCATGGTTTCTGTGAATCAATTCAGAAGCTACTAAAAGCTTGTGCGAGTTATGGCCGGTTTCCGAGGTCTTGAGTTAACCTTCCAATAGTAAACAATTCGATAACTTTAACCAACCGATAACCTCTAGTTAAACCTAACTGCGTTTCTGAAGTATTTTTCTGTCGTCCGAATAGATAACTGATGATTATCGACTGGATCACAAGTTTATTTCTAGCTCAACAGATGTCGCCACATGAAAATTCATATTTTAACGATAAATTTTGAAAACATTATTCGAAACTCCACTCCTACTCCACTTCTGAAATTCATATTGGGGAAGTTTTCTATACAGAATATCAAGTTTTTACATAATATCTGTTTTGATAGTGTTTAATGAATTTTTTTTTTGAACAAAAAAAGTTTTTTTAATGTAGAAAGTTTTAAAACGTAGCGAGAATTTGATAGAGCGTGAAAGAATGTTGCTTGCTGTATTTTGCCGAATAGTGCACAAATATCATCGAGCACAAAAAAGGGGGGGTCTCAAAGGAACAGAATCAAAGGACAGAAGCATGGTTGGAAATAACTAGACGGGTTAATGCTAGTTGTGATATTGGTCCTAAGAACTAGAAACAATAAGCAACTTCATGCTATAATTGATAATTAGAAAAAGGGGAAGAGGATCATGAGGGATGATTAGATGAGTAACCACCTATAATAGCAGAGGTGGCCAAGAGGTCAACTCGTCAACCGTGAAAGATGTTTAGGAAGCCCCCCGGATAAATAAACTCAAGAAAAAACAATTTTTGAATGTATTATCTTAATGAAAAAATGCGGTGCAAAGCATCCGCCCAAAAACATAATTCAGCGTGAACATTGTGTTTCATTTGTAAAGCTTAAATTCAAAGTACTTATTAATTTACTGCTAAAATGTTTTATTTCTCCCTTGTAAACTCTACCTTACAGTCACTCGCAAGGAATACATATGTTTGAACACAAGAAGACCTCAGAGGTCAAAAGTTTGGCCACCTCTGACCTATAGGATTTTTTTTAAATATTATATATATATATATATATATATATATATATATATATATATATATATATATATATATATATATATATATATATATATATATATATATATATTAGACTGATTCAAAAAAATCGACTTTTTTTGTTTTCACGAAACCCCCCCCCCCCTAATTATCTTCAGGGGATATCTTCAGGGTATCGAAAAAAGACCTCTGTGAAAAAATCAGCTCCAAATAATAACATTTAGAGGTCGCTCATCAATTATTTCTATTTTGCCTACTATTAGCAGGGAAAAAATTTCTTTTTTCAATAAAAAATTCCTAGAACACAAACCAATTGACGGATTTCTTTGTGTGATACATTTTCGTGTAGGCAATTAGATACACTACAAATATGTCCCTTACGATCTTCGATAAAACGGCCTCTTCAAAAGTTATTCGATTCGATGCTAATATTGAGGTATTTTCGAAGAAAAAAAATATTGAAAAATAACTACTTTACTTGTTTTCACGCAACCCGCCTTCTAATCATCTTCAGGGCATCGACAAAAGGCGTCTGTGAAATAATTAGCTTTGAATATTAATATTTAGAGGTCGCTCATCGATGGTTTCTATTTTCGCTGCTGATGGCAGGAAAAAAAATTCTTTTCTCAATAAAAAATTTTTTGTTCACGAACCAATAGACGGATTCCACTGTATGATACATTTTGGTGTAGAGAACTAGATACTCTACGAAAATGTTCCATACGATATCTCGATAAAACCACTCCTTCAAAAGTTGTTTGAACTTTTATTTCCAAAATACCTCAATATAAGGTATTAATATAGAGATATTTTTGAAGAAAAAGTTCGAATAACTTTTGAACGAGCGGTTTTATCGAAATATCGTATGAGACATTTTCGTAGAGCATCTAGTCCCCTACACGAAAATGTATTACACAGGGGAATCCGTCAATTGGTTTCTGCTCTAGAAATTAAAAAAAAATTTTTTCCCTGCTATTAGTAGGGAAAATAGAAATAATTGATGAGCGACCTCTAAATATTATTATTTGAAGCTGATATTTTCATAGAGGTATCTTTTCTATACACTGAAGATAATTAGGGGGGGTTTCGTGAAAACAAAAAATGTCGATTTTTTTGAAACAGTCTAATATAGGAGCTATCCTTATATTGTGTATATATATATATATATATATATATATATATATATATATATATATATATATATATATATATATATTCTTATGAAAAGGAGAGCTAAAATAATACAAAAAATGTTGAAACAAAAAGTACCTATATAATGAGATAGCACTTCTTCATATAAGTTTATACATATATATTTATATGAATCTTTGTTCAATGATGTAGAGGTCCCCTTATTATGTAACAGGTAAATGAAATACAATTTATTGAGGAAATTTTCAAATTTAATAATAATATAAGAGCTCAATGTGAGAAAAGGAAGTAAACAGATACTTCAAGTCCAAGTTGTACAACTTGTGCCACCAGGTTTACTCAGTAAGATTTTGAATCTTGGGTGCATTGAGGAAGCAACCATAATTGAAGATGTAGATAACAAAGGGTAGCAATGTGAACCTGGTGTGTGACCATAATCGAAGAAGCTGTCAATGTAAATTAGCTGTCTCAATCGAAGATACGGGTTATGCTATCCCAATTCCAATCAGCTTCAAGAGGCAGATGTCTCTAAATGAAAAAAAGAAAGTTATTCATAAAATTGTCAGACTCAATTGTGAGGAAGAAGTTAGAAAAAATTTTGGTCTTCTAATTAAAAAATAATTTAATGAATGGAAACTCAAGAGTTATTGCAATTGGACATATCACTGAAAAAGATTGAAGTGCAATTGCAAAATGTTGTGCTCCGATTAAAAACAATAGAATTTCAACGTTACAACTCAGAATTTCAAACTTCGAAAGTAAATATGTCAACAAACCAAAACTAAATGATAAATTGTATAAAATGTTGTTATTAATTACATTCTAGCTATTACTCACCTACAATACTGGGTGAAAGTTGTTCTCCGAAGATTATTTTCCTTGATCGAACCAGGAATTTCATTATCTGTTGTTACAGAAGATGTACCTTGAAGTTCCTAGATAATCTGTATTTTGCAAAGCTGTATCGTGAAGCACTGCTCTGGCTGGTATATATAACACAATCTAACTTCTGACTTAGTTTCTACACACCAAATGCCTTTTGTTTCAACTATTGTATTTCTTGTCTTGATATAAGTTCTGTTGTATTTTCTCTGCCATAATGAATCTGATACGTTTTATATTCATTACGAACTGATTGATTTTTGCTTGTTGTTAACCAACCGATAACCTCTAGTTAAACCTAACTGCGTTTCTGAAGTATTTTTCTGTCGTCCGAATAGATAACTGATGATTATCGACTGGATCACAAGTTTATTTCTAGCTCAACAGATGTCGCCACATGAAAATTCATATTTTAACGATAAATTTTGAAAACATTATTCGAAACTCCACTCCTACTCCACTTCTGAAATTCATATTGGGGAAGTTTTCTATACAGAATATCAAGTTTTTACATAATATCTGTTTTGATAGTGTTTAATGAATTTTTTTTTTGAACAAAAAAAGTTTTTTTAATGTAGAAAGTTTTAAAACGTAGCGAGAATTTGATAGAGCGTGAAAGAATGTTGCTTGCTGTATTTTGCCGAATAGTGCACAAATATCATCGAGCACAAAAAAGGGGGGGTCTCAAAGGAACAGAATCAAAGGACAGAAGCATGGTTGGAAATAACTAGACGGGTTAATGCTAGTTGTGATATTGGTCCTAAGAACTAGAAACAATAAGCAACTTCATGCTATAATTGATAATTAGAAAAAGGGGAAGAGGATCATGAGGGATGATTAGATGAGTAACCACCTATAATAGCAGAGGTGGCCAAGAGGTCAACTCGTCAACCGTGAAAGATGTTTAGGAAGCCCCCCGGATAAATAAACTCAAGAAAAAACAATTTTTGAATGTATTATCTTAATGAAAAAATGCGGTGCAAAGCATCCGCCCAAAAACATAATTCAGCGTGAACATTGTGTTTCATTTGTAAAGCTTAAATTCAAAGTACTTATTAATTTACTGCTAAAATGTTTTATTTCTCCCTTGTAAACTCTACCTTACAGTCACTCGCAAGGAATACATATGTTTGAACACAAGAAGACCTCAGAGGTCAAAAGTTTGGCCACCTCTGACCTATAGGATTTTTTTTAAATATTATATATATATATATATATATATATATATATATATATATATATTAGACTGATTCAAAAAAATCGACTTTTTTTGTTTTCACGAAACCCCCCCCCCCCTAATTATCTTCAGGGGATATCTTCAGGGTATCGAAAAAAGACCTCTGTGAAAAAATCAGCTCCAAATAATAACATTTAGAGGTCGCTCATCAATTATTTCTATTTTGCCTACTATTAGCAGGGAAAAAATTTCTTTTTTCAATAAAAAATTCCTAGAACACAAACCAATTGACGGATTTCTTTGTGTGATACATTTTCGTGTAGGCAATTAGATACACTACAAATATGTCCCTTACGATCTTCGATAAAACGGCCTCTTCAAAAGTTATTCGATTCGATGCTAATATTGAGGTATTTTCGAAGAAAAAAAATATTGAAAAATAACTACTTTACTTGTTTTCACGCAACCCGCCTTCTAATCATCTTCAGGGCATCGACAAAAGGCGTCTGTGAAATAATTAGCTTTGAATATTAATATTTAGAGGTCGCTCATCGATGGTTTCTATTTTCGCTGCTGATGGCAGGAAAAAAAATTCTTTTCTCAATAAAAAATTTTTTGTTCACGAACCAATAGACGGATTCCACTGTATGATACATTTTGGTGTAGAGAACTAGATACTCTACGAAAATGTTCCATACGATATCTCGATAAAACCACTCCTTCAAAAGTTGTTTGAACTTTTATTTCCAAAATACCTCAATATAAGGTATTAATATAGAGATATTTTTGAAGAAAAAGTTCGAATAACTTTTGAACGAGCGGTTTTATCGAAATATCGTATGAGACATTTTCGTAGAGCATCTAGTCCCCTACACGAAAATGTATTACACAGGGGAATCCGTCAATTGGTTTCTGCTCTAGAAATTAAAAAAAAATTTTTTCCCTGCTATTAGTAGGGAAAATAGAAATAATTGATGAGCGACCTCTAAATATTATTATTTGAAGCTGATATTTTCATAGAGGTATCTTTTCTATACACTGAAGATAATTAGGGGGGGTTTCGTGAAAACAAAAAATGTCGATTTTTTTGAAACAGTCTAATATAGGAGCTATCCTTATATTGTGTATATATATATATATATATATATATATATATATATATATATATATATATATATATATTCTTATGAAAAGGAGAGCTAAAATAATACAAAAAATGTTGAAACAAAAAGTACCTATATAATGAGATAGCACTTCTTCATATAAGTTTATACATATATATTTATATGAATCTTTGTTCAATGATGTAGAGGTCCCCTTATTATGTAACAGGTAAATGAAATACAATTTATTGAGGAAATTTTCAAATTTAATAATAATATAAGAGCTCAATGTGAGAAAAGGAAGTAAACAGATACTTCAAGTCCAAGTTGTACAACTTGTGCCACCAGGTTTACTCAGTAAGATTTTGAATCTTGGGTGCATTGAGGAAGCAACCATAATTGAAGATGTAGATAACAAAGGGTAGCAATGTGAACCTGGTGTGTGACCATAATCGAAGAAGCTGTCAATGTAAATTAGCTGTCTCAATCGAAGATACGGGTTATGCTATCCCAATTCCAATCAGCTTCAAGAGGCAGATGTCTCTAAATGAAAAAAAGAAAGTTATTCATAAAATTGTCAGACTCAATTGTGAGGAAGAAGTTAGAAAAAATTTTGGTCTTCTAATTAAAAAATAATTTAATGAATGGAAACTCAAGAGTTATTGCAATTGGACATATCACTGAAAAAGATTGAAGTGCAATTGCAAAATGTTGTGCTCCGATTAAAAACAATAGAATTTCAACGTTACAACTCAGAATTTCAAACTTCGAAAGTAAATATGTCAACAAACCAAAACTAAATGATAAATTGTATAAAATGTTGTTATTAATTACATTCTAGCTATTACTCACCTACAATACTGGGTGAAAGTTGTTCTCCGAAGATTATTTTCCTTGATCGAACCAGGAATTTCATTATCTGTTGTTACAGAAGATGTACCTTGAAGTTCCTAGATAATCTGTATTTTGCAAAGCTGTATCGTGAAGCACTGCTCTGGCTGGTATATATAACACAATCTAACTTCTGACTTAGTTTCTACACACCAAATGCCTTTTGTTTCAACTATTGTATTTCTTGTCTTGATATAAGTTCTGTTGTATTTTCTCTGCCATAATGAATCTGATACGTTTTATATTCATTACGAACTGATTGATTTTTGCTTGTTGAACCCGTATCTATTTTCAAATTAATCATTTGTAACTGTAAACATTTCGATCTACGAATCTGGTTGCAGAAATATTGTTCATGATGCATTGTCTCATCTGATGATCGCTGCAACTTGAAACTAGATCATAATTCTTCCTATATATTCCATCATTCCACAACAGTATATTATGTTTACATACATTTTCCTAAACCAAAACACGCAAATCAGAGTAATCTCAAAACAAAACTTGCAGCAAAAGTGAGGTTCGAAATCCAACATTACATCTTTGCTCATGCGCCAGTTAGTTATCGAATAAATAAACTGCCAAAATCGTCCCGTTAAAATAAACTGAGTTTATCGAATGGATAACTTTAGGAGGGGTGTTCAGAAACAGAAATCACCAGTTAATCCATCCGTCAAAGTTATCGAATACATAAACCACCGTTAAAAAGACCTCGGAAACCGGCCATTAGAAGGATGGGTGTGTTCTGTATAGGCTTCGTTACTGTGTCCCAACGCCAACTTAGGCACAGCACTGTTAATTGTTTACCCAACCAACGGTGAATAGTTGGCTGAGTGCTCTATACCAGAGAAATAATTTCCTGGCAGAGACACAAACCCCTGGTCGGAGCCAGGAGCTTTACCAGTATCCTTCTTACAACTTACGCCATGAATTGATTAATTTTAGCCATAAAATATGGTATTATGTTTTGGGGCTCTTCACCATATATTGAAAGGCTTTTCAAACTTCAGAAAAAAGAGCAATTAGAAAAATTTGTGGAATATCTCCTAAAATTTCTTGTAGATTACTATTTTTAAAACAAGAAATTCTACCTATTTCGTGCGTATATATTTTTGAAATATTGAAATATGTTAAAATGAACATCAAAACATTCCTGCCGTTAAATTATAACCACAATTATTTAACTCGACAATTGCATGAGCTGACAGTACCATTTCACAGATCTACTTGTTTCGAGAAATCACCAAAGTATATGGGAATTAAGATCTATAATGCACTCGAATTGAAAATTATTGATGATTATTGTTTATTCTGTAAGTCAGTTGAAAAATTTTTAATTTCATAGGGTTTCTACTCTGTTACGGAATATTTTGAAGGGGTACATTAAACATATACTCATTTTCGACATATCCTATACTTATATATATATTTTTGTATTTATACATGTGAATATGTGATTAAGACGATAAATATATATTATTATTATTATTATTATTCGTCAGAGTAAATGTAACTTTCTTCCTATTTTTCAGTTCTAATAAACATACATACTATAATTTTTTTCGGTATATGGAGAAATGCTAGAATTTCAGATGGTTTGAGGCAGAAAAGTGTAGATTTAACTTATCCTACTTTGGAAATTATACCCAATTTATCTGCTCGATTACTCCCACATACTGACGTTTTGATGTATTTAACTGAATAATGGAAACAGTATCTTCATAATGAAGCCATATCGGGATCCTATCTAAAAAACCTCCAACATACCAAATAATGATCATTCAGCCGAATTCTCCCATGTATAAATAAACCTGAGATACCTGTATCTTGTATCTCATTCGATTCGTAGAGGCGTGCCTGTCAATAGGCATTATTTAAATTCTAACGAATAACATGTCCGTGTTTTCATTCGGAACTTTCTTTATCTGACTGCAATAAGCCAACTCAGCATAAGATTTGGTAGATAATTTGAGATCTTTAACATAAAATTTTCAATTATTCAAGACAGGAATGCCGATGAATACGTATTCAGCAGTCAACAATAATCGGACGTCATTATGGCGTACCATCAATTATTGAAAATAATTTCCTTATATCAATTCTTCCTAGAAAGAAACTCCGCAAACCGTTTCTCCAAGTGTTTCGTTGTATTTTTGAACCCTCATAACCCTGACTTTGGAATAACCAGATGAAAAAAATTCAAAGTTACAAAGTTTCAATCGTATAGCTTCTACCCTTCAGATTCTATTGATATCTACATAAAACACCCCGATTTGGTCACTCACTCACTGATTATCATCAAAACTGTTAGACTGAAGTTCTATAATGCTGAAATTTGGTTTGTGAGAGTTTGTATGAGACTTCCGCGAATTTAGATGCTGGTTGTTTGAAAATTGATATATGAAGGACTGCTCCCTATGACATTTGAGAGAAATTTCAAGAATTTCTGGTAAAAATCACCACCACATTTTGAATTACTGGATATAATTAAGCGCTCGTTAAACACCTCATGTGTATTTATGTCAAATACAATTTGGTCTCTTTTCAATTATATTGTAGATTTATTAGTATCTAAGGTGATATAGTTTCTAAGTAATAATCACAACCACAGTTTCCAATGCCTAAGTACCCGTTGTGATGGCAAATTGCAAATACACCGCGATCGTATCATCGAACGTTGTTGATTTTGAACACGGATTGCAAATTAGTTTCACTAGAAGTTGAAATAATAATATTTCATTTAATTGTGATTGAAGAGAAAATTTTGCTTATGGCATTGTACACAATATAATATAATAAAAGTAACAAGTTCACACTTTAATTTCACGTCCATTCATATATTATATCGAAGTTGGTTTCACAAGGGCGAAGAAGAAATGAACAAAATAAAATGATTTTGTCATAAGAAACGTACAAAATTAAGTGAAATCGAACCAAAAATATTCTTATGTAAAATATTGCCCAAGACGAGACTGCATTTCTCACATTGTTAGTTGTTAGTTAACAGATCTCATGTATAGAGTCAAGCTGCTTACTATGCAGTCTTTAACTTTACAGGTATTCGCAAACTCTACACCTTAGTCAAAATATGTGCTTGGACGTTTCGTTATATAAGAATGTGAGAAATGCAGTATCGTCTTGGTAACATTTTACATGAAAATATTCTTGGCTTGCTAGTGTATTCTTCGGAACAGATTTCGACGTCGACCTCAACCTTGACGCGTCGACAAAACTTCGAGTTTAAGGCAAGGCGTCAAGTATATCGACACTGTTCACAATATAGGTCCCAGATCGCAAATTAGATTTCTGTTATTTGCTCCAATTTTTTCAGTTTTATTAATTAAAATACAGTTTTAAGTACATTAACATTTGCGAACGAACGTTTGATATTATAAAAGGCCTTGTAGAGATGATCTGAAAATACCAATGCAGAAAGATTAAAAAGCCTCAGGTGAGAACAGTAAAACACAGACCAAAGGAAAAAAGAAGGTAGTAGTTATTTATAATACAAGTGCAACAGACACTGATATTTGGGGTTTTTGAATGAACGAATGTTAGAATAAGTCCTCTGTACGAGTTTTATACGTCATTTTCAATGAATTTTTATTGAAAATAATGTGATATTTTTATAAATATGCATTGAAAAATATTGATTGGCAAAACTGTTTTCTCTCACGAATTTGACAGATAATAAATAAATCCGTAGCAAGAGGCAACATGTATTCAATAAATATAACCATGGAAACTCTGCTAGATTGAAATATTCTTGGCCATTTTCGTTCTACAAGATGTATCAGAGTGAACAGAGTTGACACAGAATTAAAGAAAAGTATAGGTATTCTAAAAGAAGGTATCTATTCTTAAACTAGGCATAACAAACTTTTGCAGAATGGGCTCCTTTTTTCAACACGAATGCACTTTTGTAGTGTGTCTTGGCAGTTAGTGTTACTCTTACGAAAATTTGCAGATGACGAAATTTGAACTGACGTGTATTCAAAATTTATTTCATCGGAAGTCAGTGTTGACAATCACAAAAGAAAAAATAGAAAGAAATAAGGAGTTTTATCAAAATTCTCAATTGAGTTTTTAGTGATAATTTTTTGGAATTATTGAAATATTATCCCTCCAAGTTACAACAAATGACGAAAAAAATTTAATCTTTTCCATTCCATTGTAACCTCATGAATTTTTGTGCTTTGGTCCAACTGTCTGATACCGCTTTAAATATTCATGCTCTCCTGGTCACGACAGGACGGCTTCGAATGTTCAAAGAATACCAACAAGAGAACAATCAATCAATCATCCTTCGGTGGAACAGCTTGAGTAATTCTGAGACACATCCTTCATTGTGGGGCTTGCAAGGTACATGCTGCATAGTGCGGGACAAGAGTACTGGCTTAATTGGACATGAAAACGTAATAAGAAGACGACATTGTGATAAATTTCGATCGATTGTTAAATCTTCAGGTTGTTAGAATAGATGAAAGCGGCTTGTGGTGGATTTTGAATAGTTTTTTTAATATTTGATGACGAAGAAATGGATGAGGTTTTCACAGGAAATGTGTTATTTACCTTGGATGAATTAAGATTCATATCGGAATAGATATTTATGATACAAGTGAAAAAGGAATTGATATTCTAACACGAGTTCAAAATTCGAAGATGAGCCACGAAGTGTACTTCTGTACGGGTATCATACATCACTTTCTCTAATTCGTTGAATTAGAAATTAATGTAATTATTACATTAATTGAAATATTTCCATGAATATAATTTGGTGATTTTTGCATTGAAAATATTGATTGGCAAAAGACCAACATGTAATCAATAAATACTACCATGAAAACTGTGCTAAAATTAAATATTCTATCACGATTTTGTTTTACAAGACGTGGCAGAATGAACGGATTAGACACAGAAAAACAATAACGAAATGTATCCGTGTTCAGTGAAAATATGACAGTTTCCCGGGTATGATTTAAACGAAATTGTTTATATTAAGAGCTATGTCGTGAATAATTCAGTGAGATCAGTATGTAACGTGGATGCTAATAATTAACAAGAAGTCGATCGCTCTTCAGACTACGTAAAGCCTGAGTGTCCTAAATGAACTTACCCGGTTAACATTCCTAATAGGAGTGTTATATATATATACCATTTGATTCATGAAATTTTCCCGAGTGTCTTTGGTTTATCCTATTTTTGGAAACAATATTTCTGAACATTTCAGATTGAATCATCTAGTCGATTTGTCAAGTTTTCGATAAAAAAAAATTATATATAGGATGAGTCAAAAGTGCTCGACCGGTCGAAAACTCTTGGAAATTTTGTGCTAGGATAATGATTCAAATTTCTAGGGTATCGACAGTAATCAGCGCATAGCATTGGCTTAAATCCTTCACGACTCTATATTCGGGGCGAAAGTAGTGAAACACAATACAACTCTATTTTCTCGAACAAGAAAGCACCATTCTAATAGCATACCTACTCCGGATCTTCGTAAAATTCTGATTTTAAAATACCCCATTTGCCACCATCACACCAACTGCTAAGATACAAATACGAAAGTACGTGGCGTGCATTTTTATTTGAATTTCGAGAGTATTTCACAAAAAAACTGAAATAGGGAAAATACCGTCTAATGCTAGTGGTCAAAGGAAATTCTGCCTCATGCTTTCGAAAATTCGCTCCTTCGTCGCTCGTTCTCGAATTTCGCATTCGTGTTGGAATAGGTTCCCATTCTGCAACTTGTTTTAAGATTTACTATTAGATGTAGAACCAACTAAAGAAAGATTGCCAACACTAGGAATATTTGAAGTTTCCTGTGGATATTCAATTTTTTACTGAACCTGTGAATTTTTTCATCCATAATGAATACTATTGTTATTCTTCTTGCCAATATTCACTTTCAGGAACAGACAGTGAAAATTGGACAACAAACAAATATGTTGTCAGGTTATGTTCTCATTACCTATTGGTTCAGCCTTTACAATGGTAAAGGCTGAGATATTTAATGAAATACCTCTTCTGTGATAGGCTCCGAGAATGCAACTGGAACGGGTAGGACACCTGAATTTTGGCCAACTTAACATTAACGTTCCAGGGTTCTGGTAACCGGAAATAGGATCTGCATGGGTTGGGTACGTTGAAAAATGTGTATTTTAACTTTTTCCCCGTTCTGGTTCCAGAGTGATTGTGCAGCGGCCCTTAGTCGATATTTTTATCTTTCTACTCGACGGTCTCAAAGACCTATGATGTAACATTTAAAAAGTGATTTAAAACAATGTCCCGACATTTTCCTTCTTTTAAGAAAAAATGAACGAATAAAATGATATCTTCTGAATAAAAACATTCGCAAAAATTATTACCTATCAGAAACAAGTTTCATAACCATGATTTTTCCACTTATTTTTATGATTCACGAGTAAAACTTATTATATGGGAGTGTTTCCCTTGAATGTCAGATTTTTTCATAATCGTAAAAAGCACACCTACTTTCCAGTTTCAATTTATAGTTTATATAGTACAATATGTGAATAGAATGATTATTGATGAGAATTAACGTCAAATTCGTCAATTATGCATAACTAATGAAATGATTCAGTCATTCAGTGTAAACAGTTGTTGAATGTGAATAAGTTTATCATTGACAGTTCGTTAGGGTTTCAATTATTTACAACGTAACTACATATTGCTAGTTTGTTCAGTTCCTATTCAATACATGAGTTGATGAATTGAAATACAGGATGTTTGAGATTAAATGGATAATCCAGAAATACCTGATGGAAAAGGTATTGTACAGGGTGGGCAAAATTGAGGATACATGAACTACAACTTTTTAACCGAACGAGATAGAGCAAAATAAATGGCAGTCGTCTTTTCTAGAGAAACTGATCATGCCATCAACTTCATTCCTCTAATCCTTTATCTTCTTTTGTTTTGGAGTTATAGGTCAACATTTAAATTTGGGCGATTCCAACTTTGGTCATCACCTCCGTTTCTGTTAGTGCTAGAATGTTGAAACAAAATCCTTCAACAGACATTTTTTTTATAGCGATCCAGTAGCGTACTATGATTTTTCTCAAGAGGTTTCCTTGCTGAGTCATAACATTGGCATTGAATAATGGGTTTGTTACTGTTTATTGAAAATCGTTCATGAATATATTCTCAAGTTTTCCACCGGAAAGACAAAATATTCAAAGATAATATGTGAAAAAATTTTCGAATAAAACACATTTTAAGAGGCAAATGATGTGATAACTATTAATAAAAAATGATAACAAATCACAGAATTGATAACTTACAATAGAAGCGGCGAAAGAAAGAGTAATGTTATGCCAAGAGTTAGATGGAGCTAGAGGAGGCAAGAAGCGCGACGAAAGCTTTGATTACAAGAATTTTAGGAGATTTTTTCTCTCGGAGCTTCATATTGACCAGGTAACATCTGAATTCAATTGAAGTCTGACGTAGGGAAAGAAAACTAAATGATAGCACGCTCTCTTTCTTTCGGCACTTTACTCTGTCGACTCTATCGTGCCTCCACTAGCTCTCTATTTTGGCATAAAATTCTCTAACAACACTGACTGACAGGTATATGTAATATATTGACTGTGCCATTGTCACTAGTGTCACTATGATATCTATAATCTGTGGTCGAACTTTGTATATCATCATTGAACTTTGGCAACAAGGCTCGCTGTTTTATAATTTATGTTATAGATTATGTTAAAATGTAATTGTTGCCAATTTCATTCCATTGATCAATACATTTTTTCAATTTGCTTCGCGCATTTTTCCATTCATCAATGTTTCCTTTCATGACGAAAGAATTATGACTGATTCCGTTTATATTTTTTCCAATTATGATTCAGTATGATCACCAGTGTAGACAACTGGTAAGTCATATAGTGTGTTGATGTCTGGAATTGTCTTCCACCCCTAGACTTCCAATACTTCCAGAACTAGGACGTGAGAAAACTAGTCATCTCACCAAGAAAAAGATTTTGGACCTCCTCAAAAAACTTCCGGAGTCTTTTACCACAGAAAGGGATGATATTTAACAGATTGTTAATGGTGTCATGCATAAGTTCCCAGTATTCAAGAACTCTTCCATTCATGCCTAATAGCGTGCTACGTACAACTATTTGATGACGCAGTTGCGTGTCCAGACGTCATTTCTCAGGCCGAGTCACCCCTGACAACCATAGTATCACGACGTTGCTGCTCACTCGCCGTCGACTGTAACAACCCTTCCAGTTTAAGGCATATAATTCAAATTTTGGCGCACGATATACGAGAGTATGTTATATTTATTGCTTTATTCTTGTGGATTCGAGAACACCTTTGTCAACTTAACGTTGAGTCATATATACAGGTGTCGGTGAAGATATGCAAAGGACATAATTCTTCGATAAATATTGGGAGATGTAGTTTGTAATGTTTTTTTGGAAATAGACCTCTCTTCTAAGGAACCTTCTAAGGCTTTGACGAGTGACCGGTTTTGATTTTTTTTTGCGTGTTCTAAAATGCACAGTTATGAAACTCAATATTGCCACGAATATTTTACAGGTCATACAGATTCATCTGAAATAAACGAACGGTACAGATCGTTGAGACGAGTTATCACCAGTTATCTATGATTGGCGCTATTTATTTGATCCAAGGCCTGCGACGCATAACCTGTATCGCCTAAGTCCATGTCGAAGTATAGCAGTAATTTTTACAATTCATTTGTGCCGAAAAAAAATGAGTCTTAATGCTCGTATATTAGCCCTTTTTGTGGAAGGTCATGATATGATGTTTGAAGAGGACCATCATGCAAATGTTTTGAAAATAATAGGTGGTTTTGCTGAAGATACGATACCTCGATTTACAAATGCCCCGAAGAGGGGTTGAGTGATACATGATTTTGAAGATCTTGGAAGCCTCTTTACAACAGTGAATAAAAATCGTAATTTTTAAGAACTAATTCCACAAAAGCTCAAAAGAGCCACCTTGGATATTTCGGTTATTTTTACAATGTACGCGTCCCTTTTTACGATCTTCAAAAATCTTTAAAAAATCACATTTTTGTAAAAATTTTATTGTTTTATGAATATAACTTAAAAAGTCACTTCTACAAGGTCCGCAAGGAAAAAAATAACGAAGTCGTCATGCTGGGATGTTCTGTACAGAATATGCAGAAAATGAATTCTATATACAAAATTATGAGTTAACCATCAGGAGAAAGAGCTCACACAGTTATGTAATCGTTTGATAAAGTAATCAACGAATAGTATTGTTCATCAAATATATTTCCTTCTTTTCAGAGATACTTAATTGGCTGCATAGATAGTTGTTACATTAGAATTCTACCATCACAAGAAATTCCAAATTCTTCAACAGAAATGGTTTTCATTCTGTTTTGTTACAAGGTGTATGTGTGACAATGAGAAATTATTCACCCATGTGTATGTTCTAGCACCTGATTCAATACATGATAGTAAATTTTTTTGAAAAGTCAATGTCTTGATGGCATACAAACGGAAGAGTTGGAATTTCCTAATAATGAGGATTTAGCTTATAAATTGTCTGACTATATGATGGATGGTTTCAGAAATAATAATAGTCTAACCAACAGGCAGAAAACGTGCAATGCAAAGTTGTCACAGGTCAGAGTATGTATAGAAAATACTTTTGCCCTCCTTGAATGCCGTGTTCGAACAATCCAGTTCGCAGAAACAGTAAGACTGGAATTAATTTGTCTGTTAATTGTTTCATCCTGTACTTTACACAATATTTGTGTTCTCCAAAAAGATGACATAGATGATATCATAAACATCAATCAGGAAATTGAGAAAGACAGGGATCAGAATGAACATAATGATTTCTTTACATTTGACACAAGGGGAGCTATCTCCAAAATTGCCAGAATCATGACTGATACAATGATTTGTATATAAAAATATGAATGTTCATATATTATTTGAAGATGATTAAAAATTGTAAATTCTTGAATTTTGTGGAGGAAAATGTCTACCTAACATAATTTTTGGAGTTCCTTTGAAAGTAATGACTTGTAAAAAAACAATGATCACCTCAATGATTTGATTCAACTGTTTGTTTTACTCATCCATTCCACAAACCTAGCATCCATCCCACAAACCTAGTTTAGGCCAAATTCTCTGATATAAGAAAATGATGTCTAATTTCGAACATAAATAAAGATCATTATTATTATTGTAACTTTTAAAAGCATATTGAAAAAAGTTTTACCTGTGGTACTATGAGGTGTCCTAAAGTTTTCTATATTCACTAAAAATTTACAAATTAATTCAAACAGGAAGTGAGTAGAGGTTTCAAAATATCATTACGGTAGATGTTCATTAATTAAAAACTGTTCGTCATGATACCAAAATGTCTTGACTGATTGAAAAAGTTGTGGGAGGTATAATTCGCAACTCGGAAATGGCGAAAATGCTCATACAACGAACAAGATATATTCCATGATTGGGTAAACGTCATAGGTATAGATAAAATCGCTTCGATAAGTAGAAATTGACTGGCCGAAGAGATCGTCCTCCGATTGAACAGATGTTCTATGCCGAACGTTCCAGATGTGTACTTCCCTCAACCTGGATATAATAAAACGATTCAGAGACATGAGAACGATTCCCTATGATTTTCCTTCAATAATTATTGTTGTTTTGGGAAAGATATTTGAAAAATAGAATTCTTTAATGGATTCTCATACCCTTCTGATGAAAAAAATGAAATTTAGCAGGTAAGTGCAATGACACAAAATGCATCTGATTTACAATTTTTTGTTGATAATACTTCCAGTTGAATCGGAAATACCCTCAACTTATATTACATGTTATATTATATTATATTTATATGGGACCTCGATGTTTTGTGTGTTCATAGAAAGTAATGAAGGAGTTCAATCTCTGACATCGTCTTCGATCGGAGCCAGCTACCCATCCAGACATGCGCCGCCGACTCCGATCCGAGTCAGTGGTCAGTGGTCTTCAAAGCTTCAGTGATTCACCGGCGTTTGCAATAGATATGTTATTATTACATATGTACAACGAAGCGATCAATCAACATGAGAATCAAGGAACACAAGGCCAATTGTAGACTGGGACATTCAGAGAAATCCGCAGTCGCAGAACTCACACTGAACAACACGAATCATGCAATAGAATTCGACCAAACCCAAGTGTTATGTACCACTACCGCATACTACACCAGCAGTGGCGTAACGTTTCTCAGCGAGCCCCCCCATGATCATTCCCGGGCCCCATCCCTATTAAAAAAAATTTCAATTTTCCACTTGTTTCTACCGTTGCATTCCATTATTATATTACAATTGATTTTAAACAAACAATTAATACGTCCTTTTTCACACGTTTTTCATAGATTGTTTGTCTATACTCTTCATTAATACATTAAATGGTTTTTTTTTTCGAAAGCTCAACACCCCAAACAAAAACACACACACAAACAAGGAAGCGAAAATCCGACCGCCCAACCTCACGTGGTAGGTGAGCTTTGTAGAACGCTAATGCCGGCGGCAACCATTCTCTTGAAATTTTCGAATTTTTTCGTTTTTTTGAAATGAAAGTACTATCTCCAATGAAATTGTGGAAAAAGCTCGAAATTTATTGAAGATTATGAGCTTTTCATAGCAAAAATCGTGACCCCTTAATTTTTTCGAAAATTCGATCGAGAGAAACGAAAAATTGACTGGCTAGATTGATTTGGCTCTTTGCAAAGTTTTTGTGTACATGCCAACTGTAGAAAGCACACTTTTCATTATAGGTTTTCTCAATATATTCGATCCAGCGCTTTATTTCCAAAAGAACACAAGAAGCTTTCTTTTCGTTGCATTTTCACATTCATGTGAAAAAGAGAAAAAAAATATTCTCGGAAAAGCAATAAAAAGCCGATGAAGGGAATTCATCCTGGTTCTTTCTATTTCTGTGTGATCATTGATGGTTGCGTCGATAATCAAAAACAAAAGGACGTATGGAGATCTAAAATTTTTCTCACGCTCGTGGACAAAAAAACTAAAGTTGAAAATGCTTGAAATTTTGTTTTTTCTAATATCTCTCAAAAACAACTGATGATACTTAAAAATTTCGATTTCATCCTTTAATCCTTTAGTCCCGTGGTGCATTATAATATGATACTTCAAAGATTTCGTTATAAATCAAATTTATAAGATCATGTTTATTTATCATTTTAACTGTTATTTGAATTTAATTTTTAGACTTAGCTATAATTTTTTGCTGTCTTATAAGCTTAATACCTCAACAAATTCACTCATAATTTTAAATCTATTATAAATATATAACATTAGCAGAAAATAAGTTTTTACTGTCTTAAAAATATAAGGAAAAAATTAAATAAAAGGTTCAACAACCGAGCCCTCAGACCTCGCGCCCCCCCCCCAACGGGGTGGCTGGGAGGGTGTACGTCACGCCACTGTACTCCAGGCTTCACAGAGGAGCAATCGAAATTCATGAACACCCAACGAATTTCAATAGATCGGAGGAAACTTTAGAAATCAATAGAACATGGATGCCAGTACTCAAAAACACCAAACCACTTCCCTACAATAATAACCGGGTTCGTGAAGTGAATGAAAATCGGGTACCGCATATGAACCGGTCGGACAGCGGCGCGCGTTCGGGATCGGGACGAGACCGGTCAAGCGCGGCCACGCCCCCCGACCGATTTTATGTAAGGACGTACAATCTGCGTCCCCGTCACACTCAGGCAGTTCCGAGCAGTTCAATCTAGTGAGAACATCTCCTGAAATTTAACTCCTGAAGATGGCAGACACTCGAACTGGCGAAACGTCGAGAACTAATCCACGACGATGGCCGGAATGCTCGAAAGAACACGTTACACAGATATGTTTTTATTGTGTTGGCATATATTATAAACTTCGTTTCAAAAGATTTTCAACTATTTGACAAAATAGTTAAGATAAGTGTGTCATTTAGAGAATAATTAGCATAGTGCTGAAGAAACATATTTTTAAATGATGAAGAGCTTCAAAAAGAGGCAAAAAAAATTATGGAAGAATGACTTGACGACCAGTTTGATGGTAGTGATTTCCGGAGTCGAGTGATTTACAACTTTCGAAAGATGAGGAAAAACCACAAGTTCAGACTTTAGAGTATTTTACAGAAAAAAATTACGCCTGGGGAGACCAAAATTTACCTCCAAATGATATAAAATGCTTTTTGTTCAATGAAACCATGAGTTTGAAGGTATTTCCACTTGGCAATGATGTATTGGATGTCTTTTTCATTTGTTGTGATGAGAAGTTTCTCAATTTCATATTGAAAGAAACCGATGAGTATGCAGTAACAGTTAGTTAGGCTTCAGAAAGAGAATCAGAGACATGATTATGGAATCAAACTCTACATGCTGACAGAACCTGGTGGACTCGTAGTTATATTTGCAGTATACACTGGTGCACATGATAATGAACCTAGTGGCACTGGTCACGCTTCTAAAGTAGTTCTCAAACTGATGGAAGGTTTACTAGAAAATGGACAAGCTCTGAAAAAAAAAACATATTATACAGGAACTTTAAGGAGCAAACTGAAAGATATTCCTCAAGAATTTAAAAACATAAAATCAAATAAAGGATAAAATATTTCACGTTTCAAGAATGGAATTCATATTGGGAAATGGAAAGATAAAAAGGATGTTATGTATATTACTACCCAGTACGGGAATGAATTCGAAATATGTCTGCAATCGACCGACAAGATCAGCTTCTCCCCTACTTTCCCTGTGAAAGAAAGACCATGAGATGGTACAAAGATCTGTTCATTCATACTCTTCAACTTCTCCTCTTGAATTCTCAGAAACTATATAATACGAACACTACAAAAAAAATGAATCTGTACGACTTCAGATTGTCTTTGGTGAATGGTCTACTTCCAATTAAACCACCACCTGAAATTCAGCCGCAGAGGGAAAATCATTCAGTTTCTAAAATAACTGAAAAATGACAAGAAAAAGGAAACACTGCGGTGCCGATATTGTAGTCTGAACGGATTAGGCAGAAAACAACAACGTTATTGCTTCTGGCTCCAATCGGAGCCACTGGCTTTCATAATGAAAATCACTCGTATGTGCCGGCGGCTCTTTTTTATGTTGTTTTTGAGTTCATGTTCAAAATATAATATCTTCTTTTATATTTCTTATTATTTTTGACCTTTCTGTAGTTGACATAAAAATTTTGGTTCGGTCACTAGCAACATCTATTGTATTTAAACTGGCAGTCAACGTGATAATGATTTGTATTCTGAAAGAAATCTCATCTCTCGTTCAACAGTAACGAAAACATGACAACGTTTTAATGGAACTGTGAGTGTCAAAAATTTGCCAAAACCTAGCAAATCCCCGACCGCAACGAACTATGAATTCTAAACATTGCATTTCATTTAGAAGAATCACCCCAAACTTCTACTACAAATTTGGTTATCCTAAAGTTTTGCGAGCGGCAAATGTTTGTTTAAACAGAACAGTTAATCGCCATAACTAACAGTATTGTTCAACTAAGAATCCTCATTAGATTCATAAAGATTATACCCAGCGTCCACAGAAGTTGAATGTTCGGATGGGAATTTCCAAAAAAAGGCTGATAGGCCCATTTTTTATTGACGGAAATTTGAGGGGTGACAAGTATTTTGATTTACCGAATAACAAAATAATTCTTGCATTTCAACAAAATGGAAGTTACCTCAAAATGTTTGGTTTTAACAAGATGGAACTATGGCCTGTTCGTTCTCCAGATCTTAGACCGTTAAATGTTTTTCTTTGGGGTATTCTAAAATCACGTGTTTACGTTAGACGCTCAACGAGCTTGCAGGAATTGAGACAAAGAATTATTGATGAATGAATACGTAGAGAGGTTTTGAAAAGAGTGACTCAAGAATTTGTTAATAAGATGCCACATTGTGAGGAGTGTAGTTGTAGAAGTGACAGTTATTTTTTGTTTTCCTAGGTTTTTTACACTAAACCCAGTATGTGCGCTTTCGAAATCCCAAGCTGTATCAAAATCTGCAAAGATGTACAGGAGATCCCACATAAATTAAAAAAGTCGAGGTTATTTCCGGTTCAACCGGAAGTATATTATCAACGAAAAATTGTACATCAGATGTAGATTTATATTTGGAAATTCACAAAGAACAATTATCAAAGACCAAGTACAGAATGAATTTTATAAATGCGCTGATAAATTATTACTGTTACGCTGAATCTGTTCTTTGCGCTAGCATGATTATTTACTTACGGGATACTTGATGGAAGAACTGTAAAACAAATTTGTCATTATTTTCTTTTTCTTCTAACAGTTGGATATGAGGAAGCTACCCGGGCGCACGTGCCAAGGACTAATGAGGACGAAGCAGTCGACTGACGCATTCAATCAATGGTTGCATTCACCGAATGAAGATTTTGCCACCGCTTCGCTGCCGCTACCTAGCATAAATTGAAAGCGCTCCCAAAATGCCCGCTTCTCCAGAACATGTTGAGTTTGTAGCGTATGCGCCACCGGACGATTCCGCAACAGTTGCACAACTGTTACCTTCGTCAGCTGCCACATGTCTCTCATTTGCCTCTCCAATGCTTCGAGTTTAGTGTTCTTTTCTTGGTAACTTTTTGATAAGTTCTTATTTTGTGACAACGAGAAATCAACAACTAAATCTGTAGGTTTTTTTCTTTCTAGATCCATACCTCACTACCTGGCCTGTTATGACAAACACTTTGCGCTCTTTTGACACTTAAGTCGAAATACATTTGAACTGTTTGTCTTCGGTTATAACTTGAGGGAGGTTTTTTGATACGGCGTGATATTCGGCAGACTTTTCCTCTGACAAAATTAAGTTTGTGCACCACTTTTTCTCTGCTGTCAAGAATCAGATTGAAGGTGCTACCCCAATTTTTCGGCGTTACATGGTAAACTTTTTGTAGATTATATTATCTATTGTTTCAAGATATGTTTCATGTTACTCTTTTGCACCACCTGATCTAGTATCGCAAATAGCGTTTCCTCAGTTTATGGGTATATCTAAATAGGTGTTTGATGCCAGCAAGTCCACGTCTCCTTGTTAAATCCTTGTTCCAGGCTGGCCATCGATGGCCAACTCGGATGAGTCGGGCGGATCATTAGCCGAATTTATCCATTGATGTGAAGGGTTGTTGTTACGGTCATAAAGGGTCTATATTTGTTCTTTTTATCTTAGACATGCCGCTTTCATTACTTTGTGCCTTGCGCCTTTCGGTCGCCGAGACCGTAGGTATGCAGTCCGTGTTGTACTGAGACAAAAAATGGGAAGTTCGAAAAAAAAATTCAAGATATCGATTGCAGCCTGAATTAATCTGTAGAAGCGTTATCTTTTTAACTGGGTTGGGGTTCATTTAGTAAATATCGGGAGATCTCGAATTTCTTGAAAGCCGATAAACCTCGAAGAACTGAACCGTATACTCTTCTGAAATTGCATTAGAACTCCAGAAAACGAATATAAAAGTCTGCTAAAACGTTTCTTCAAGAGCGGAACCAATAAAATCGAATTATGCGCCTTTCGAATATAACTTTTAGCCAACATTTCATCAAGTTGTCTTTGAAACGAAAATTTTTCCTTCCGTGCGAAAACTCGGTCTGTCGACTACGGAATTCAATCATTTTAAGACGAAAGCCCTTAGGAAGTGGAAATTGATGTTCAGCGAAATGTAAACGAATGAGAAAATTATTTTTTCACCTTCCGGTCCTCTCCGGAGGCAAATCAGATTCCTCTCTAACACATTTAGACTCTCACCGCCAACGCTTCAGAAATTCCAAGCGGAAATGTGACCTTATACCGAGACAGCTTCAATGCTCGTAATATTGAGGGAAGCAATAAAAGATTCGTTTTGCCGAATCGATGGTGGGGGAAATATCGAGACGTTTCTACGGAAACCAAAGGACCACTATGGGGACTACTAGTGTCCCATAGCTTTCAAGAAACCTTTCTTTTCTTAAGTAGATAGTACTTCAATTAGAGTTCTAAGAACCCTCACTCATGTAAAAAAATTTTCAGAAGCATTTGTTTCGGTTTGGTATACCATTACACATGTACACATATTTGCATTATTCTTAGATCTCTCGAAGGCATATGACAGCGTTGATCATAAAATACTGTTGGAAATAATTGAATACTATGGAATCAGAGGGTTGCTATTAGAATGGTTCAGATCATATTGAACAGAACGTCAACAGAGAGTATTGTTAACAGAAGAGGGGGAAGAAATAAAATCGCACAAAAGACAAAACAAGGAAGTATATTAGGATGTATATATTTTTTAATATACATAAATGATCTATCACGAGTTGAAAGTACTGAAGAACTGATGGTATTGTTTGCTGATGACACCAATGGATTTTTGTGGGATGCAAATCTCGAAAAACTAATAAACTAAACAATTACTTACATCAAAATAGGAGAATGGCTACGAACCCGAAAACTACAACTCAACGCCGGAAAAACGAGTATCCTCAGAATCCAACCCTTAACACAAAATATGCCAGAAGACTTAATGATAGGTGAAATACATATCAGTCCACAAGGAACTACAGAATTCCTGGTAATTATATTAGATGAACATCTTAATTGGGGAGAACATATTAAAATTACAAACAGCAGCTTAAACTTAGTGTGCTATATTATCAGAGTACTGTCCAGATATCTAAGGGAAGAACAATTGAAAACAGTTTATCATGATAACTTCGAATTAAAAATGAGGTACGGAATAAATTTTTATGGAGGGAATAGAAATATAAAAAACATCTTTGTCACACAAAAGAAAGTTCTAAGAGTTCTTCTCGGTCTTAAGTATAGAGGTTTATTAAGAGAGAATAAGATTCTCACAGTATATGCAGTTTACATTCAAGAATGCCTAAACTTCGTTATCCAAAATAAACGACTTTTACAATGACCGAGAAAGGTTGTCACTATGCTTGTTAAAAATGTACAATAGACTGCCAAGTCACATTAGGAAAGACACAAATATTAAAAAATTTAAAAAAATATATACATGAAATGCTAATGACATTAGAGCCCTATGATTTAGAAGAATTGTAATTGTAATTTTTTTTTTTGACACAATGATCTTCTGGCTACTTGTAGTTACTAGAAATGGAGATATTTTCTATTCTATTTTATTATCGCATAAATCCAAAAATAAACAATTTTAATGCTAAACTAATTCAAAAGGCGCGATTTCTTGTCGCGCGAGTGAAAAATCGCAATCACCAAGACAGAAATTCGAAAATGTTTCATGCGCCCACTTGCGACTAATAAATCGCAACTGCATTCAGTAAAAACGTTGATTTTCCTGAAAACCGCTGCGTTGTAGCTCTTCTATTACGATAAGATTAATATTAACAAAAGGATCTTATAAAGTCACCCAAAAAAAAAATAAATAAAGAATTGACACTTACACAAAGAAGTTCGGACTTGGGCAGCAATTGAATTGCGATATTTTTGTTGTAAGTTGGACTCATTCTGATTTGGGACAATCTAGTCGCTTCAAAAATGCTACTGTTTAGTCGCAGCGATTATTCAGTCACAAGTGCGTGCATTCCCATTCAACTGTATGTGTTTCATTTTTGCGACGCTAGACAGAAAATCGCATGTGCACGAGTACACCTCAAGTTTACACTGTTTACATTTAAAAAAAATAGGCACCATAGTGTTTCTGAAAGTACAAGGGTTTGATACTTCGCTACGTGAAAAATCAATAACATAAGTAGGTATATCGGACTCAGGGTTGATTATCCTTACAAAAAAAAAACCAACCAAATCACTTGGTTTGAGATTTCAACGAATCTCTGTGACTCTAACCGACTTGACAGTTCCTAAATAGTTCAACCAAATTTTTGTGAAACCCATCTTATTACTAATAGTCAGTAGTACTAGCTGACATTACGTTTACAAAAGACTATAAACCATCATGAATGTAAATAGTAAATGAAAACGCAGGTAAATGTAGGAATTTAAGTCGAATAAGTTTCTATATCTATAGATAATTGGCAATATTGTTTTGAAACGCTCCCGGATGAAATCAACAAATTTCTTGAATTATTCATGAGTCCTAAATTTCACTTTATTGCTTCATTAGGGATGGCTCTGCTAACCCTCGACTGAAAGTCTACCAATTCATTCCAATCATTTCGGAGAGGACAGCTTTTTGTCTAGGACCTTGTCCTAATGAAGTTTCAGAGAACTAATGAATTCACAACGAGCTTTTCGACCCTTCGTCGAAATTGTAGTCTGTGGAAATTTATGGAAAATCGAGAACAAGTATAATTCCGAGAGGAATTTGCATTTCTCCATGATACTACAATGATATTCACGAAATGTATCGAATATCCGTAGATATCGTGATAAGAATATTCCAATTGGAACGAGCCCAGAAACTATACAGGGTGTCCAACGAGAAAGTACATATTCTTACCATCACGAAATGGACAATTGGATATGTCTCCTATGTTTCCTTGTCAATATAGGAACAGGATTATTTATTCTTTCTGACCGAAATTTCATTCCACTATATTCCTGCTTCTTTATCTGAATCAAGTGTTTTTTTTCTGAATTTGTAACACTTTTTAGCTTCTGTTGGATTATGTATATCGGATATCATATTTCCAGTGCCTTAATCAGAAAAATAAATTTTGACTGTTGATGGGAAAATGGCCACCCTATAGGTCACTCTTCGAATTTTTTCTGAATTTATTTGAAATGCATAAACACGGGAATATAGTTCTTTCATTCAAATTTCGGTCACTCCCCTCAACATTTCATAATGATTCAATAAATCTAAAAAAGTAGTGTATTTATCGAACATGATAACTTTCATTCCCATTCGGAAGATCATGTTCATGTTCACAAAAAATTTCGAAATTTTCCATTTATGATAGGCAGAAATTCAATTTGTCACTAATCTGCGTATTTTCAGACCTCCATACTCAATATTTTCCAATGATAAATTGGTGAGTTAAAGTTGTGAGCTGCTTGTAATTTTCACTCAGCCTTTTTCAAACAATTATTAATTTATGTGTTTTCTGAGGATTTGAAAATTGATTTCGTCTTTTGAATTTTTTTTTAACTGAGCTTTCTTGAATGCAGACATTAAAAATAGACAACATACAATGAATTATTATCAATATTGTCAAAATGTAATATCATGAGAAAATGGTAAATGAAAAGATATCAAACATTTATTTTTGATTTGCTCGATCATTATTAAATATTTCTTGAAGAAATTTCTTGGATTCGAGCTTCACATGTTGGAATGACAATGAATAATTCTAATAATGTTCCTGTATCTTCAGATTTGTTTTATCATTATAAGCTCGTTCAGAAATGTGAAAGAAATTTTAATGATTGCATTCTATTCCTGTGTTAATTAGTTTCAAGAAAATATAAAAAAAATTCAGGGAGTGGTCATTCTCACATCAGCAGTAAGACTTGATGTACTGTATGTTGTAAATTTTGTGCATATTAAGATTTCGAAATATTTGGAGTTTTCACTTTGAGTAGATGAATTCGAAGGAATACTGTTGAGGTGCATAAACCAAGTTTATCGCATATTCTTATTCTTATGATTCTTATCGATATGAATTAAATGGTAGAATATTAGTTTTTTGAGCTGATATGTGATGATGTGGATGTGCCACTGGCTTAGATGAACCTATAATAGATGCAAAATATCTCGAAAACTGAATGAGCACAAAATTCGTAACTTACGGCACAAATTGGCAAAAAATGGGCACAATTTATCGAAAAAAGAAAATTTCCAAAATTCCACATATGAGTCACAGCGTCAAGTTGGTGACTCATATTGAAATTTCGAAATATCTCGAAAACTGAATGGGCACAAAATTAATAACATGCGGCACAAATTGGCACAAAATGGGCGCAAAATTCCCAAAATATTTTCATATCAAAATTCCACTAGTGAGTCACCAACTTGACGCAACTTAAATCATCCTGCATATAGGCAAGGAAACATAGACATTTCTAAAGGCGGCTTCGTGATGCTGGTGGTTGACTTTATATATGGTAGGAGTATGTAAAGTTCTTTGTCGGACGCCCTGTATATTCTGACATCGAAATGTCATACAAGGTGAGTCAATCGGTGGATAACTTCAAATTGGTCTGTGCTATGGGAATGATTCTGATCTTCACTTAATTGACTATTTTTGATTCGATATGGGCTGGTCTGAAAGTGAGGATACTAATTAAATGAACTGTTCCTAAAAAGCATGGCCATCACAGACAATATTTTCCTGGGAATATCAAATCCTATAACCGGTGTGAAGATAGCGGCCACTCTCCTCGGAGATAGCGGCCGTTTCATCAGTGGCGTCGGGTGAAATATACCTAATGTATATCGACACAGCCGCATTCAACAATCCTATTGTCATTGGGAAAACACCGAAGAAAATGGCCTCTACAGATGAAACTTTCAGGAAACGTCAATTATGATCTAAGGAACAAGTGTTATCAATCTCATTTCCTTTGGAAGGGGCTGAGGGGTGGATATCGACACCGCCGCCTCCAACAATCCTATTGTTATTAAGAAAATACCGAAGAAAATGGCATCTACAGATGAAACTCACATCGGACCCGCCTCCAAGAATCGTATTGTCATCAAGAAAACACCGAAGAAAATGGCCTCTTTAAATGAAATTTTCAGGAATCGTTTATTATGTTCTAAGGTACAAGTGTTATCAATCTCATTTCTTTCGGAAGAGGCTGAGGGGTGGATATCGACACCGCCTCCAACAATACTACTGTCATTGATAAAACACCGAAGAAAATGGCCTCTACAAATGAACAAATGAATGTGTTTCGGTCTTACTCCGAGGGGGCGAATCCCTCCCGGGCACCACCTTGGATTCAACACTGTTACAAATTAACCGTGGTTGCGACCGTGGTAGTTATTGAAAAGTAGGTACAGTTGAAATTATTCACTATCAAATTTATGAGGTAAACCTGGAAGTAACCTTTACGAATTTCATTTGACGCTTTCTGAAATACATTTGATGCATTCTGAAATACATATGGTACCCTCTGCAATTCATTTATAGTTTTCTGAAATACAATTGACTCATCTGATTTACATTTGATTATAGGAAATCAAGAATACGTCCGCACTATCATGCTACAATGAGTTTTCAAATTCTTATGCACATATTATTGCTCACATGCGAAAGAAATACTCTTTTTAGGCATAGTATTCTTTTAAAATTGAACATGAATATAATGGAAGACTGGGCACTATATCCTCTAGTTTAAATTTTATTTCAATTTATTAGAGCATTGAACTCGTTTGAAAATGTACTTATATCAAAGAAGTATTTTTTGTAAATAGCTATATTGTATTGAATGTATCTGAAACAAATAACTGTTGCTTCAGTATCGTTGTAAGCACAAATTATAACATACATAATTCGAGTTTTGCTTTTTTAAGTCTACATAATACCAACCTAATATTATACCTAACAAACTTATCCTGCTAATTCTATTTTCTTCGGTGTTTTCAAAATGACAATGAGACTCTTGGAGGCGGTGTCGATATCCACTCCTCAGCGCCTCCCGAAGGAGAATAGGTTGATAAAACTTGTTGCTTAGAACATACGGAAAGAATTTTGAAAGTTTCATCTGTAGAGGCCATTTACTTCGGCGTTTTCGTACTGACAATAGGATTGTTGGAGGCGGCGGTGTCGATATCGACCCCTCAGCGCCTTCCGAAGGAAATGAGATTGATAACACTACTTCTTTAGATCATGAAAAACTCATTCTGAGAGTTTCATCTGTAGAGGCGATTTCCTTCGGTGTTTTCCCAATGACAATAGAATTGTTGGAGGCGGTGGTGTCCATTTCCACCCCACAGCCCCTTCCGAAGGAAATGGAATTGATAACACTTGTTTCTTAGATCATAATTAACGTTTTCTGGAAGTTTCATTTGTAGAGGCCATTTTCTTCGGTGTTTTCTCAATGACAGTAGAATTATTGGAGGTGGTGTCGATTTCCACCCCTCTGCCCCTTCCGAAGGAAATAAGATTGATAACTCTGGTTCTTTAGATCACAAAAAAACTTATTCTGTGAGTTTCATCTGAAGAGGCCATTTGCTTCGGTATTTTCCTAATGAGAATAGGATTTTTGGAGGCGGCGGTGTCGATATCCAATACACCCCTCAGCCCCTTCCGAAGGGGATGGGAGTGATAACACTTGTTCCTCAGATCATAATGAACGTTTCCTAGAAGTTTCATTTGTAGAGGCTATTTTCTTCGGTGCTTTCTCAATGATAGTAGGATTGTTGGATTCAGTGTCGATTTCCACCCCTCAGCCCCTTCCAAAGGAAATGAGATTAATAACACTGATTCATTAGATCATAAAAAACTTATTCTGTGAGTTTCATCTGTAGAGGCCATTTCCTCGGTATTTTCTTAACGACAATAGAATTGTTGGAGGCGGCGGTGTCGATATCCACCCCTCAACCCTTCCTAAGGAGATGAGATTGATAACACTTGTTCCTAAGATCATAATAAACGTTTTTTGGAAGTTTCATTTGCAGAGGCCATTTTCTTCGGTGTTTTTCCAATGGCAATAGAATTGTTGAAGGCGACGGTATCGATATCCACTCCTCAGCCCCTTCTGAAGGAGATGAGATTGATAGCACTTGTTCCTCAGATCATAACAAACGTTTCCTGACAGTTTCATTCGTAGAGGCCATTTTCTTCGGTTTTTTCTCAATGACACTAGGATTGGTAGAGGCGATGTCGCCTTTTCCGAAGGAAATGAGATTGATAACACCGGTTCATTAGATAATAAAATACCTATTCCCATACACTTCTCATGCAATCTGTGCTAAATATCTATTATGGTTTGTTTCACTCTCATTTGAATTACAACATATTATTATGGGGTAGTTCAATGAATGTAAACAGGATTTTAATTGCCCAGAAGCGAGTACTCAGAATGATGTTTCGGTTGAGCTTTCTGGATTCTTGTAGACCATTGTATGTGCATTATGAAATAATGACAGTTCCTAGCATTTATATATATTATTTTCTTCTTTATGTAAAGGAAAACTTCAGTACTTTCTCAAAATTGTCTGATTGTACAAATTATAACTCGAGGAAGCAGTGTATTTTCTCTCTATTCCTTTGCACAGGCCCTCCAAATACGAGTGCTCCCCATATTATCAGGGGATAAAACTTTCTAATCATCTCCCATCTCTAGCGAATGCTAGAGTGTCCTGCTTTCAAAAAATTTTAAAAGATTCTACTATCTTCAAAAGCCTACTATAGTCTCAAAGAATATTTCGATGATGTCAGTATTACTTTGGAATAATGTAACGACCTTTGTGATAATTTGGTTTAGTAATGAGAGGGTTGTTTTAGGTCTTGATTACAGAGATTAAATTTGACAGAATGCCGACGTTTCGATTTATTTTAAGTCTTCATCAGGGCTCTACAATAAACGATACATATAAGTGTGGAAATTCCCTCAGAACATATAAAAAAGTATATATGATGGCTATACACTAAAACAAGAAATAGGAACACAAAAAAATACGTGGACATTCAAAAGAGAAAAGCATATATGATCATCTTATTTTAACTATTTTTACAACAAAAATTTGTTCATTTTTTCTATATACTCTTCAATCAAGCTACTCACATTGCCAGTTGGTCTCTATTGTCTTCTCATAAAATAAAACTGAGGATGAAACAACAACAGACATCATGCGGATTGAAACTTCTGTACTTGAATATGTAGAATGGAAATGAACTGGACGGTTTATATTCAGTGTTAATTATCTGGTATCATGAACGAAAAAACGAAACAATATGTATAACCAGCCAACAATGACTTCTACGAATATTTAGATGATAAAATGCGTAATCTCTGTATCAGATCGAAATAGGCAGTGTTTAGGTTGTCAATATCGCTTCTCTTATTGATTGAATTCCTGTCTTTCCTAATTTCTAGCATTTCACAAAATAATCTCTTCTTCAAGTTAGTTTGAGTGTCTGAAATAGTGACATTTTCAAAATCAAATGAGTGCAATTCGTTGAAGGCATGCTCAGCTAAAGCTGTGTTGTTGTCTTTAGCTCTAGTGGGATTGTGTATATTAATATTAACACAGTCTCTTTTGTGCTCAGCAATTCTTGTCTTAAGAAACCTATTAGTCTGACCTATATATACCCTGCTACAATGCCTACAAGGTATTCTATAGATAACATTAGATCTCAAGTCCAAGGCTGTTTCCGACTTTGATTTGGAATAAAAACCCTTGACTGTATTGACTGGTTTGAATGCTATTTCCACTATATCATCTCTTAAAAGATAGCTTACCCTCTCAGAAAGTCCCGCTACATAAGGAATCTTGAAATATCTTTTAGCCGTAGTTTGTTGTCTAAGATTAGTTGTTTCATTTCTATTCAGAATTCTTTTAATCAGTGACACAGGGTAACTATTTTTAATTAAGAAATTCTTGATTTTATTAAAGTTGTCAATGTGGAACTCCTGGCTAGCTAAACGAGAAGATCTGAATTTTAAATTTTCTATGAGATTTATTTTATGCGTGAATGGATGTTGTGAGTTGAAATTCAAGAATCTCTCAGAGAAGGTTGGTTTATGGTACCAATCAGTCTTCAAACAGCCTGATGATCTGACAACACGTACGTCCACAAAAGGTAATTCAATGTTCTCCTCGATCTCTAAGGAAAATTGCAAACGCGGATGGAATGAATTAAAAGAATTTAAAACTATATCAACACTCTGTGCAGGTACCGAGGTGAAAATATCGTCAACGTACCTCTTGTAAATTGGAACTTCGAAAGGTAACTGTGATAATGCGTAATTCTGCAATTCGGACATGACTATGTCCGAGACAACTGGTGCCAAACAATTGCCTATACCGAGCCCAAAAATTTGAGTGAAGTACTGATTATTAAAAATAAAATAACTGTTGTCAACGCAAAATTTGAACAATTGTATAAATTCATCCTCGGTCAGACGAGTGTGTGGTTCGACTTTGGTCCAGTACTTTCTGATAAGTTCAACCGCAAGTTCAATCGGAATGTTGGTGAATAATGAACTAACATCCAACGAAATCAAAATATAACTGTCAGGAACGTTTACATTGGTTAGGTCTTCGACAAACTGAAAAGAATCTTTAACGTACTTTTCATCCTTCTCAAAAACATTTGTCAAAAGTCTTAGCTGGACTAAGTATTTATGAAGAATTTTAGCAGAGAGTCTGTTTGAATACTCTGTTGGTGCTAAGCTTGGAAATCCTGATGTAATGTGTTGAATTGTTTCTGATGTTGCTTTGCACATTCTGCATTTGTCGTTGTCCACGCGGGTCTTCATTATATAGGTGTGTATTTGAATGTTGTGCGTTGCTTCTATGTTGATAAGGCCTCGTCCTCCTTGTTTCCTAGGTAACTACAACCTCTCGATGGCGGAGTTAGGATGTAATGCTCTGTTGTTTGTAAGTGTTATTCTGGTTAACCTGTCAAGTGCCTGTATGTCTGTTGTGGTCCTCTATATGACTCCAAATGAAAGTGAACTTTCTTTGCGTATGCGAACTTTCAGAGTATCACTCGGTTTGGTATTCTTGACTCGTGACTATAAGGTCGCATACGTTCTGTTTACAGCGAGTGTTTACAGCGAGCGCTTTGTATCATTCGTTTTCGTGATATAGTTTGATTTTTCTGTGTTTGTGTAGACGTTTGACAAGAAGGAATATTTGTAGAGAAAATATCGCAAAACAATCACAAGTTTTATTGGGATATACAATGGGGTTCTCAAGATGAGATTGCGTTGTCTGCTTGCACACAGAGTTCTTCACTATGCTCAAGAGACGGCAAGTAAAATTATCAATGCTTGTGTCGGGCTTTATAATCTTTGTATCGGAGATAATGTTCCTGAACCATATAATGATGGTGAGGACATAGCACTGGCTGTTTTAGGAATATATGGGTCTCCCATTGACAATGAAGAAAACATAATAAGAATCAATCGAAAATTGGCAGCAGAAGAGGCTCGAAAAAGCTGGAGGGAGGAGAAAGAAAAAGAAATGAGAGAATTTTTATTGGAGGAGAATCACTAGAAAGATAGAGATCAATAGAGACTGGAGATAGAAAAACAAATGAGAGAACTTTTATTGGAGGAGAATCACTAGAAAGATAGAGATCAATAGAGACTGGAGATAGAAAAACAAATGAGAGAACTTTTATTGGAGGAGAATCTCTAGAAAGATAGAGATCAATAGAGACTGGGTATCAATGACGTCGGAGAACGTATTAAAACCGATCATATTGTATATAGAAAATTACAAGCAGTTCTACTCATAGAGGCAATGGTGATTAGAAGAACGACTTATGGAGGTAGAGGTTCTCTTGACGACACTTCCAGCAGTTCGACTCATCGCTAGACTCATTGAGGTGAAAATACACTGGGTAGGTAAGATATGTATGAATCGGATCCAGAACAACTGTTCGACTTATCGATTCATCGATAGTTCACTGTATGAATAAGTTCTTGAAATTGTTATAATTATTCTCTAATATTTGAACAAATTTTTGAAATGTTCTCAATTTCATAATTATTGTATTGTAGTTGATTTTACCCAATCATTTCAAATTAAAATATAAAGAATCCAGAAGCGTATTTCATTTGATTCAAAACAATGTGTAGATGGAAAATATCATCCTGATCAAAAAGCGGAGCCCTGCTTCTGTTTTGTCGATCAGGATGTTTCTTTAAAATCTCGTCAAAGAATACTCAATTTAATGGAAATTTATGAGAAGTATAATCTGAATTTCGTGCCTATTGAAATAGTTTTCTGTACTGAACAATGTTTTTAGCGCCATCTAGGTGTCAAATGTAAGAAACTAGCCAAAAATCGTAGTAGGAATTTAGTACCACAGATATAAGGGCGTTTCCTATCTTCATGGAACGAATGGTCGTCAAGAATACCGATCCGGAAAAGTACTCGCACTTGGACCGTTCATTTTGAGACGTAAACGTTTAAAAGCTCACTTGTCGAGAATACGGGCCCAGGTGTTGAGAGCTTTTATTTTATTTTTAGCATTTAATTGTGTTCGCATGATTTTTATTAGCCTTTCCTTATATTTATTCTTTATTTTTTCCTCCATTTCGTCCGTATTATGTGTAAGTGTCTCCTTTACTCCCAAGTATTTATAAAATTCGTTGTCGGCCAGTGCAGGAAATGTTATATTGTTAACAGGTAAGTCTATATTTTTTGATTCCATGATTTAACCTCTTTTCACAATGAGTGACGAACATTTATCTAGGCCAAATTGCATTTTTATATCATTGGTAAAGATAGCAGTAGTTTCTAAAGGTGGGATTCCTAAGCGACGACTCTAGCAACTACAGCCGCGCGGCTGCAGAAGAGAGAAGAATCGTTTTAAATATTGTGTCATGAAGAAATCATTCATACATGAAGGAAACTATTCTCATTTGAGGCTAACATACTCAAGCCTGTATGAGACTCAGCCATGTCGTCGAATGTGATCGGATAACACCTTGTACACATACACAACTAATTTTTTAAATTGTGGTCCAAATTATTCTGTAACTTACATGTGTTTTTTCAATGGAAAATTTATTTTAATTTGTTCTAATATCTCTGTAACTCAGACGTGCAGGGTATCCCAAATTGCTTGATTTTCGCTGTTTCTGGTAGTTCTAGACTAGATAGGAAAAAACGTGGAAAGGAGTCCTTTGCTCGATTCTCGTGAAAACAACAGAAGTGGAAACCACCGTTTCTTCATTTGTTTTGAGTATATAACAAAATTTTGATATTTTCTAAACTTCGAAATTGTGTTATAACTTCTCGAAAATATCTGAAAACGATCAAAACTTTTCAGAACCACTTTTTCACTGGGATTAAGACACTATATTAAATTTTTTTAATCTCTTATTTTGTTTGTTTGATATGAGATGAAAAAGAATGCGTTTGTATTTAAAATGAAAAATTTGTTTAAATCGTTTTCAGATTAAAAAAAGGTACCTAATGGCACATCTCAAAAAAAAATATGAAGATATCGTGAAACGGTTTCCACTAAAGGTGTTTCCACGAAAATCTAGCCAAGGCCAAGGACTCCTTTCAATGTTTTTACCTTTCTACTCTACAAGTACCAGAAAAAGCAAAAATCAAGCAATTTGGGATACTCTGTACAGAAATTCTTGAAATATATTCATTTAAAACAAAAATATAGCAAATATAACGGCGAGTTTAATCATTATCAATTGATTGTAAGTGTGAAAATCAATTCAATTAGTTTAACGTAGTCCATTATTTAATGGAAAAATATCTCAAATACTGATTAAACAGCTCCAGTCGTCGCGGCTGTTACGACTAGACTGCTCATGCGAGCAGTCCAGCCGCGCGACTCGAGCCGCCTCACTAGAGTCGGCTCGAACGCGCGGCTCCAGTCGCGTCCTTGGAATATGTTTCGTTCATTTACATGGAAAGCAGTATGAGTCATAGTCGCACGGCTGCAGCCGCGTGGCTGAAGTCGCTACAGTCGTCGCTTAGGAATCCTATCTTAAGAGCGAAGATATTTTGTTTTTGTCAGGGGCATATAGCTTAAGGTCGTCAACGTAAAACAGATGTGATAAAGTGCAGTTTTGTGTGATCTTGTATCCAATTTTGGCCGATTTTATTTGAGTACTCAATGGATTGAGCGACAGGATAAACCACTTTGGGCTCCATGTGTCTTCTTGGAAGATTCCTCTTTTTATCTGTATGTTATCAGTTTCGATTTTCGTGGTAGGCAGGCTGAGTGTTAGTTTTGTTTCCCAATTCTTCAGTGTTTCTTCGAGGAACTGTATGATGATTGGATCTATTTTGTAAATTTTTAAAATGTGAAGCAGCCATGAATGAGGAATTGAGTCGTAGGCTTTCTGGTAGTAAATCCATGCTACTGCTATATTTCTTTTATCTCTTTGTGCTTGTTTAGTTATCGCTCTGTCTATTATAAGCTGTTCTTCACAACCCTTTGCTACTTTTGTGCATCCCTTCGGTTCTTTATGCTCGATGTTCTGATCTGTGATATGTTTTGTGATCTTTTCGGCTATTGTCTTTGTAATTATTTTGTACAGTGTATTCAGACAGCTCGGTAGTTGTTTCAGTATTTCTTTTAATTCTTCCGTTGTTATTTCGTATGGGATCATGGGCACCACTGCTTCTGTTCTTTTCTCTTCTTCTTCTATCCATTTACTTCTTTTATGTTCTATTGGGGTCGACCATAAAGACTTCCAATACTTCTCAATTTCTATTTTCGTCGGTGGTTTCGTTTTTCTTGTCGCCTTCCCTGTATGTTCTAGTTTTTGAAAGAATTTCTTCTCGTCTCTTGTAAAGTTCACGTTGTCTTGTTTTTTTCGGTGGGATGTAATATATCTCCTCAGCCTTTTACTCGACGCCATTAACTTTCGTTTGAGTGTGTCAATTATGTCTATTATTTCTGCTGTTCGAGTTCCAAGTTTGGTTTTTATTTTATATTTTTTGTATAGTCTATTATGCTTTTGTTTAGGAGCTACTAATGTTGTTCATTTGTGTTAGGTCAATGCGTATCTTACCCATTTTATCTTCCAGTCGTTTTGGCCACCCAGGTTTTCCATTTGTGTTTGCTTTATATTTACTATCATTCATTCTGCTTCTTCCGGTGTTCTCGATCCCCAGTGTTTCCGCAATTGATATGGCTGTAATGTATGTTATCTCCCTTAGGTCTTCTATTGTTTCAATATCGCTTGTTTATTTTTTTATATAGTTGTTATATGGTTGAACTGTGCTTTTAGTTTTCCAACAAAACTTGAGTTTTGGTATGTTTTATCTACAGTTGTAGGTGGTTCCCCCGAATAGGGTCTTGTTCTTGTTGAATACTTGTTCTATTTCTTTTACCATTCCCAGGTCTTCTGTTCCGTTGTCAGTTATTTGTATGTTTCCTGCACCTGTTTCAGAGTCTTCTTGTGTGTTCATTTGGTTTATTCGTGAGCCTGTTTCTGTTTCAGAGCTTGTTTCTGCTGGTGATTTGTTACCATTGTTTCCCTCGTTCTGCTTTTCCTCCGTCTCGCTTTGTCTTTTGTTTTTCTGGATTTCCAACCTAATTTGATCATTTATAGCTTCGATTTCTATTTGTGTGAAGTACCCTTTTTTTTCAATTGCTCTTTTTCTGTCACAGATGTTTTGTTAGGTGGATTGAGATTGTGGGTAGATTTTCTTCCATTCTTCATAAAAATTCTTTCTATGTCCAAGTGTTTGTGTTCCGTAGTGTGTAGCTACGAAGAAGGCTTTGAAAATATCTATATTATTTTCTTTGCTCCATTTTAGCCTCTGTGCCATTCTCCTGGGAGGAACAGATTGTAACTGTCCTAAACCATGATTGGCTAGAGCTGAATCGCGTATTCACACTGCTTGAGTCGTCAACTGGGTTGGTCGGCTGAGAATTCCCGCGTCGTACCCGACCGTGTCGACGCTCGTCCGAGGCTTGATTCCATTCACTTAGAACCGGTTTACACACCAGTGGGAGGTTAGCCTACTAGCGGTTTGCTGGGTCCGTGGGGTCGCAACTACCGGTGTGAAAACAGCCGAACAAGATAGCAGAATATGACCTTGAAAATGTCGTACGCCATTGTACAATTGGGCGGATTTGATGCAAAAAAAATTGAACTCTTGTCTACGAATGTGGAAACATATGTGATGACAAGTCATTTGAATTGTTGTTGATTATATTCAAAAGCCCTTGCAGAAAAAATTTCATTGAAAGCATCCACTTACACCTCTTGGGGATGGAGCGGGACACCTGTAAAAGGAAAAATTTCGATTTCTCGGAAACTGTACATACAATCGATTTCAAATTTGGTATGGACTTTCGAGAGCAACAGCAGAAAAAAATGGCATCAACCGCATCCACTTACACCTCTTGGAGGTGGAGGGGGGACACCTGTCCAATGAAAAATTTCGATTTCTCGGAAACTGTACATACAATCGATTTCAAATTTAGTAAGGACTTTCGAGAGCACCACCAGAAAAAAATGGCATCAACCGCATCCACTTACACCTTTTGGGGGTGTAGGGGGGACACCTGTCCAATGAAAAATTTCGATTTCTCGGAAACTGTACATACAATCGATTTCAAATTTGGTATGGACTTTCGAGAGCAACAGCAGAAAAAAATGGCATCAACCGCATCCACTTACACCTCTTGGAGGTGGAGGGGGGACACCTGTCCAATGAAAAATTTCGATTTCTCGGAAACTGTACATACAATCGATTTCAAATTTGGTATGGACTTTCGAGAGCACCACCAGAAAAAAACGGCATCAACCGCATCTACTTACACCTCTTAGGGGTGGAGGGGGGACACCTGTCCAATGAAAAATTTCGATTTCTTGGAAACTGTACATACAATCGATTTCAAATTTGGTGTGGACTTCCGAGAGCAACAGCAGAAAAAAATTGCTCTAACCGTATCCACTTACAACTCTTGGGGGTGGAGGGGGACACCTGTCAAATGAAAAATTTCGCCCCAAGTTTGATCTGAAAATAACGCCTACAGCGAAAAAACGCGAAATGTCCATGCGAAAAGTCGAGAAAGGCAAAATGTCCACACTATCCACAAGCAGCCGATGCATACCCACATGCTTTTTTTAAACTTTTAGTAAAGGTTTGACTTTCGTGGTATTCCTGGCGTTGTTTTTTTCTTATTGATAGTAATCGAATATGATACAAAATAGTATATAGGTAGAATGAGTTTGCAAGCAAGATAAAAAGTTATTCTTATTTCACTATGCGAGTTGAGTTCTGAGAGGCTGCGGTGAATGCAATTTTTTTCTGCTGTTGCTCTCGAAAGTCCACACCAAATTTGAAATCGATTGTGTGTACAGTTTCCGAGAAATCGAAATTTTTCATTGGACAGGTGTCCCCCCACCACCACCAAGGAGTGTGAGTGGATGCGGTTGATGCCATTTTTTTCTGCTGTTGCTCTCGAAAGTCCACACCGAATTTGAAATCGATTGTATGTACAGTTTCCGAGAAATCGAAATTTTTCATTGGACAGGTGTCCCTCTCCACCCCCAAGAGGTGTAAGTGGATGCGGTTGATGCCATTTTTCTCTGGTGTTGCTCTCGAAAGTCCAAACGAAATTTGAAATCGATTGTATGTACAGTTTCCGAGAAATCGAAATTTTTCATTCGACAGGTGTCCCCCCTCCACCTCCAAGAGGTGTAAGTGGATGCGGTTGATGCCATTTTTTTCTGGTGGTGCTCTCGAAAGTCCATACTAAATTTGAAATCGATTGTATGTACAGTTTCCGAGAAATCGAAATTTTTCATTGGACAGGTTTCCCCCTCCACCTCCAAGAGGTGTAAGTGGATGCGGTTGATGCCATTTTTTTCTGCTGTTGCTACCGAAAGTCTATAGCAAATTTGAAATCGATTGTATGTGCAGTTTCTGAGAAATCGAAATTTTTCATTGGACAGGTGTCCCCCTCCACCCCCAAGAAGTGTAAGTGGAAGCGGTTGATGCCATTTTTTTCTGGTGGTGCTCTCGAAAGTCCACACTAAATTTGAAATCGATTGTATGTACAGTTTCCGAGAAATCGAAATTTTTCATTGGACAGGTTTCCCTTCTCCACCTCCAAGAGGTGTAAGTGGATGCGGTTGATGCCATTTTTTTCTGCTGTTGCTACCGAAAGTCTATAACAAATTTGAAATCGATTGTATGTGCAGTTTCCGAGAAATCGAAATTTTTCATTGGACAGGTGTCCCCCTCCACCCCCAAGAGGTGTAAGTGGAAGCGGTTGATGCCACTTTTTTCTGCTGTTGCTTTCGAAAGTCCATACCAAATTTGAAATCGATTGTATTTACAGTTTCCGAGAAATCGAAATTTTTCATTGGACAGGTGTCCCCCCTCCACCTCCAAGAGGTGTAAGTGGATGCGGTTGATGCCATTTTTTTCTGCTGTTGCTACCGAAAGTCTATAACAAATTTGAAATCGATTGTATGTGCAGTTTCCGAGAAATCGAAATTTTTCATTGGACAGGTGTCCCCCTCCACCCCCAAGAGGTGTAAGTGGATGCGGTTGATGCCATTTTTTTCTGGTGGTGCTCTCGAAAGTCCATACCAAATTTGAAATCGATTGTATATACAGTTTCCGAGAAATCGAAATTTTTCATTGGACAGGTGTCCCCCCTCCACCACCAAGGAGTGTGAGTGGATGCGGTTGATGCCATTTTTTTCTGCTGTTGCTCTCGAAAGTCCACACCGAATTTGAAATCGATTGTATGTACAGTTTCCGAGAAATCGAAATTTTTCATTGGACAGGTGTCCCTCTCCACCCCCAAGAGGTGTAAGTGGATGCGGTTGATGCCATTTTTCTCTGGTGTTGCTCTCGAAAGTCCAAACGAAATTTGAAATCGATTGTATGTACAGTTTCCGAGAAATCGAAATTTTTCATTCGACAGGTGTCCCCCCTCCACCTCCAAGAGGTGTAAGTGGATGCGGTTGATGCCATTTTTTTCTGGTGGTGCTCTCGAAAGTCCATACTAAATTTGAAATCGATTGTATGTACAGTTTCCGAGAAATCGAAATTTTTCATTGGACAGGTTTCCCCCCTCCACCTCCAAGAGGTGTAAGTGGATGCGGTTGATGCCATTTTTTTCTGCTGTTGCTACCGAAAATCTATAGCAAATTTGAAATCGATTGTATGTGCAGTTTCTGAGAAATCGAAATTTTTCATTGGACAGGTGTCCCCCTCCACCCCCAAGAAGTGTAAGTGGAAGCGGTTGATGCCATTTTTTTCTGGTGGTGCTCTCGAAAGTCCACACTAAATTTGAAATCGATTGTATGTACAGTTTCCGAGAAATCGAAATTTTTTATTGGACAGGTTTCCCTTCTCCACCTCCAAGAGGTGTAAGTGGATGCGGTTGATGCCATTTTTTTCTGCTGTTGCTACCGAAAGTCTATAACAAATTTGAAATCGATTGTATGTGCAGTTTCCGAGAAATCGAAATTTTTCATTGGACAGGTGTCCCCCTCCACCCCCAAGAGGTGTAAGTGGAAGCGGTTGATGCCACTTTTTTCTGCTGTTGCTTTCGAAAGTCCATACCAAATTTGAAATCGATTGTATGTACAGTTTCCGAGAAATCGAAATTTTTCATTGGACAGGTGTCCCCCCTCCACCTCCAAGACGTGTAAGTGGATGCGGTTGATGCCATTTTTTTCTGCTGTTGCTACCGAAAGTCTATAACAAATTTGAAATCGATTGTATGTGCAGTTTCCGAGAAATCGAAATTTTTCATTGGACAGGTGTCCCCCTCCACCCCCAAGAGGTGTAAGTGGATGCGGTTGATGCCATTTTTTTCTGGTGGTGCTCTCGAAAGTCCATACCAAATTTGAAATCGATTGTATATACAGTTTCCGAGAAATCGAAATTTTTCATTGGACAGGTGTCCCCCCTCCACCCCCAAGGGGTGTGAGTGGATGCGTTTGATGCCATTTTTTTCTGGTGGTGCTCTCGAAAGTCCACACTGAATTTGAAATCGATTGTATGTACAGTTTCCGAGAAATCGAAATTTTTCATTGGACAGGTGTCCCATCTCCACCTCCAAGAGGTGTAAGTGGATGCGGTTGATGCCATTTTTGTCTGCTGTTGCTCTCGAAAGTCCACACCAAATTCGAAATCGATTGTATGTACAGTTTCCGAGAAATCGAAATTTTTCATTGGACAGGTGTCCCCCCTCCACCCCCAAGAGGTGTAAGTGGATGCGGTTGATGCCATTTTTTTCTGCTGTTGCTCTCGAAAGTCCAAACCAAATTTGAAATCGATTGTATGTACAGTTTCCGAGAAATCGAAATTTTTCATTGGACAGGTGTCCCCCCTCCACCCCCAAGAGGTGTAAGTGGATGCGGTTGATGCCATTTTTTTCTGGAGGTGCTCTGGAAAGTCCACACTAAATTTGAAATCGATTGTATGTACAGTTTCCGAGAAATCGAAATTTTTCATTGAACAGGTGTCCCCCCTCCACCCCCAAGAGGTGTAAGTGGATGCGGTTGATGCCATTTTTTTCTGGTGGTGCTCTCGAAAGTCCATACGAAATTTGATATCGATTGTATGTACAGTTTCCGAGAAATCGAAATTTTTCATTGAACAGGTGTCCCCCCTCCACCCCCAAGAGGTGTAAGTGGATGCGGTTGATGCCATTTTTTTCTGGAGGTGCTCTGGAAAGTCCACACTAAATTTGAAATCGATTGTATGTACAGTTTCCGAGAAATCGAAATTTTTCATTGAACAGGTGTCCCCCCTCCACCCCCAAGAGGTGTAAGTGGATGCGGTTGATGCCATTTTTTTCTGGTGGTGCTCTCGAAAGTCCATACGAAATTTGATATCGATTGTATGTACAGTTTCCGAGAAATCGAAATTTTTCATTGGACAGGTGTCCCCCCTCCACCCCCAAGGGGTGTGAGTGGATGCGTTTGATGCCATTTTTTTCTGGTGGTGCTCTCGAAAGTCCACACTGAATTTGAAATCGATTGTATGTACAGTTTCCGAGAAATCGAAATTTTTCATTGGACAGGTGTCCCCCCTCCACCCATAAGAGGTGTAAGTGGATGCGGTTGATGCCATTTTTTTCTGCTGTTGCTCTCGAAAGTCCACACTAAATTTGAAATCGATTGTATGTACAGTTTCCGAGAAATCGAAATTTTTCATTGGACAGGTGTCCCATCTCCACCTCCAAGAGGTGTAAGTGGATGCGGTTGATGCCATTTTTGTCTGCTGTTGCTCTCGAAAGTCCACACCAAATTCGAAATCGATTGTATGTACAGTTTCCGAGAAATCGAAATTTTTCATTGGACAGGTGTCCCCCCTCCACCCCCAAGAGGTGTAAGTGGATGCGGTTGATGCCATTTTTTTCTGCTGTTGCTCTCGAAAGTCCAAACCAAATTTGAAATCGATTGTATGTACAGTTTCCGAGAAATCGAAATTTTTCATTGGACAGGTGTCCCCCTCCACCCCCAAGAGGTGTAAGTGAATGCGGTTGATGCCATTTTTTTCTGGAGGTGCTCTGGAAAGTCCACACTAAATTTGAAATCGATTGTATGTACAGTTTCCGAGAAATCGAAAATTTTCATTGAACAGGTGTCCCCCCTCCACCCCCAAGAGGTGTAAGTGGATGCGGTTGATGCCATTTTTTTCTGGTGGTGCTCTCGAAAGTCCATACGAAATTTGATATCGATTGTATGTACAGTTTCCGAGAAATCGAAATTTTTCATTGAACAGGTGTCCCCCCTCCACCCCCAAGAGGTGTAAGTGGATGCGGTTGATGCCATTTTTTTCTGGAGGTGCTCTGGAAAGTCCACACTAAATTTGAAATCGATTGTATGTACAGTTTCCGAGAAATCGAAATTTTTCATTGAACAGGTGTCCCCCCTCCACCCCCAAGAGGTGTAAGTGGATGCGGTTGATGCCATTTTTTTCTGGTGGTGCTCTCGAAAGTCCATACGAAATTTGATATCGATTGTATGTACAGTTTCCGAGAAATCGAAATTTTTCATTGGACAGGTGTCCCCCCTCCACCTCCAAGAGGTGTAAGTGGATGCGGTTGATGCCATTTTTTTCTGGTGGTGCTCTCGAAAGTCCATACTAAATTTGAAATCGATTGCATGTACAGTTTCCGAGAAATCGAAATTTTTCATTGGACAGGTGTCCCCCCTCCACCCCCAAGAGGTATAAGTGGATGCGGTTGATGCCATTTTTTTCTGGTGGTGCTCTCGAAAGTCCATACTAAATTTGAAATCGATTGTATGTACAGTTTCCGAGAAATCGAAATTTTTCATTGGACAGGTGTCCCCCCTCCACCTCCAAGAGGTGTAAGTGGATGCGGTTGATGCCATTTTTTTCTGCTGTTGCTCTCGAAAGTCCATACCAAATTTGAAATCGATTGTATGTACAGTTTCCGAGAAATCGAAATTTTTCATTTTACAGGTGTCCCGCTCCATCCCCAAGAGGTGTAAGTGGATGCTTTCAATGAAATTTTTTCTGCAAGGGCTTTTGAATATAATCAACAACAATTCAAATGACTTTTCATCACATAAGTTCCCACATTCGTAGACAAGAGTTCAATTCTTTTTGCATCAAATCCGCCCAATTGTACAGTGGCGTACGACATTTTCAAGGTCATATTCTGCTATCTTGTTCGGCTGTTTTCACACCGGTGTCGCAACTTCCCAAAGCAGTCTGACTGCTTATTATTATTATTATATTCTGTGAGTTTTATCTGCAGAGGCCATTTTCGTCGGTTATTTCCGAATAATCATAATTTTTTATTTTTTAGGGCTCTTTCCATTATTTCGAGTGAAAAAATGTCTAATATTTTGGTATAAAATTGAAAATTACTCCAAAGAGATATCTTAAAAATTTCAGATGGCTACTTGGTTCCAGTCAAAAATTGTGATACATTATATTTCTTCACTGGTGAAACGGCCGCTATCTCCGAGAAAAAAGGCCGCTGTCTCCACACCGGTAATCAGAAGTATCTTCAATAAAATTTTCATTGTATGCCATTTATAATTCGACTGAAATATATTATGGGAGGTCTCTAAATTTTTTGAAATTTCTTAAGAGTTTTCTGTCTCAGTTAATATGTCAGAATTTAAAAGACCTATGGCTACAAAAAAATAGTATATTCGAAAACAAGTTGCAGAATGGGCTCCTATTCCAACACTATTTTTCCTATTTCAGTGAAATTTTGTGACATACTCTCGAAATTCAAAGATTCATCCTAGTTGGTGTGACTAACTAAATTTTACAGATCATGGAATTTGAATTGATTTGATTTGAGAATTGATAGGATCGGAGCTCAGTACCTACTGACCACCACAAAATGCAAAATTTAACTGTAAACAATGCTATAATGAGTTCATTACAGCACTACTTTTAATACTGTAATGAACTTCTTACAATACTGAAATAAGACAAAAAATTATCAGCTCGCAAGTTGCTTCGTATCGAAGCCATCAGCTCAACCTCGTTTTATCTCGCACTCACATTGTCAAACGAGATGGGTGAAGAAACATTATTATGTTTTTCTATCCGCAGCTGATTTCGGGACAGTTTTAAAAATGTAGTGTTCTACTTGGAGCTCTCCCTAATTGCTAGTATATTATCACGTTGTTTACACTGAGTGACATTATACGCATAACATATTCATACAGCAAAATCTTGCAAGATGTCACAATAGCAAGAGCTAATGCTGAAAGCCACTTTGCTCGTATTGCTGAACAGACGAATAAGACGTGGAGGTGAGTGCCCCTCGTCTTATTGGCAGATGAAGACACAGAAAAAATACAATCATAACTATGATGCTTTGACAAATTGAAAAAAGAAACACGCTGTATGAAATATTTGCTCGTCTACCTGAATCTATTGCTATAATAGCTTTCTATTGTTTCTAGTGTTTTTCAACATTGCGAAATACAAAGATAGCTGAGGTCGACAATGATGAAGGATCGACTTAATATCTTAGCTCTATTGAACATTCACCAAGACCTAGATCGACCCATTGACGATGTCATATTAACCAACTTTTCAGGAAGAATAATCACAAAGAATTTACATAGGTCAGACTGGTCGTTCTCTTAAGATAAGGGTTGATGAACATAGAAAGTCAATTCTTCAAAACAAATTGACAACTGGTTTTTCTGATCATTGTATCACTTGTAACCATTTCATAGATTTTAATAAAACAAGAATATTGCATGAAGGGGAAAAAAGCAAACGCCTAGATCTTCTCTAGAAATTTCAAAATTTTGGAAATATCTTCTGCTTCAAAATATAAACAACCAATTGTGAACAATCAATTAAGTTTCCGCTTATCTCCGGTTTTAACATCTGTTGTTTGATGTTTATTTCTTTGACTTATGCGTTTACTTTTCTGTCTTGAGAATGGGATAAAACCCGAAACATGTCGACTTATTAGATGTTTAATTCATTAAAATATTCTGAACATAGTCTTGTGTTTTTATTTTTCGATTGAACAAAAAATTCATCATTTACGGAAGAGTACCATACTTGTAACTTTCTGTATCATATATAAGATGACTTTGTCTTGTTTATATGTGTATAAGTACCCAAAAAAGTTCGGAAACGTTGCATTTGACATTGTTTTTTTTATTACTATAAAGATATCTTTAGCGACCCTGCCTTCGCCTTGAGTTTTTTCTGTATCCGCTACTGTCTCGATATCTGGATCAGGCAAAATATGTTCTTCCGCAGTGTTGACAAATGCTCCGGTGCCAGCATGAATTCTCATAATTTTCAGAACCGACGAATTCAATTATACAGACAATAAAATGCGGGCAGACACTTCCGATTGGGACGGATTTATGATTATAATTTTTGTGGGATCTGTTTTAAATTTGAACCCATCTGGCTTGGCGTTTTTCTGAACATAAATAACGGCGCATCAGTTAACGCACTGCCTGAGAGAGTGTCATTCATCATCTCCCATAAAAAGGCCGTATCGCGTCTCCCCGAAATGTATCCAACATTATGATTAATCGTCGATGTAATTTGTGTAACGCCCGGTTGCTTTGGCTCTCCTCATTAGGCACGACGGAAAGAAGCTAAATTAGGTTACTGAGGAGTATACAACCCTTGCGAATGTCTACTTTTTGTTGAGAGTTTTTAAAATTATCATTGTTTTCGTACTGTTTCAGTTCCACATTGACAGGACCATTACTTATCAATATTGCAAATCAGTTTTGACTCTTACATATGATACACAACTGAATTTTTCTCACTAGAGTTTGGAAGTAATCACTTTTCACACCCATTGACGTTTGGAAAGTAGTCATCTCTAGAATTCTTGACTTGATTTATATGCGAATGAATTTTTCGATTAAAAGGCCTAAAAAGCCATTTTTCATCCAGATTAAATTTTCAATTCGTCGACGACTTCGAGAAGAATGAAATGATATTTCGAAAATTTTGCTGGTGGAATGAATTGGTTGAGGATTTGTTGGTGTAGTTGGCAAAATTGCGATTCCCCCCCCTGGTTTTTCTTCTCGCAACGCCATGATTCTTATAGTAATAAACAAACTGCTTTTTGCTTGTTTTATTTCTTTCTCGGAAATATGGTCTGTCGTTCTCTTCATCCAACTCTTGTGGCGTTGCTTTCATATTTGCTGTGGAAAATTTCACTTCATCTGAAAAGATCTATAGACAGTGCGTTTTTCTCTATTCAGTCGTTATGTCACCATTTGTATAATGATTCAGACTTGGCGTCTCTCTCTCTTTCTCTCTCTCCCCCTCTCTCCTATTAATTAGAATAGGGCTGACTTCAGCCAATCTCTGTGATTTACAAGATCAAATGTCATTTTGATCGGTCATAGGAAATTTCGTGTTAAGTTTACATGGTGTCCTGGTATCAAACGTGAAAAATGAAATACCCAGTTAGCAAGAGGCCAGGATTGTTTCTACTTAGCATTCCTGCTGAAATGGGGCACAATGACATTCATGGTTAGAGAAAAATTTTGAATATTGTCTTGAAAATTTACCTGTGAGCATTCGTTCACAGTCAAACCAGAACATTAAAACTACTTTTTGGGCTCCTCTGGTCAGTTAGTCTTTCTTGAATGTATTTTTCGCATTGAAATGTCAGCTTCAACTGGTTTTCTTTGTGTGGAGTTTTTCTTGATTCTTCCCCAAATCCCGGTGTGCTGCCATCAGAAGAATCATATCACGGATGATCGACCTGTATATTACCATTCATAGTTAACTTAAATCTAAATTTTTCTTCGCAAGAAAGATGACCGCGTAAAAATAGCATGTTATAGCTATGTATACCACTCCTACATTTTCAATAACATACTTTAAATTCCAGAGACCTATAAAGGTTTTCACTTGGAGGCAGTTCAACAATTTCCAATTCTATTGAATCACAAAAAATCCCAGCTCAAAACATTTTACGGGAAGATAAAGTCACATAGGAAATATTGAATATGTCTAGCAGCTAATCTCGATTCTATGGAACCTGCTTCAAAGCCGAAGCGAAAAACTAATAACTGCAAGTACATAAAAATCATATTCAAATATTCTCCACACGATCACCGAACCAATATTCCACATATTGGAATTCAAAGGCAGGAATCGAAATCAAAGTGCCTAGGGCAAAGTTCCACGAATATATCCGCCGATCAACGACTGAGTTTCTATTCGGTCTTCTTTTCAACTTATCTTTTGCTCTTGTCGGCGCTTGAAAGCGTGGGAATTCGGAAGATTTCATGATACGAGAACCATTATACTTGATCTCTGCGCATTTCAGTAATGTGTCTGCTTTAGTACATGCTATCTGGAAATGAATGAAAAAATCTGCTGGGAAAATGTCGTAGTGGAAACGGTTAGGAAGAACATATCAGGAAATGAGCCAGTCTGTTCTGGTGTTTTCCTGGATATTTGAAAGAAGTTCTCAAGTAAAATGAATACTGAGCGTATTCAATAGTCTTCAAATTGATAGTTTTAGATAGAATGATATATGGACAAATTTAATGTAATTTCTTCAGTTCTCGATATACAGGGTGTTTTGGTGAGGATTTTTTTACAGCTGGTAGATCATTAAATTTTACGTATTTTAAAACATGGTGTCACTCCAATGGCTTAGTGGTTAATCTTGATAAGACCTCTGGTATCAGAATTCCGATTTTACACCTGGTACGCAAAATAAATTCACCGTTTTCAGACTTTTGAAGCACCCGGTAGGAGCATGGAACAACTAAATCTCATCTTATAATGGGTGTTTTTTTAATAGCTATAGGAAATCTTTTCAAGAAAAAACACATTAAATCCAGAAAAATGCATGAAATCCTTATTGACCGGTCCAAAACGTGAAATAAACTGTTCAAGGAACATGACTCTCAATTGATTCATTGTTTCGAGTGCTGTGTGTTATGTGTAAGGTGACCATTTTTTTCTAACCTGAAACCAGTACAATTGGAAATTTGAGCAGTCACGCCCAAATCATACGAATTTACCGAAAAATTCACACAACGGTCCAATGCCTAATTTGTATACCTATCTTAATAAAACGGTTTTAAACTTGTATATTTATTCAAACACAAGAAATTTGAAAAACAAAATGTGATTTCACGATATAACAATAAGACATAACGAAAATAAAATGTAAATAAATCATAATTATGCTAAACAACAAAGAATAATAAAATGACAAAACATAATAATGATAAAATATTAAAACATAATTGTAACTTGAAAAATTAAAAAATGATTCAATTTGGTTTTTTATATTTTTCGGAGGAATGAATTGCTTTTAACAAATTCTCGTTTTTTTGAATATTCTCATAGAATTCTAAACAGGTTGCATCAGAATTATTTTTGACAATCAACAAGGATTTCAAAGTTCTACTTTCAATTGGGTTTTCTCGCTAGTCCAGATGTTGTTTAATAAAGAAACCCGTTCCGTAGGTGCATTAGTTCCTGGCATACAGAGGCAATACTCTACCAATTTGCCAATATTATTGAAAGATACATCATTTTCTTTGAAGTTTTTAAAAATTTCAATCCACCGATCTGATACCGAAACACTATTTTCTTTCCAATGTCCAAGTTTCTCATCTGTGGTGTAGCGCTGTATGTAACAGATCTCATCAAAAAGCTCATCCTCGACTAAATTCGTTGCGGAATAATGTTGAATAACATGGTCACTGCACACTTGAACCATTTGATGAGTCGGTTTGATGTTTAAAGTAACCCAATTGAACATTTCAATTCCTTCAAAATGGCTTCCCCACTCTTCCAGATATTGAAGGCATGTAGTGTAAAATTCAACTACTTTTGTTTTGAAGATATTTGGCTCAACTAAGCCGTCTTCTTCCAACTTTTTTAAATTTTGTCGGACTTGTAGTGGCAGAAACACATTTTCTTTCCTGTCGGCAATTTTCGTTTTGAGGTCCTTATAAATAATTTCTGTTTCCAACATTGAAATATCCTGTCGCTCCAACTTCAAAACCGTGTTATGAAACACTGTAGAAACATTATGAAGAAAAAGGAGCCAAGTTTCTGTTTCAGGATTCTCGAAGTAATTCTTTATTATGGTCGGAGTTTTTTCGTTAGACGCAAAATACGATTTCAACGCAGGAAATATTTTTAGAACTCGCTCAATAGCTGGTCTTAACGCTAACCAACGCATAGCACTGTAACCCAAAAGTTTTTTATATTCTATGTCCACAAAACTACAAAAGTCTTTCAATTCACTTACACGCACAGTATAAATGTAAAAATAAGAATAAATCTTTGTAATTAAAGTTTGAATATCGATTGGAAGACAGTCTGCCGCGGTTTGAATCGAATTGTTCAGAATATGCGCTGAGCAACCAATTCCCACAAGCTCCCGTCCATCCAAACTAGCTTTCAGCTTGGTAAAAATATTATTTTTTCCAGCTCTTCGCATGCCTCCAAAGTTAGTGTTGGTGTTGTCGGCACAAAACCCTAATATCTTGCCTTCTAAATTATGTTTTTTCAAAATATCTACAATATATTCGGTAACTATATCAGACGTTTCTCTTGGCAAATCTTTGACTTCAATAATTTTCACCTGTATTCCATTTGTATATGAAAAATATCTGACAAGTAAAGGAATGAGTTTAATTTCTTTGTGATTTGATGCGTCGGAAAACAGTGATATGAAACTAACATTACCTAAATCTTCAGTTAATATTTGATTAGCATAAGGCATTAGTACATCGGTGATTATAGCTTCGCATTTGGTTCTAGAGCATGTGAATTTAGCATCGAAACATGCCTTGATAATTTTACAGGTACACTCCATTGATCGGAAAGATTGATTATGCATAACTGTATGGTATGCCCACAAACCTTCAGCTGCAGCTATTTTCTTCTCGTCAGTTTCAATTTTTTTCTTCTTGAAATATGTAGTCATACTCGAACTTGCGAGTGCTGCTGACACTGATTTTTTATGTTTTGCTGTTTTAATGTGATTTTCAATATCGCTCTTTCCACTGTTCGCAATTGAAAACGTACCTCTACATTTCTCACAATATACTTCGCTAGGATCATTATTGTTACTTTCTTTAATAAATGTATAGTTTAATTTCAAATTATCATTAAATACGCACTTTCTTCGTTTTGCCGCCATGGTATCGTAGATTAATCAACGATTCAACTGCGAATGTCAACGACTGTTGCGGAACTGAAACAACAACGTAAAAAAACACCACTTCCAGGCTAAGGGCCTTAGATTGTATGCTGGTATGCAACACACGCCGCGCGGGGTTGCCTTTTCTAATTTTAATACTTTGATCTTGAAATTTTTTTTCAAACTTTCAAATTTGAAATCTAATCAAAAACCAGTACATTTCGCGTACTGGTTTGGTTTGATGACTTACCAGGACTAATGCCTGAAAACCAGTACTGTACTGGTAAAATCAGTACGAATGGTCACCTTAGTTATGTGGCACCAGTTGTATTCTGAAAGACTACATACCTAAATCCTTTGGCAAAATTTTTCACATTGTTGGGTAACAGAAGAACAATTGCTGCGAACGGCTCCGAATCGATAATTGAAAAAGCTAACACTAATTGATAAAGCTGCGATATTTTCTTCAGTTCGCACGGTAAGTAAGAGTGTTGGTTGGTGGTTTAACGTTCAACAATGTAAATTTGGTGCGAAATTCAGACACAATAGCCCGTATAGCCACTTCAGTGGGTCGATTTAACTGACCATAAAATGGAAAAAGCATTTTGATAATGAAATTCAATGATTTGCAAGCGTTGTTCATTTGTTGAGAAGATTCATAGTTAAATTATAGACAAACCTAATGATATTTGACAGTTTATTATCTGCAAAGCTACAGGTATAAACATCTATCACGGAGGCGTTAGCCTGTACATGATTTATCGTATTTCTCCTAAAATAATCTACATAGCCATTTTTAAAATAATTCAACCCCAATATTGAAAGAATCTAACAAATTTTCCCCCTTTTTTCCCTTTTAAAGCCAACGAAACATTCATCCACAAACATATATGTAAAAAAAAAAAACAAGAGAATCACAAGCCGAATATACCCCAAAGATCGATTTTACACACAAAGTTTGCAAAGGTGTAAGTACAAGATGGTATAATTAGATATTTTATGTATATATTTGATAATATTTGACAGTGAAACAAAACACGAAACGTGTGTGAACTGTCGAAATCAATGGTGTCAAAAAGATAATATTTAGTTAAAAAATCACCCCCTACGTACTTACAGTCTTATACGATCATCTAGGTACCTTTTTCGAAACAAAGATGTTTCAAAAATGTTTTCGGTGTAGCCTCTGTAAAGGCAGAGAATTTTGTGTTTTTCGATTTATTCCTTTTTCTTAAAAATCTAGGTACCTACCTGATTCAGTGAAGACTCTCAAGTTTTCTAGATCGTTTTGAGAATAACAACTTTACTTCGACAAAATGTTGTGATAGAGTTAATGAGTACTTAAATTGTAATTCCTTGTGTTGAAGAATGTACAATTCAACGAAAAGTTAGGTAAAATGATAATACTCTCGCGAGTAGATGCTCGAATTAAGTATTTCCAGTATGTTTAGTATACCAGCAGGTAGAAGTCGTCCCATTTAGTTAGTTACTTTCCATGCCCTATTTTTTTTCAGCCACAAAGAACTCCTCTCCTTATTCCGTACGTTTGTGGAGCTCATAGCAAGATGGATTTCATTGTTGAATGATAATTACGAAAACGTAAAGATTCATTCCGCGGTCGCATAATGCTCTCAAAAATATCTTTGTGTATAGCTATCTCCAGGAAGTAGAGTATATGGTCTCTCATTAAACCACTTTTTTCCTGAATAGCCTTCTTCCGTTGAATGGAATGGTAAATCAAAGAATGAAATAATTGAAACGGAATCATATTGCTACAACACAGGGTGTTTTCACCCTGTCTTATCAGAATGGAAGCTTGCAATTTGCATAATGAAAAAGACAGAGAGTCAAGTTCAAACTGATAATGTCTATCATTATTGATACTTCGATGCCTTTATATCCATTCTCTTAATACAAGATACTTTTGAGAAATACCTATATGGATTCACATTCGATGTGGTATATGAGTGACATAATTTTCAATGCGTGAAATTTGCCAAGAATATTCGGGAATTGAATTTTTACGTATTGTAAAAAAAATTATACATATTCCGAGAATGATTCCACCTATTCATTGCAACTTCCAATACTATTTTCAATATCTAACGTATAAGCAAAATAATCCGAATGTATGAAAGAACAGCTTGAAGAAAAAGTGAGTGGAAGTGAAGTATGAATATTATGCTAATATGATGGTTTGGTACCCCAGCTATGTCTGATTTCGTTTATCTTCAGATTTTGGCTCGAAATTTGAATTCGAATGTATCATCTCGATAAATGAGTTTTACAGGTTTTTTTCAAAAATACGTATTATATACCGATAAAGATTGGGTGTCCTCTTAAAAAATAAGCAAATGGGATATACGGGGTTTTTCACGAATGATTGTAGAGGCTCTCATAACAGATGCAGGACATTTTAGGGAGTCTGAATCAGTGTTCGAATTATGTCCTAAGGATATTTATTTTTTGTATGCTCGTATTATTCGCGATTGGTATATGTTGTATATGCCATTTATGTGTTTTCATTGATTGTTTTTATTGATGTATTGGTTTATTGATATACTATGTATGTTTTCATGGTTAATAAATTATATTATTATTATATTCGTTTGAAAGATATAGGATACATGGGTATACAGTCAATCATTATCTGCCCTCCTTATAACGTATGGAGAGCGCAGGTCCAGACTGAGAAAATTATATTTTTTATTCCACATCTTGTTAAACACCCTGAACATCTAATTCTTGAATACCGACATTCTTTCCAGAATTCACAAGCATATCAGCAATAACGTCACACCTCGTATTCCTATTGATTATTACTCCTAACCTGGACTGGTCTGATCATATCTTATCTGTCTGTGCTGAAGCAAAGAGAATTACTTACATGCTCTAGAAGTCATTCAGTTTCTGCAGCGTCCAGACAATGAGATTGCTATACGAGAGCTACGTTAGGCCAATTCTAGAGTATGACTTCTTGACTTCATGACTTCTCTAAACCCTTTGGCGTCCACCAATTCTAGAGTATGCCGGTCCTGCTTGGTGGGTAGCTCTACAGAGTGATAGAAACCTGCTGGAGTCGGTCCAGAGGTGGTGCACGAGGATACCGTTCTCTGCTCATGGTCGACCCGACTATGCTGCCAGATTGCAAATTTTTGGCTTGAGAACATTTGAGGAGCGCCGTACAAGAGGTGACTTGATAGTGACGTACCGTGCTATAAACAATAAATTTGGTGTTGACCTGCGTCATCTGTTTGAGTTCAACAGTAATAATCTCCGAGGACACTGTCATAAACTGGCCAAGGAGCCTTTCCGGACTTTGCAACCAATAGGGTCTTTGATCAGTGGAACCGTTGGCCCAGCTCTGTGGTTGAGTCTAGCAGTGTGAACAATTCAAGAACCGCTACGACCGATGGAAACTTTATGAAAGTGCTTCGTGAAGTTCTTTTTCACTATTTCTGTTGTGTTTATGATAATTTTGTGGATTTTTTCATGTTTTCCTTTTCATACATTTATATGTGGAATACTTATTTTTTTTTTTTTGTAAACCATATTGAGTTTATAGGTTATACCTCAACTCTTGTACAATAAATAATAATAATAATGTATATAGGCAATTTTTCTTAACACGGATCTGTGAATCTTCGAGATATTCGTTCATTCTTATGGAGTGAATTGAATTTCTCGAAAACATGTCTTCATAAATGCGATTCATTTTATTTCACCAAAATACAGAAATAAAGGGTTCTTTTTACATTACCTAAAAGAATCCTTCAGGATTCAAAAATAATATTCCTTCATTATTAAATATATTCAAGGAATGAAAACGTATCGGATAAGTAGTATTAAACTGAAAACAAGGTCGACTTTGTATTTCCTCACATGCAGCTTGTATTAGATGAATCAGTTGCTCATTCTCTACTAATTCTTCGGAGTGAACTCTATTTTTCAAGTATATCCATAGGAGATAATCTAAGCATATGAAATCTGAGTATCTTGTAGACCTGTCATAAGGTTTCCCTTCTACCAAACCAATGATTCGGATAAACTCCATTCGAATGAGCTACAATTTCACTAGAATCAAAAGTTGATGACAACACAGCAACTCACCACTAGTTGATTATTCTATCTCATTGACAATGATTTTGAATGTCAGTATTTATAGCATGAAATCAGAATGATTTTTAAATTGAGGGTATACGAAAATCTTCTGTTATCTTTGAAATAGCATTGAAAATGACTGACCCTACCAAACATATTGATACGCAGTTTGGCAGAAAGGAAACAACCTATTAATTCAAGAGCTATAGGTACGGAGATGCGGAATCGACGAGACATGTTGATGAAAGCTGTAGAATATCTAAAGGTGTGTACTGACATGCTCCGAATAGCGTACCGAACAAAAGTTCGCCAATATTTACACCGTGAATGCTGTGGGGTGCGATACGCTGTTGCACCCCGTCGTCCACACTTAGGAACGCGACGTGGTACGGTACGATGTTGCGAGCATATTTGTACGCACCTTCATATCAAGAGCAAAGAAGTGTCAAGAAGCAATAGGGGTAATTTTCGAAAATAAATTAAATTCTCATTCCTCAATTCCCTTTATGAGTTGTTCACGTCAATGTTGAATGTGGTTTCGAATTTTTGATTCTGGTACCATCATTTTTAGGCATACAGAAAGAAAACTTTTTTCAAGATGAATAGTTCGAGTATGAGCATGTTTTTTATCATTTGAAGCTGATTCCTGAAATTCGAGAACATTTTTTTCTCAGATCCGTCGAATTGTAGAGGAATATCCCTGTTCAATACCACGATGAAGCTTTTCACGAAACTACCTGTGAAACATATTTCCAGAAAAATTTGTATTTCCGAAAAACAGCAAAGATTTAGAAAGAACCGCAGTACCAACGATGCAATATTCATGGTTCGCCAGGTTATAAGAAAAGCTATCGAATTTGATAAAACAACTTTTATATGTTTTGTGGACCTAAGCCAAGCCTTCGATCGATTGAAGCTAGCAGACGTTCTCACTAAGCTCAGCGCAAGAGGAATACCAAAATACTTAACGGACATCATAAAACAACTCAACACAGACACTGTAACCGAAATCAAAATAAAATCGACATCCACAGCTGAAATAAGAATAAAATCCGGTTAAAATCAGGATAATAGAGAGGATTCCTATAGACTGGGAACTGGGACTCCTCAAGATCGTGTGATTCGCAGTTGATGCAGCGCTCCTCGCAGATACAGAGGACGGCTTACAATGGCTACCGCAGGCGTTCAAAACCGAAGCCGAAGAACTGAACATGAAGATCTTCATTACAAAAACTGAAAGTATGGTAATATCGAGGGAGCCACGTCGATGCAAGCTGGTAGTTGATGACATCATAGAGCAAGTTTCAAATTTCAGCTACTTGGGAGTCAAAATATCATCGAGGGGAAACCTGGCGGTTGTTGTCAGGGAGCAAGTCAACAAATCGGTCAGGGTAGTAGGTGCCTTGAACTCGTTGATATGGCGAAATCAATTCATGACCAGTCAATGTAAGGTGAGAGTTTACAAAACTTGCGTACGCCTGATCATGACAAATACGGTTGAGACCAGAGCCGACACATCCGAAACAAAGAGGATGATGCGTACCAATGAGATGAGGACCTTAAGAGCCATAACAGGTAATACCTTGGGAGATCACAGGAGGAGTGAGGAGATCCGAGAGTAGTGTGGGATATTGGATGTGGAAAGGTTGTCACGTGTAAAAAGAAGATACTGAAATGAACATGTTTCCAGAATTGGCGATGAGAGACTTGCCAAGATTGCACGGAATGGCAAGCCAACTGCTAGAAGACCACCAGGACGCCTGCCAAAAAGATGGAAAGATAGCTGGTCATCTGCTTCCCAAGAGGTCATGTGAAAAGTGAAACAAGCCTTTGGCTTTCGAAAAGATGATGAAGAAGAAGGACATATTCTGTGGGATGATTCTACATTTTTCGGAAACTTTTTTAGGATTTTCCCTGCCAGTCTCTGGAACACACTCAATTTGAAAACTTTCTATAAATAATGAAAATGCTCCTCCGTCAACTGTTGCACTAATTCGTTGTACGCAAATTCTTTCGAAAAAAATTGTTGCCTAAAAATAGAACAAAAGTAAAACTTTGAAATACTAAACTTTGGGCATCACATAGCCCCATCCCCAAAGTAAGGGCCCCTTGCCACTACGCTAAATTCGGAACTAATTCAAACTATCAGTCCTAAATCAGATGTGCACGCATAATAAATGCGAGATATTATCATGCGCACGCATCTGATTTAGGACGAAGAGTTTGAAATAGTTCCGAATTTAGCGTAGTAGCCAGCGGCCCTAAGCTTGAATAATTTCAATTTCGATTGATGTAGAAGGTTACAGCGAGTTAGGTCCTGAAATGTGGAAAAGTGTATCAAGTACCTAGACCCGTTTTACGATATTTCCAGGTTAGAACTATTCGAAGGCTATTTTTTTTTATTTCCTAATTAGGCTAATGTAAGTAACTACAGGAAATGTGTCCAGAAATGATGAGCAGAAAATTCAGGGGTGATTTCTAGATCAAAAATAAATGGTATATCTTTCTATAAAATTTTTTCGAAAATTGATTATTAACCAAGTTACAGCGATATCAAGAAAAAAAAATAAAACGGAAAACAAAAAATTCTTTGCCTTAACGGAGACCTCACCGAAAACATTTTTGAAACATGGATGAATTAAAAAAAAAAATTTTCATGAGGTTGGAGAAATGATATAAGATTTTGTCACTGATATGAGAGATATACCGGTTTCAGCCTTATTTGGCATCATCAGTATCCCATATACTCTAGGCACAAAATTTTCATAAAAACTTCGATATTTACCGCAATTAGGTGTGATGTACTCAGTACATCATACGTTTTATTATTTTTCTTGAAAACGCTTGGCTTCAAGGTTGCGAAAAGAATTCGGCATTTCCATCACTCGGAGAAATTTGCATGAGGGCCCTGATATATATATATATATATTCTTTTGAATAAGAGAGCTAAAATAATACAATAAATGTTGAAACAAAAAGAACCTAAGCTGAGGTAAAAAAAGGAACGGGGTACCACAACATTCTTCGTATGATACTATAGTATCATACGATACTTTCATCACCAGTATTATAAAATAAAATAAAATAAAATAAATCTTTATTGGTCCTGTGAGACAAAATATGTATAGGACAGGTCGAAAAAAAGATAAGTCAACATTTCAATAATACAATAAAAACCATATTCACATGAGACAATTATAAAACAATTCGTAAAAATGTATATAAATATATATTTACATATATAAACAAAAAAGCGATATATCTACAGATTTCTGTCGCTCAAATATTCCTCAACACTATAGTATGCCTTGCCCAGAAGCAAGGTTTTTATCCTGTTTTTAAAAACTCTAAGGGTCAAAACCTTATATTTACTAGGCATGTGATTATACAAAACGAGGCCTTGATATAACATAGATGACTCATATTTTCTTGTTCTATGCAAGGGAACACTAAGCAGGTTGGCGTTTCTTGTTTGATAGTCATGATATTCAGAATTTTTGATCCTCGAACCACAATTCGTCTTCATGTACACCAAGAGATTAAAAATATAAATGCAAGGAAAAGTAAGAATCTTGCGAGCTACAAAAACTGGTCTGCAAGTGTCTCTGTGAGGGATGTTGAACATGACTCTTATGACTCTCTTTTGGGCAATGAACACTCTCTCGCTCTGTACGGAGTTACCGAAAAATATGACATTGTAGGAGAGGTGACAGTAAATTAGGCCGTAGTAAATCGACAACAGCGTCGAGTCAGGCATGGATTGTTTGATACGAGAAATGGCGAAGCATGAACTATAAATTTTTTTACACAAAGCATCTATCTGCTGCTCCCATCTGAGATTACGGTCAACGAATATCCCCAAAAACTTAGTGCAGTCTACTGACTGAATAGTGAAATTCTCGAATTGAAAGTTCAAGACACTATCCGAAGAACTCTTGGATCTAAAATAAAGACATTTAGTTTTCTCAATATTTACCATCAAAGCATTGATCCTGCACCACTCCACAAACCTCCGAACAACGAGTTGAAGTTTAACCTTCAGATCATCCAAGGAACCAGCAGACAGAACAATCGAGGAGTCATCGGCAAACATAGTCAGAATTGAATTAGAAATGAACTCCGGTAGATCATTGATAAATAACAGAAACAGCAAGGGACCGAGCACAGACCCTTGTGGAACGCCGATATCAACGCCATGAGCATCCGAGAACACATCCCCTATTCTTACTTTAATCTTTCTCATGTGCAAATAATCAAACAGCCAATCCAAAATTATACCTCTAAAGCCCAAGTTGTAAAGTTTTCTTCGTAAAAATCCAAAGTCTAGTGAGTCAAACGCCATCGACAAATCGAAGAACAGACCTGCAACGTGCCTACCAGCATCAAGAGAGTCATAGACCTCTTCAAGGAGGCCACATGTAGCCGTTTGGGTGGAACGATTCTTACGGAAACCATGCTGGCGATCGCTTAGAATATTGAATGTATCAAGGAATTCTAGCATACGAGTGTATATTATTTTTTCATATATTTTTGAAAACACACTCAGGATGGAAATAGGGCGGTAATTTATTATATCCTCAGGGCTATCTTTTTTATGAATAGGTAGTACGGTAGCCATTTTAAGAGAGTTTGGAAATTTACCGGTAGAAACCGACAAATTTATTAGATGAGCCAAATGGTTCGAAATCTGATCAATGATGGTTTTCAGAACTTTGACTGATATACCGTCAATGCCCGTACTTTTACTATTTTTGAGTCTTCTTACAGTGACACCCACCTCTTCAGGTGAGACCGGATAGAAGAAAAAGGTTTTATTAACATTTCCCGTTAATGTACAGTTTTTAGACAAAGAACCACCGTAGTAGGCTTTAAGTTTTTTTATGGTTACATTGGAAAAATGCTCACCAAATGCATGAGCCAACTCATATGGCTCTGATATAACTCTACCCTCCAAGGAAAGTGTCAAAGTTCTATCATTTTTAGTTCTACCCATTTCAAGATTAACGAGCTTCCAGACTTCTCTAGGAAAGTTGTCCGACTCCTCCAATAAGCGTCCGTAATGGTTCCGTTTCGTTGAACAAAGTAGTTTCCGATATCTAGCTTTCTCTCTTTTGTAGCAAAGTAATGAATCTTCAGTGTTCACATTTTTGCACAACCAATACAAATTTTTGAGGCTCTGACTAGCTTTTATTATTTCAGGATTTATCCATGAGCTTTTAGAATCTCTACTTTTGTGTGAATACCGGAGCGGACAGCATAAATTAAATTCAAAGAGTAATTCAGACAAGAAAGCATCAAAAGATACATCTGCGTCGTCACTTATATAAACATCCACAAAACTATTCTTCGATATATTATATGCTAACTGATTCAAATTTTCAGCAGACATTGTTCTATGTGGAATTTTTGGGAGAGGAGACATGTTCTCTCCGTTACAACTAAAACTATATTGAAGGGAGATTGCCCTATGGTCACTAAAATTGGCCTCGAATACTCTTGATTTACAATAGCTAGTGTCTACATTAGTTAGAATATAGTCGAGTTTAGACGAAGAAGTAACAGCATTTCTACGATACGATACTATAGAGCCAGGGGAAAAAACCTCAGCCGAAAAAACCTGTCTCCCCGTTAAAAAAATAAAATAAAATTGTTGTATCTGAATATTCTATATAGAAGGACATCACGATCAGCGGGACGGCTCTTCGGAGGAAGGATTTCCAAACACAAACTCCAACCTGAAAATAAAAAAAGCCAGAACAGCAAGAGAATTCAATTTATACTTCATCAAATTGATCTGAAATTTTCAACCCATTGCAAAAATGAGTTTGATTTAGGGCCACTGCTAAAATCTCATTGAGTGAAAGAGGATGTACAGAGTTCTTTTTAGCGTGATTGGAGATGTGGAACATTTTGACGCAAATGGATGTCGCTGTTTTGTAATTTCTACCTAATTGCTTTAAATATCGAAGTTTTTCATGAAGATTTTGTCTCTGAGGTGTATGGGAGACTGATGATGCCAAGTGAGGCTGAAACCGGTTTATCTCTCATCTCAGTGACAAAATCTAAAATTATTTTTACAACCTCATGATAAAAAATCTGTGAGCCTGGGAATTGAAAATGGTATTTATTTCGCTGATCACTATTTTGAATTCATCTATATGTTTCCAAAATGTTTTCATTATCTAGACTTTTTTACAAGAAAAAGATATACTTCATTTGTTTCGATAAATCTAACCGTTCTCGGGAAAAACGCAAAATAGCATTGCTTGCATACGATGAATACGAAATCACTAAATCTTTTCAAACATAGCAATGCACACATAAAAATAATAAAACATATCAATAAATTCAGATCGAAGTTTCAATGTGACATGGCAAAGTCACATGGCAAAAAGTGAATAAAATTAAATTTGAACACCCTGTAACTTCGTATTTAAATTTCATTTTTGGTCTAGAAATCACCCCTGAATTTTTTTGCTCAACAGTGAAATATAAAATAGGTAAAACCCAACTTGTCAACCTGCGGCCTTAGGTAGATTGCGAAGCGAATGAAGACATTTTATTACAACAACTTCACTAAACTGATGAGCACCTGATGAATCATACTACAGTAACGTAATTAATGAAGGAAGGGTAACTACACCAAAACAACGGGATAAAAAGTAGACTATCAAATGTCCCTTTAAAAAGGATATCTGGGATTAAATAATTGCGAACTCGTGCATAATTTGTACATATATTTTAACGGGACATTCCTGAGGTCAAAAGAAACACTTTTTGTCTCTACCATTTCTTCCGATTCGGCTCGGTTAGAAATATACAGGCTGTTGAAAATTCATGAAAAAATTTAATTTTCGAATATATCTCGTGAACGATTAAATCGAATGAAATTATTTTCAGATTATAGGTTCTCATTAATGTGGCAAATCTGTTACGAATACAAAATTTAACTCACATGTTTTATTTTTTTCGTTATGACCAATATACAGGGTCTTTCACGAGGAACCTCACCCATATTTATACGGGAAACTACTGAACGTATTTTCATGAAATTCAGCACTTATAAGTATTTCACGATGCTGATGAAATCTAAAATATTTTCAAGGCATGAGCACCTCCGGTTTTTCCGGAAATGACGTCAACTTCCGTTTTTCAAATTAGAACACCATTTTTTTATTGCAGAAATAGATTCCTTAGAAAATTTCAAGTTATTTTGATGTAACATTTTTCAGTTTTGGTTGGAAAATTCTCTCTGAGCGGGAAAATTCGAAAAAAAAATCGAAAATAGAGCTCCGCTGAAACAAGAATAACTTCGAGGTTTTTGGATGGAAAATTTTCATTTTTGGGATTTTTCAAGATGTAAGATTGATGTATCCACTTTAAAAATCGAAATCGCCATTCATGATACAGGGGGTGAAAAAATCGCTTTTAAAGTTAGGGATGACAAAATCGTGAAAAATCAATTTTTTCAAATTAGAACCCCATTTTTTTATGGCAAATATTGAATCTACGTTAAAAAATAATGTGAGTGTATGCATCACACCCTTGCCCTAAAGTGGATATTTTCTGAGTTATTCACAAAAAACTGTTTTTCGTCTTGAATTTTCAGCTATTTTTTTTCCCTTCACGCCAAAAAGATGAAATTTTCATGAACTGTTACTTAAACCATGTTTTAGATTTTACTACCCTAATATGCAAGAGAAAAAAGTTACCGGTTGTTCCTAAATAGATGGCGAATTTTGATTCGAATTTGTATCCGAAACCTCTTCATTTCAACTAATCGGCCATCGGTTTTCTCTCCAGTGATAAATAAATAATTCCTTATGAACCATATGCAAAAACTTACCATGTTTTACATTCTTTTTTTTTAATGATAGATATCATTAAATACATCTGCCAAATTCCTCTTTATTCAGTAGCATTTTGTGTTTACTATTAATTTGGTGATAATTCGTATTAAGTTATAAAATCGATCACTATGCCTAATTTTACCAATGAAGATTATTTAAATCTCATTCTACTTCATGGAGAATGTAATAAAGTTGTAGATAGAACGATTCGACTGTTCATTGAGAGGTTTCCTGACCGACCCAGACCAACGAGAGATACCATTAACAGAACCATGACAAACTTGAGAAATGTCGGATCTTTCGTTAAGAAAACTACACACAGAGAAAAAAGTGTAGTGGAAGATGAAAACAACGAAATTACAGTTCTTGCATATTTTCGTGTGAATCCTCAAAATTCTATCAAAGATGCCGAGATTGATCTGGGATTATCTCAATCGAGTGTTTGGAGAATATTAAAAAAACATAAAATGCACCCATATAAATTCAATAGGGTACAGCATTTGAAGGAAACTGATTTCGTCAGGAGAACAGAGTTTTGCGAAGCTATGATGATTCGATTTCAAGAGAATGAAAACTTTTTGGACTGCATAATTTGGACGGATGAATCTAAATTCACAAAGAATGGTTCTTTCAATAGGCATAACAGTCATTATTGGGATGAAGAGAACAACCACCACTTCAGACAATGGAACTTTCAAGAGACCTGGAGTTTCAATGTTTTTTGCGCCATCAAAAATAATGCAATTCTCGATGTTCACATTTATGATGGGACTTTAACTGGTAAGATAGAACACTACACATGTTTGCATAATTTAAAGAATGTTCTCCCTTAGGAGATAGATATTCTGACATATTGACTCAAATAATTGAGCCGCTAGTACAGAACCATAATGACTTATGGTATCAACAAGATGGCGCGCCTCCACACAATTCACTCAATGTGTCAAATATCCTCTACAGGCTATTTGAAGATCGATGGTTGGCGAACAATGGTCCACACCTTTGGCCACCACGTTCTCCCGATTTAACTCCTTTAGATTATTATGTTTGGGGTAGGATAAAAAATATTGTCTACTCAACTCCCCTGACTGATAAAGAGGACTGCATAGAACGAGTCAGAAATGCGTTCAGGTTTGTTTAGATTTTTAGATTCATAGTTTTGAAACTCAATTTGGTTTTTAAACACTTTTGCAGATCTCTTCCTCCCGATGAAATAAGAAGAGCAACGCACGAAGCATTCCTGAGACGTATAAATAAATGTCTAGAAATTAACGGTCAAAACTTTGAGCATCTTCTCTAGTTATAACTGCGAGAGTTTGCCATGGTTCTCCTAATAGTAACTTGAAGTCGGTTTCAAGAAGGGGTGAAAAATCTACAGCATGGTTCAAATAACAGTTCCTGAAAATTTCATCTTTTTGGAGTGAAGGGAAAAGAAATAGCTGAAAATTCAAGACGAAAAACAGTTTTTTTGTGAATAACTCAGAAAATATCCATTTTAGGGCAAGGGTGTGATGCATACACTCACATTATTTTTTAACGTAGATTCAATATCTGCCATAAAAAAATGGGGTTCTAATTTGAAAAAATTGATTTTTCACGATTTTGTCATCCCTAACTTTGAAAGCGATTTTTTCACCCCCTGTATCATAAATCGCGATTTCGATTTTTAAAGTGGATACATCAATCTTACATCTTGAAAAATCCCAAAAATGAAAATTTTCCATCCAAAAACCTCGAAGTTATTCTTGTTTCAGCGGAGCTCTATTTTCGATTTTTTTTTCGAATTTTCCCGCTCAGAGAGAATTTTCCAACCAAAATTGAAAAATGTTACATCAAAATAACTTGAAATTTTCTAAGGAATCTATTTCTGCAATAAAAAAATGGTGTTCTAATTTGAAAAACGGAAGTTGACGTCATTTCCGGAAAAACCGGAGGTGCTCATGCCTTGAAAATATTTTAGATTTCATCAGCATCGTGAAATACTTATAAGTGCTGAATTTCATGAAAATACGTTCAGTAGTTTCCCGTATAAATATGGGTGAGGTTCCTCGTGAAAGACCCTGTATACCATTCCATTCCATAATTATAGCAGAAATTCTATGATCCCGACACTTGGAAGTGAGTTGAATGCCATTTAATGAATATTTGGCCATTTTGGAAAATAAAGGTATTTTTCGTGAAATCTCGTGAAATGCGCACTCTTCGAGTAATTCATGATTTTAAAAAATCTATATCAGCGAAATTAAAAACATTGGTAACTTTGGGTGAATATAATTGTGTTCAGAAGATTCGCAGAATTGAATTTCTGCTACATTTTCTCGAAGGTTCAGGTGGTAGATCTAATGCTCGGAAAAATTTTAGTTTTATATTTCCAGGGGTGGCATAGCTCATTATGAAAGTTTAAGATGGCTATATCTTTTTATGTAGGCTGAATCAGAAAAAATGCTATCCGAAAAAAGTATTTCTTTCGACCTCAACAATCTATGGTTTGAATATATGTACAAGTCAAAGACTCACCCTGTATAGAATATCTTGAGTAGGCGTATTTCTCTTATCTTTCAGTACAAACTTTAGCTCCCTGAAGAAATCATAAGAAATAAAAACAAAAGCAAATAAAATTTTGTGAAAATAAAAATGTAGAAGCACATTAGTTGAAGGAAAGCAAGAATATCTTAGAATTTTTGTGTGAGTAATTAGGATGTTTTTTTAATTTGAGAGCAAAAATATTTGTTTTAAAACTGTAGTATTTCATCAAAATTTTTGATAAACATCTAATAAACAGGGTGTCTCTAAATTAATGCGAAGAACTTCAGAACGAAAATATATATTTTTTTTCGAAATTGTACTTTTTTTCAAGATACAACGCTTAGAAGGCGTTGACGAGTTAACGATTTAAATTTTTTTTATGGCTTCTAAAAAAACACTGGTTCATGAAACTGTACATAATATACGGAGCAGGGAGTAAGTGTTGCGCACAATATATTTTTAGATCTCGTAATTTTATTATTAGGGGTTTAAAATAACAATCCCCTTATAGTTTTCCATTTTGAAATATCTTGTGATGTTGATAACTTTTATGGATTGCAGTAGCGCATCCAGGGGAGGAACCATGGGGCTTCAGCCCCCCGAGAATCATTTTTGTTAAAAGGAAATTGAGACTTTCGATCATAGGTCAAAGATGCATGTTGATGGAGTCCCTCTCCCGGAATGTAATCCTAGGTACGCCCTTGATGGATTGTGTCTTATTGAATAGAGTAAAACGCATCTCTTCCACAAAAGTTCAGAGTTACGAGTATCTCCATCCGAGGAAGAAAGAGATTTTCTCTACTCATGAAACGAAGACACAGAAAAAATTCATGAAATAGAAGTTTGCCAATTTATAACTTCGGTTCGAATTTGATTTGTCACACTTGAGTTTCGAACTGTAATATCAAGTTTTCTGAAGATCGAATTAGTTATTCGCGAGGATGCTCGAAATTCCGTGTCATTTAAAAGTTTCCGGGAAAGCTCTCCTCCCGAACTGAATAGATTTGGACTCAAATACAAATCTCGCTCGATGAAATTGGAAAATAGCATCTCGTTATCAATTCCAAGAATTTTTCCAGAAGTTGAATTGATCATTTATTAGTTATCGACAATGAGGAAATCTATGAAAAAAACAGCAGTCACCGGAGTTTCTGAGTTGATTTGAGAATTTAAAACCGGTCTGAAACAGAATATTCACAATTAATCCATATAAGATGAAACGAGCTCTTTCTTTCAGGTCTGTCTCTTCTGTACATTCGTGATTTATATTTAAAAAACAATCAAAAAATACAGTGATATATGAGATTTTGCTCTGAAAAAGTGGTCGAGCTGGTGATTTCATCCTGATGTGTCTTAACCTTTCTTTCTACCACTCATGGATCTTTACCCGCTCGGTTTTTCCACAAAGTTTCTTGTCGCATTTTATGATTCTTTAAGTCTTAATTTCTGTTAGATGCTTCTTGAATTCTCATCATAAGTAACTTTTATAGTTTCTCCAAGGCCTCATTTTGCAGAGACAGCCCTAAAGAATATCTGTCACATGGTTTTATGAAAACTATGAAATTCCTTGTCATCGTTTGAAAAATCAGGTAACTAAAAAAAATTTTATGTTGAACATTTAAAAAGCTCAATTTTCAGTCATTCTACCTTTTGTTTTTGGTGTTACTCAGAACCATATAGTGAGCTTTTCGGATAATAAAAACCTGATGTTTACTTCCATCAGTGACAAAGCCTTCCACACTGTTGAATCTCTTCTGCATATATGCGAGAATGTCGATTCCCTGAATCGATTATCTCAAGAAAATAAACGAGTACGGACAACGAAATCTGCTGCAGTTTAATGCTGCTAAATTCTATTCGTGACACCTAACTACATGATAGAAAAAGGTTTCAGCCAAATGATTCTATGGGTCTTCTTGAGGTCAACGGTCAACTCTTAGGTATGTTGGGAAAACATGTGACCAACGTTTCACCATCTGCTGAAAATAATCAAAGATATTTGTTCCAAGACTTCATATTTCATTATATGAATCTAAGATACTCTCATGTTTGGATCTTAGTACAGAAGCATTCGTTTTTGAATTCTGATTGAGTACCCCACTAATACAGCTAGTTGCAGCATCTTTTTTGCTTTTTCAAGTACACTTATCAGATAGAAGAAGAGTTGCTGACTTATGTTATGAGGGACGAAGGCCGGGTGGCCCATGGAAATGATACCAGCTGCCATTGGATTCAAACGCAGCACTAGGGATGTGTAGCATGCACATGCATACAAGGTTCATTGAAAGCCCACGAAAAAATTAAAAATTATTCTTCTATCGAACTGACAAATGGTGGAACATGTTCTCAGCATATGTGTGTCCATCGGAATATAGTGGGCAAGAATTCTAAACCAGATTATGCAGGACTCAACCTTTTGTTCAATGCCAACCTCGATGGCAATTTGGTGACCTTTGTTAGACATTCAAACTTTTTATAATGTAGACAAAAAATTTGAGAAGACGATAGCAAAAGTACGGTGACAGTACATAATATACGTATCATAAAGATGAAATAATTGAGTTGTTATAAATCCGATCTTATTATATATAATATTCAACCTCAAACAAGCCCTCCAAATTTCAACATTCGAAGACTTTTCTTCCGAAACTTTTCATATTTAAGGCTGGCATAATCGAATTTGACAACGATTTCTTCATCAGTGGGCGAAATCTATTCATTTGGAACTATGTTTGGTTGAAAATTAAAAACTCACAGACCTTTATCATAGAAACGAAAAAACACACATTTGGAGGGAGTTTTATTCATTGTCACACACTGACAGAAAGCTGAACAAATCGAGAGACCTTTAAATAGTTGATGTGCATTAAAATCTGAATTGATTTTACCTAGACAGCAATTCAATACACAGCATACATGAGAAAAAAAATACGCGAAAACCAAAACTGCAATTCAGCTAGAGCAGAAATAATAAAAAGTTCAGCTTTTCCGTTTCGGTAGAAGTCTGAAAAAGCACAGCGTATGCAGTAAAGTGACTGATGAAACTAAAATAGGGCCCTCGTAACTATTTTAAAAGTAAGATATGACTGAAAACTAGAATACCATGCTCTTTCGAAAATTGAATCAGTTAGGAATAATCAGAACGATTGAACTATTCTCGAGAATTTTCTCGAATCACTTAATAGTTTCAAGCTTTGAAGAGACGAAAGGCGTTATAATTGCAACTTTCCTTTCGTATTGTTAGGCACTAAGCAATGGATTATTGATATGGAAATTCAATCAATTTACTTAAATTCTTACCTTGAAATCACAAATGTTTCCCTCTGGAATCTGAAATAAAACACATGATGAAATATTGCAAAGAAGTATTCAACTCATGTACTATAAGAAGGCTGAAAAAAAAGTGAGATGTGCCTAGTTCATCTTAAGTTCCTTATTTCCATCACAGCCGTCTATATATACTTTAGGAGGCTGTGTTTCCATATCCTCAATATTTTAAGCATAAACCATTGTTCGAAGTAGAACAATGTTGTGTCAAAGTTGTGATCAGGATTTGTCCATAACTTTCATTTTTCAAATTAAAACTCAATTTTTTATTTAAATTGCGTCAAATTCTGCGGAGAAAAATTAAGTGTACGAATATGTTCATGCTCTTGAATTCGACAATTTCTGATAAATTCAGCCTTTTCTGAATTTATGTCATGCAAAGAGTCAAATCTGCTGCATAACAAAAATCCGTGTTTATAAAAAATGAACTTTCCCCATAATTCAATAGTGATGGATCTAAGTTATAGGTAGTTATTCTTATTTTTGATCCAAATAACGCAAATATTGTTGCATGTCGGAAAAGAATGAAAGAAAATGAACTATTTAAATAATAATAATATGTTTCGTCAATTTTTTTTTCATGCACATTCGAATTCCTATAAACAAGACCCGTATAGGTTATGGGTCTCCGAGATGAAATTGATTGTTGTATTTTTTGGAAACCGAAACATGTATTCCTTTTCAAAGAGTCATCACGCTAAAAAGCGTGATGAAGCAATTTTAATTCAGCACTAATTGCTCTTCTTATGATTTCATTATGAAATTTGAGGGGAAACTATTTGCAGGAGATGATCGAAATGGTTTCTTTCTAGTATCCAATGACTGACCCAGAAGCCCCTTTTTTTCAGTTTTTTATTTCCGCGAGAATGATTCACGCAAATCTTCTGCTTAAAATGCACTAAAAACACTACTTAACACTGCGCGACTTTCAACTATATTTCCACATATTTGGAATCATATATAACCGGAAGAGTAGCGAATTGAATATATCTAATTCTGCGACAAATCTGTCCATTCTGCCACATCTTGTAAAACTAAATCGTGTTAGACTATCTCAGTTTCATACGGTAGTTTTTGTATTTACATGGGTTACATTTTGGGTTTCTGTGAAACTCCTCAGAGTCTGATTGAAGCTTGTGCTAGTTAGAAGGATCGGTGTGTTCTATGTAGGCTTTGTATACAGGTACAGCAGTAAATAGTTTGGTCAGTTCTCCATACCAAAAAAATTCCTCCATGGCAGACTTCAACCCCGACTTGCTCGGTCGGAGCCAAGAGCCTTAATTACTAAGCCACTCGCGAGTTCTCCTAGTTATATTCAATCATTTTATACTGGCATCATGTCACGGATTCGTTTACTATCTGTCTAATTTGTAATACAGAAACCAATAATCCATTATTCCATTAATTTTCAATGTAAATTCAGTGAAATAGAGAAAACACTGTTTAATACTCGTGAAGAAGTCTCATTACACTCGTTCATTCAATGAATTTTGAACTCGTTGAAGACCTTCTGCACTTGTATTATAGTACAAGAGCTACCAACGTTTTGGAGTGACCATTTTAGGTCGGCCAGTTTTTAGATATGCTATTTCTCTCACTCTGCTGGACATCAATCAGGCTATCTGGCTGGTGGTTGTGGTTGCCTTCATCAGTGAATGTTGTTTCTTTGCTAGTAAACGTGTGATTTTCAATTCACTGCTGTCACTGAAAGACCCGAAGCGGAGTTCTGTCTAGCAGTCGAGTGCGGAAAAGACACTTTCCACATAAGTTAGGAACGATATTTTTTTACTAGCGTAAATGAAACACTTTCACTCCTGATACTAACAAAAATTTTCGGCGTTCGGTGCATAGAGACATGACATTTCACAGCTCATAGAGACATTACAATTTCATCATCAGCGAATAGATTGTGGAGTCTTTCGAGTCATGTGATACCATTGTTCTTGCTGGCGATTTGAAAGTAGATTTTTCGAAAGCGATCAAAGAGATGAGAACCGCGTCTGATTTTCTTAAAAATTATGGTTTGCCTGGTTTCGATACCTCACCAAATAGAGTTTTTACTAACGCAAATAGTGTCACATCTGAAAGTATTATCGACTACTTAGTTACTGACATAGATCCTGACAATTTTAGAAGAAGCCGATTGAAGGAGGGATCATCTGATAATATGGGTCAGCTCTTGTGTTCATCTCTTGGGGCGGAGCTGAGCCAGTATGTACCATCTCTTTCTAGAACCAAGTGAATAGCAGCCTATGACAATCTCAAGGAATTTGTATACAGGCTTTAAATTTTTCGTTGGTTTCTGTTTACTGCCTCAATGATGTTGATGAGGCGTTCGATTTTGTTTCATTCCATGTTTATTTTGGTCCTGAATTATACATGTCCTTTTCGGTCTTACTCCTTTAAAACGAATAAATGTATAATGAGACGTGATTTTGTGATTGCTTATAATGATACTGTCTTCAAATTCTGTAAGTAGTCGAAATTCTCGGGCATTCACGTGGACTCCAAGTTGACATGGCAGGACCAAATCGATTTTGTGTGTTGTAAAGTGAATAGTGCGTATTATGCACTTAGAGTTTTGAAGAGAACCATAGAACTCATTTCCGTCAATTTTTATTTTTAGATCAGTTTTACACTACAAAAATTTCTCAAGTGAAACACGAACTGTATAATCTACTCATAATTATCCGACTAGACATGGCCACTCGATCAGGTTTTCTATCCACAGGACTCCTAACTTTGAAAATCCCCGAAATACAGCGATCACTTTTTTTAATAAGCTACCCAATGTAATTAGAAAATTATCAATAAAAAACTTCAAGTGAAGGTAAGAAAATTTTTGTCTCCGATAGCTTTCTATTTGGTACAAGACTTCATGGATTGTGATTTTCAAAATAACGGTTTTGAGTGACTCGCCATGCCGTAATTAAATTTGCGTTCTTTATTTTGTTTCCATATGTGTATGACTATTTATTCATATTTGTAATTGATTTTTTATATAAATTCAATCCGACTGCATGTTCAGTATTAATAAATCTCATTTCATCTCATCTCATAACTGTCAAAATTTTATGATGAACGCTACTCTGTGTTATTTAACATTGAAATCAGCACAATAGCGTAACTAGGCTGGAAAATCCTCCAATTCCAAGTTGCTTTTCAATTTTTACTTACAATTTTTTTCATGTCTTCTTATCAAGGAGGGAGGCTTCTGTTACCAGTAACCCCCGCCGTCGTTACGCGTATGCTCTGGCACAGTGTTAGCAACGAGGAACATTTCTGGAAATAAAAGATCCAACCAAAAACATTTTCATGTAAAATGTTGCCAAAACGAGACAGCATTTCTCACATTGTCAAGAAGTTCAGTAACTCTGCATTCTTTAACTTCTCAAGTCCTTTTTTCACAAACTCTACACCTTGGTCAAAATGAATGACTTGGCGTTTGGTTATTATGATGGGGCCCACAGACTTCGTGCATTTTCATCCGTTCGAATCGCCACGATTCGAATTGTCGTTTCAAAATTATTAAAAACCGAGGTGTGTGCTCAAAACCGTCGTCGGTAATACCTGTCGGCGCTTGATATTTGGAACGGCTATTCGAACGGATGAAAATGCACGAAGTCTGTGGGCCCCATAACAGAAAACTTATGAAAATGGAACGAATTTTTCACCTTACGCTTACGTGGCGGCACAGAAACGGCCTAGTTACTCATTCTGACCAAAGTGTAGAGTTTGTGGAATAAGAACTTGCAAAGTTAATGAGTGTAGAGTAAGCCGTTAAGCTCTACATGAGATCTAAGAACTTTTTGATAATTGAAGAAATGTTTCTGGTTGGAAATCACTTCTTTTTGTACGTTGCTTATGACGAAATCCTTTTATTTTGTCAATTTATCCCTCAATAAAAATTAAATAAAATATAATTATTCCAAGATCTATTTCAAGTGAAACTAATTTACAATCCATATACAAAATTGACAACATATGAAGTAGAGAAATTACCTATACTTACCCAGATTCAATTTGCGAGCGCGATGTATTTGCGATTTGCCATCACAACGAGTACTTACACTGGTTGGCGGTTGTGGTTAGGTATCCATACTGATATTATAAATACTAATATTATAAATGTGAATGTCCGTGTGTTTGTTTGTGTGCTTGTTTATCCTCTATGGACTCAGGAACCAGATGACCGATTTTGATGAAACTTCCACTATATTGAAGATAATTTTTTTTGGGAGGTTTTCATGTGGGGTTCATCCCTATATAACGAAGAAATAAGAAAAAATATCAATTTTTCATGAAAAATCCCGGTACTTTCCGGCTTTTACATACGACGCTGCGTAAACTATAAGAGATAGAGAGACATGGTCAAAGACAATTTTGAGTGCTCGAAAAGTTCTATAAAAAAGTCCGCGACGGCATATGTGTAACTGCCGAAGACAACACACGATAGCCATTTTTAACATTTTCAATTCAATCCAAAATAATGGTCAATTTGAAGAGGTCTTTTGACTGTCATGGAATGAATCAATATAAAAATGAATGTGACTGTTATCTGCGGCATTTATTCCTGATGAAAAATGCTTTTTACAGTATACTTTTCTAGTGGATACTTTGAAAGTTACAGTAGGTTGAACGAGTGTGAATCTATAGGCGACATCGTTTTGTCATGTATACACGTGCTGTCTCTCCTTCGATACGACGTTATGAATGTGGGGTTGCTTGAATATTTTTTTTAACATTCATAACGAGCAGCCATTTTATCATATCAATGTTCAGAACACTAGTATCCAAATTATTTGTGGTCATAAAAACTCATTCATCATCAGAGTGTCAGTGACGAACTCGTAGGTTTTTAGATATTCATAAAATCTAAATGTGAAAGCTATGCAAAAAAAATTGTACGTTTGATGAGCTCACTATTGACATCATATCCTGAGAATTTTGTTCATCTGGTATATTCCAAACTTAGGTTATGAGGATTCAAAACTAAGACGAAACACTTCGAGAAAAGGTAGGTAGTGCCCCGGCGCGGCGCTTCTCTTGGCTCGTCGGACTAAAGTGCTCCGAGATTCATGTTTCGAAAAGTCTAATCGATGTAATAAAGAGTAAATAAACCTTCTTAAAATGATTCGAAAATTCACAATTTAACGATCAAAGGAACGTCGCCCACTAATGAACGCAACCAAAAATTCTTTTATTTCCGACATTGCTAGCTCTCGTAGGTATAGGCCAAGCAAATTAGCCTCAAAAAATGGTGTGCCTGAAAATAATTAGTGGAGTTCGGGAAATTGTTTCAATAATTCTTTTAGGCCTCTAATAGGAGTAGTTGGAGCTTTGCCCCAATTTCCCAGTGGAGCGTATGTCCTGACGTTCGAAAAACCTCGAAATTTTCGAACTATTTTAGGTTTTTCTCGAATAGCTCCTAAACTGAGCACTTTATCAAAAAAATAATAATATTCAAGAGTGTTAAGCATCTAATTCTGCTTCAAGAAAATATTACGACATTATATTTTGGAAAAGTAGTTATAAAGAAATCATACGTCCAAATATGGCAAATTTTCGCACTTTCCCAAAAAACAAATTTTTTCAGTATAAAACGTAAAATATCTATGAAGTAGTCTCATGGGTTAGTGCATTATATTAGGGAGGACACGAAGCTTCTTATAATTTTGATTGTTTAAGCCTCTTTGTGTACCAATAAATTTTTACTAGGGCCTGGCAAAGGCAAGCAAGACGATGTTGTTTTTCTCCCTTGCACAAAAAGTTTTGATCTGTTTCGAAAAATAACATATTATTCCGTCATGCTTTCAATGGCTGCGACACTATGAAATCTCTTTCGGTAAAGGAAAAATGAAATTCCTGAAGACGTCTGAAATCAACACAAACCTGCACAAAGCAGCAGAATTGTTTATAAAATCTAATGCTTCTGTCGATAAGGTCGACGAGGCAGGGAAGAAATGCATGGCAGCACTTTATAAAAGTTATTTCAAGCAATTAAATGTATTGTGGTACGAGATGTTTGAAAAAATTGTTAACCAAAACCTCATTTAATCTTGCCTCTGTGCCTCCAACTGAAGCAGTACCTCGACAACACTCGCTAAGGAGGTATGTAATATGCAAAATATTGTTCTTAGCAATGAATTGTATTGTTAGTTATTAGTTTAATAATAATAATAATAATATTCCTTTATGTAATAGTGTAGTTACAAATATGAATTTTACACATTCCAGTAGGAGTTCATGGGATGTTTTGAAAAAACTAGGTGAAGCTGCACCTCTCGCGATATCATCCTAGAAAATTAACCCCAAATTGATTGTTCATTGTCTTGTTAATGTCTCCAATTCAGTTAAAATATCGAAATCCCAAATCAAAAATATAAAGTTGAAATTACATAAATTTAGGACATCAAAATATACCGTGAATGTTATTTCTGAACCGGTGTGAAGTTAGCAGACTATTTCCAGCAGACCGTTTGTCGAATACGCATAAACGCGGTCATCAGTGGCGTACGGACGGAAGATAAAATTAACATTGAAATTACGTTACAGCATGCAATGAAGAATATGGGGATCTTAGGATTGATTGAATTAGAGTGGAACAAAGGAATGACATACAAAAAAATATTCATCGAAATTATTTCGGAAAAGTGGTGAAGTTTTCATCTTCGGGATATTTGTATTTCATTATAACAGAAACTATTTGTCGGAGCATGACCATATTTGGCATTTTTGATTATTATATTAATGTGACTAAGTTCACGAAAAATCATTGACTCGCGAACGGGGGTAGGGGGTCATTATTCATCCCTTATTTTTCAAAATTCGATAGAACGCTAACCATGAGCCGGAGCATAACCATATTTCGCATGGGGAATTTTTTATATGAATGTTAATGAGCACACAAAAAATCATCGACTCGCAAAGGGAGGCAGGGGGTAATTCTTCATCCCCTGTTTTTCAAAATTCGATAAAACGGAAACCGTGAGCCGGAGCATAATCATATTTGGCACGGTGAATTGTTATATGAATATTAATAGGCACACAAAAAATCATCGACTCGCAAAGGGAGGCAGGGGGTAATTCTTCATCCCCTATTTTTCAAAATTCCATAAAACGAAAACCGTGAGCCGGAGCATAATCATATTTGGCATGGTGAATTGTTATATAAATATTAATAAGCACACAAAAAATCATCGACTCGCAAAGGGAGGCAGGGGGTAATTCTTCATCCCCTATTTTTCAAAATTCCATAAAACGAAAACCGTGAGCCGGAGCATAATCATATTTGGCATGGTGAATTGTTATATGAATGTTATTGAGCACACAAAAAATCATCGACTCGCAAAGGGAGGCAGGAGGTAATTCTTCATCCCCTATTTTTCAAAATTCCATAAAACGAAAACCGTGAGCCGGAGCATAATCATATTTGGCATGGTGAATTGTCATATAAATATTAATAAGCACACACAAAATCATCGACTCGCAAAGGGAGACAGGGGGTAATTCTTCATCCCCTATTTTTCAAAATTCCATAAAACGAAAACCGTGAGCCGGAGCATAATCATATTTGGCATGGTGAATTGTTATATGAATATTCTCAAGCACACAAAAAATCATCGACTCGCAAAGGGAGGCAGGAGGTAATTCTTCATCCCCTATTTTTCAAAATTCCATAAAACGAAAACCGTGAGCCGGAGCATAATCATATTTGGCATGGTGAATTGTCATATAAATATTAATAAGCACACACAAAATCATCGACTCGCAAAGGGAGACAGGGGGTAATTCTTCATCCCCTATTTTTCAAAATTCCATAAAACGAAAACCGTGAGCCGGAGCATAATCATATTTGACATGGTGAATTGTTATATGAATGTTATTGAGCACACGAAAAATCATCGACTCGCAAAGGGACGCAGGGGGTAATTCTTCATCCCCTATTTTTCAAAATTCCATAAAACGAAAACCGTAAGCCGGAGCATAATCATATTTGGCATGGTGAATTGTCATATGAATATTAATATGCACACAAAAAATCATCGACTCGCAAAGGGAGGCAGGAGGTAATTCTTCATCCCTTATTTTTCAAAATTCCATAAAACGAAAACCGTGAGCCGGAGCATAGTTTTATGGAATTTTGAAAAATAGGGGATGAAGAATTACTCCCTGCCTCCTTTTGCGAGTCGATGATTTTTTGTGTGCTCAATAACATTCATATAACAATTCACCATGCCAAATATGATTATGCTCCGGCTCACGGTTTTCGTTTTATGGAATTTTGAAAAATAGGGGATGAAGAATTACTCCCTGCCTCCTTTTGCGAGTCGATGATTTTTTGTGTGCTTATTAATATTCATATGACAATTCACCATGCCAAATATGGTTTATGCTCCGGTTCACGGTTTTCGTTTTATGGAATTTTGAAAAATAGGGGATGAAGAAATACCCCCTGCCACCCTTTGCGAGTCGATGATTTTTTTTGTGCTCAATAGCATTCATATAACAATTCACCATGCCAAATATGATTATGCTCTGGCTCACGGTTTTCGTTTTATGGGAATTTTGAAAAATAGGGGATAAAGAAATACTCCCTGCCTCCTTTTGCGAGTGGATGATTTTTTGTGTGCACATTAACATTCATATAAGAATTCTCCATGCCAAATATGGTTATGCTCCGGCTCACGGTTTTCGTTTTATGGAATTTTGAAAAATAGGGATGACGAATTACCCCCTGCCTTCCTTTGCGAGTCGATGATTTTTTGTGTGCTTATTAATATTCATATAACAATTCACCATGCCAAATATGATTATGCTCCGGCTCACGGTTTCCGTTTTATGGAATTTTGAAAAATAGGGGATGAAGAATTACCCCCTGCCTCCCTTTGCGAGTCGATGATTTTTGTGTGCTTATTAACATTCATATAAAAATTCCCCATGCGAAATATGGTTATGCTCCGGCTCATGGTTAGCGTTCTATCGAATTTTGAAAAATAAGGGATGAATAATGACCCCCTACCCCAGTTCGCGAGTCAATGATTTTTCGTGAACTTAGTCACATTGATATAATAATCAAAAATGCCAATATGGTCATGCTCTGACAAATAGTTTCTGTTATAATGAAATACAAATATCCCGAAGATGAAAACTTCACCACTTTTCCGAAATAATTTCGATAAATAATTTTTTGTATGTCATTCCTTTGTTTCACTCTAATTCAATCAATCCTAAGATCCCCATATTCTTCATTGCATGCTGTAACGTAATTTCAATGTTAATTTTATCTTCCGTCCGTACGCCACTGATGACCGCGTTTATGCGTATTCGACAAACGGTCTGCTGGAA